>CM044431.1:72312692-72380387 GCA_024363595.1 Xenopus borealis | reverse complement strand
AGGCTGTTCTCATACAAATGTATTCATATAAATGTGGCATATAGAAAATATATCAACACTGACGAAGGATCGTAATTAAGCAAATTCACTAAGATGACCATTTTACTGAATGTTACCACTTACGCTAGACGTTACTTCGCCAGGTCAGAAGTTCAATACAATAGATAGGAGTTTTCTAAGTCCCAAAACAACGCTGGCCTGTTTTACCTTTTTAGGGTGATAGTCTGAAAAAGAGCAAATTTTTGGGGGGGGGTTACCCTCCTTCCCCCCTACATTTCCTAACATATGGCAACTCAACTACAGGGGGCACATGTTTAGGGCAATAGGACAACTTTATTTTATTTATTAAAGGTTTCCTGGGCTTGTGTCTTGCAATGTAGTGGCGTAAATGCGATTTGCCTGGCAAAGTAACACTAGCGCAACTACGCTACCGTTCACCGACCTAAGCGTGACTTCGCATTTTAGAGAATTTGCGTAGCCCTGGCAAAGTGCGGTGAACGTTAGCGAAGGCAACCCAAGTAAATTTTCACCGCTTAGTGAATTTCCCCCACAGTGTTTTACCCAATTGCATTTGCCCTGTTGTGCTGGTTTACATTTTTACTTAGTTAAATTGGGTAGAAAAAAGACCACAGTCCATCAAGTTCTAGCTCTCCAAATACAGCCCAAAATTAATACATACACACACTCCATAGTATCACATTTTAGTAACACAATAGACTTGGATATTATGCTTGTCCAAGAAAACATCCCCTCTTAAAGGAATTGTTCAGTTTTTGTTCAGTAAAAACTGGGTAAATAGATAGGCTGTGCAAAATAAAAAAAGTTTTTCAATATAATTAGTTAGGCGAAAATGTAATGTATAAAGCCTGGAGTGACTGTAAGTCTAACATAACAGGACAGAACACTACTTCTTGCTTTTCAGCTCTCTTTTGTTTACACTGACTGGTTACCCTGGTTACCAGGCAGTAACCAATCAGTGAGGGAGGGGTTTCACTGTTAAGGGTCTGAAATGTAAGTGTGAGTAGGTTGAATTTGATTATAGAGGCGATTGGGAGCCAATGAAGAGACATGCATATGGAAGCAGCTGATGCAGAGTGCTGAGACTGAATAAATGTTTTGGTTGAATCTGAACTGAGACATGATCGTATTCGGGCAATATTGCGAAGCTGAATACAACAAGGTTTTGCAAGCGTTTCGATGTGTGGTGAAAAAGACAGATGCACGTCTACGATAGTTCCTAGGCAGTGTGCCTGTTTGGTGGAATGAAAGGTAGTGTTGTTTACTGTGAGTGATATCTGAGGGACAGGGGAAAATCTTGGAGGAAATATAATCAGTTCTGTTTTTGAAATGTGGCGTTGTGACATCCAGGAGGAGACAGCAGAAAGACATTCTGTAACTTTGGAAAGGACAGAAGGAGAGTCATCAGCATAGAGGTGATACAGAAGACCAAACAACTGAATGAGTTTTCCAAGCGAAGTAGTATAGAGAGAGAACAGCAGGGGGCCTAGAATAGAGCCTTGAGTAACTCTGACAGAGAGAGGGAACATAGTAGAAGTAGAGTTAGAGAAGGCAACTTTAAAGACAGGTAAACCATGAGAGAGCAGTGTCACGAATGCCAGCTGAGTAAAGAATATCAAGGAGGAGTGGGTGATCAACTGTGTCAAAGGTTGCAGAGAAATCTAGAAGGATTAGTATGGAATAGTGACCAGTAGAAAATGATTGGTTTCTTTGGTGAGTGCAGTTTCAGTTGAGTGTGATGGGTGGGAGCCAGATTGCAGGGGGGTCAAGAAAGGAGTTGAGAGTGAGATGCTGGATCAGGTGTTTGTAAACAAGCCTTTCAAGTAATATAGATGCAAATGGAAGAAGGGAAACTGGACGATAGGTAGCGGAAGAGCTGGGATCAAGAGATATGAGTAATTAGTGCTTGTATAAAACAACCAGTAGAGAGTGAAAGGTTAAATAGGTGGGTAAGTGCTGGATAGAGTTTATCAGATATTGGATAAAGGAGGCGAGAGGGTATGGGGTCAAGGGAGCAGGTTGTGGGTTTTGAGCAGGCTAGAAGTTTGCTAATTTAATCTAGTGTTACGGGGGGTGAAACAGTGTAAAGTGGATGAGAGTGGACTGCAAGTTAGTCTGAGATTATTGTCAGATGGTATGCTCAGTCTTATGAGATCAATCTTTTCATTAAAGAAATTAGCAAGATCTTGGGCAGCTATATTAATGGGTGGAGAGGGCATAGACGTGAGTTAAATGAAGCAAACAGTCACTTCAGTTTAGAGGACAGAGTGGAGATTAAAGAAGAGAAGTATAGCTATTGATAGAGCTTGATTTCAGCAGGAGAGCATGAATTTGAAGTGGATGTAGTCAGGATCAGTTTGTTACTTTCTCCACCGTCGTTAAGCTGTTCTTGGTTGGAGTTTAGTTGGTCGGTTGTGATGGGTGGTAGAAGGAGCATGGGAGTCTAGAGGGCACATGAGAAATGCAGAGAGGGTGCTGGCTTTATGTGAATAAAGTTTGCAGAATTAGAAGTGTGTAAAGTTTTAGAGACTGGAAAAGACATTGTCAAACGCCAGAGAGCGGGAGGGGAGGAATGACCGTGTGGGACCAAGATTTGGGGAGATGTCCCAGCTGCAAGTAACAGTATTTAGTAAAGTGAGACAAGGTGTGACCTAGATTTATTAGTGCGAGCATTGTATTGTTTGATGGGTTGAGAGGGGATAAGAGATTTAACAATACAAGACAGTGTACTTAAATTGAGAAAGGGTGATGGGAGTAGTGAAGTGGAGATTATAATTTCATGATAGTTTGATGGATGTTGGAGTGCAGAGGATATATGCAGAAGTATAGAGCAGAGAGAGAAAAAGAATGCAATCAAATTAAACATAGTTAAATGGTGTAGTCAGGCTTATCGTATAGAAGTATTGATGAGCAGTGATGTCTCGTTGAGATGTCCAATGTTTGCTGGCAGTCTCCAATCCAGTTACTGATCCAACTGCTGTCCAACTCTATACGTTGTACTTACAATGTCTGTACTTTAATTTACTGGACTTTAAATTGTTAGATTTGCCATAGCTCCCCTGCCATGCTCACCCCTGCCATGCTTCCCCTTAAGTGAAAGTCCTGATACTCAACAGGGGGGGTCACATGGGTGAGGGTGGGCAGTTGATTAATTAAGACAAGTTTAAAGACACAAGAATCTCCTAGTCTAGTTATCTGAGTACCAGTAATTAAACAATTAACAGGAGTGAGCCAGATGTGGCAACGCTTCACTCAAGCAAGTAGGAAAGTTGCTAGATAAAATTAAACCAATATAACACATACCCCGACAGTTGAATAACAACACATACCCCACAATTGAATAATTGGCAATAGTATTACAAAGTTTTGAAGCTGATTTGCATAGTGAGTTGCAAAAAGCAAGGAGTAGGAGAGTTGATTTAGCAGGAATTAGAAGTACCATAATTGCCAATAGTAATACATTTTCTAGTCTCTTTTGACCTTTTGCATGAACCATGCATCAATCATTAGTTGTATTACTAGAACTGGGACTAGTTAGTTGGTTCCTCATTTGTGTAGACAGACAAAAATAACAGTTAAGAATCTCTGCTTTTTCAACCAACAAAGGTTTTGTTTTGCTGGTCCTTGTTTCCAAAGGAAATATTCTGACATGCATATTTATTACGCAGCATTTTAAAGGACCAGTAACAGCAATTTTTTTTAAAAAGAATTGTTAGTTAACAATGAAAAAAAACACCAAGACAAATTTTCAAAGTCTTTATTAAGAAATAATTTACCAAAACTCTGCTTCTGCTCTGTGGTGTCTCATATGAGTTTGAATCCTTTCTGAGAGAGAGGAATATTATGCATAGGAAATCTTCAGTGTATTACCCACAAGCAAATGGAGAAATCGAGCGATTCAACAGAAGTCTGAAATAAGCACTACAGACAGCAAATCTTACTGGGAAATCTTGGAAAGTATTTACAACAGAGTTCCTGCATAACTACAGAGCAACATGCCATGCAACAACCCAATCATCTCCAGCTGAATTATTACATGGCAGACAGATGCGCACTAAGTTACATGTTGCAGACGTCAAACTTCCACCAAAGACTATTCCTACAAAATCTTCTACTGCTGACATTGTGAAACATCACCAAGCCAAATGCAAGGCTTATACTGACAGAAAACGTGGTGCAAGAGACGTGCACTTTCAGCCTGGATCGTTAGTCAGAATTAAGAAACCAGGAATACTGAAACAAGGACAATCTAAATTTACTACACCACTTGAAGTGAGACGCCAGCGAGGACCATACACATATGAACTGTCTGATGGACGCATATGGAATGCAAGTCATCTTGCTCCTGCTAGATATGACTTTGGAGATGTTCCATTTGATGAAGGACATTTTCCTACTCCTGATGCCAACTGCACTAGGGCAGAGGAAAGTGAACCTATAAGGCATACTGAGAGAATCAGGAAACTACCTGCATGGACCAAGGACTATGTTATGTAAAGAATGTATATATTACTTTAAGATACATACGGTTTAATTGTTACTGTTTATATACTTGTCCAAATGCTTTCCTACTATAGGGGGAATATGTGGTGTTTATACAAATGGCCTGCAGGTGGCACTGTGCATACATAGGACTTTCTGTACAACTTGAAAGTGAAAGTAAGTCTTAATGCTGTTATGTAATGACTGCATGACCTGCTAATAAAGCACTGTTATACTCTCCTTATCCTCGGCTACCAAACACAACATGCTCCTTTTCAGAAAAGGTGTCAGGGCAACCATCCATAGGGGTAGATTCATCAAAGAGTGAAGTTCCGCCACTAGAAGGAAATTCCACAGCTCTCAATTAATTTCAATGGGATTTTGCAAGGCGTATTCATCAATGGGTGAAGTGAAAGTTCACCCTTTGATGAATACGCCTTTAAAAATACCATAGAAATGAATTGAGAGCTGTGGAATTTCCCTCTAGTGGCGGAAATTCACTCTTTGATGAATCTACCCCATAGAGTGGTGCTCGATTTTTCCTCACTGGCTATCTGCTGCTGGATCCTTTAGCTCCCATTTTCCATACTGCCCTCACGAAGGTGATCACCGAAAATACACTTTGAATCAGCATTTTCTCCGCAGAATATCAGCTCTTGGTGACTGACATGCTGTTTCAGTTTGCATCCACATTCTTCAGTGTATCCTCGCCTGCAGCGCCTGCAGTCACTGGCAAGCAACCAAGCACAGGGATTGGATCCTTTAAGTAACTGACCAGTCTCAGGGCAGGTGCAACAAGTGTATCTTTTGCAAAGTATTTCAAGAAAATATTCTTTGGTAATATAGAAACAGCTGAAGCTGTATCAAGCATCAGGTTAATGGAGTCTCTCTTGTCAGCAGAAGCAGTATTGACATTGACGGTGCTTATAAACTTGTCTGGAAGAAATGTACTAGCTTTATCCACACTTAATACTGTAACATTTGTAGTAGTGAGTTCATGAACATCTTTAAAAGAACTACGGCAGAACCCAGAAAAGTGACCTGACTTTAAACATTTGCGGGACTGTATAGCTTTGGGAGGATATTTAGTATAGTTTGCAAGGTGTTGTGTTGAACCACACCACAGTATTTTTTATTTGTATTTCTGCCTGGTTTTTCAGTGAATCCCTTTCCTTAGCACTATATTTTGTCTGTGACTGTGCATTATTAGGCCACAGTTTTGAATTCACAATCTGTACATTCCCAGCAGTTCCCTGACTGAGAGTTTTAGCCTCTGCCACAGCTGTTTCAATTTGGCTAGCAACTGTAATAGCCTTTCCAAGGGTTAATTCTTGCTTTAAGAGCAATCTCTCTAATATGTGGTGAGTTTGTTTTTTCCACTATTTGGTCTCTTAGCATTTCATCTGTTAGATTCCCAAACTCACAGGTAACAACCAGCTATCTCAAAGCTGCTACAATGTTCTGTGGATTTGCCATTATGTTGTCCACATTGGCGGAATTTATATCTTTCAGCAACCACATTTACTTTTGGCACAAAAAAGTGCTTTATAGCAGTAAGAGCAGTTTCATAAGTCTCATCAGGTAATGGTAATATATAGAATATACTCTGTCCCTCTGCTCCCAGGCAATGAATAAGTAAAGCATGCTTTCTAGCTGTAGAAATCTCCCCCTGGTCAGCAGCAATAATGTAATTATCAAACATTCGGATCCAAGCAGTAAAAGGTATGGTAGGCTCACCAGGGTTTGGTTAGAAAAGGTGCAGGCTGCTGTAGAGGTAGAAAAGACATCCTTGTCACCATTTGTTGTGTTTGGTAGCCGAGGATGAGGAGAGTATAACAGTTCTTTATTAGCAGGTCATGCAGCCATAACATAACAGCAGTAATTCTTACTTTCACTTTCAAGCTGTACAGAAAGTCCTGTGTATGCACAGTGCCACCTGCAGGCCATTTGTACAAACACCACATACATGTTTACAAACCACTTTTTATTTATTATTTAATGTCTTGTTTTAGGAGTCGAATTAAATGCATGAAGATTTAGAAAACATGGATTATCTTGAAAAAACAATATATACATTTCCTAGGTAAACTAGAATCCCTCTGGCCCAAGAAAGGCTTGTGGTAAAACAGAATAAAAAAATTATAAAAAAATGCCTTGCCAATAAATGCAAATAGAGTGTGAAATTATGCTTGCACTGAAAGGGTTACAGTTTAAAGGTCCTGTAAATAAGAAAATGTCAGTGTTAGAATTTTTACAAGATGCAATCACTGTAAAATATTAATACATTGGGTATCGACGCTTTCATTTACATAGACTTCTCTGTGAGCTTATATTTTGAATGCATTTATTCAATAAAACTGAAATTCATAAAAAAAAGATTCTCCCTACATAAGCTGACAATATGACTGATACTGGTATTACCAGAATACTGGTATGTATAAATAAGCCTACAATCGCTGACTTGTTAAGATAGAACTAATTGCTATTACTTCTTTGTTTAAAGTTAATTAAACAATTTATCATTATCTTTCAGCCTTATTATAAGTACAAAGCTTGTTTTGGCATATAAATGAATAAAAAATGAATGGTTTGATAATTTTTGCTTAGCAAACAGTACTTCATTCAACTAACAGCAGGCTTTCATTGCAAATTATTTTAAAAGAGCAAAACTGTAATATATTGAACAAACCACTCAGACACTGGGCCCCAGTCCTTTTAATAGTCATTTGCACAACAGGATATTTAACACAATTAAGTCCACATTGCCCACCTAACTTACATCCAAACTGCAGTTACATTTGTCGTTATTTTTTCTTGGAGCATAGCTCTGTTTTTTTGCCTTAACCAAATGCTTTGAAGATATTGACCATTCAAAATTCAGTCAGTGTGCAGTTATGCCCAAGTTAGTCTATTTTAGTTGTAATATTTGTGTGTAGGCAGCCATCTCAGGTCATTTTGCCTGGTCATGTGCTTTTAGAAAGAGCCAGTACTTTAGGATGGAACCGCTTTCTGGCAGGCTGTTTTTTCTCCTACACAGTGACTCAGTGTAATTGAATTTGTCACAGTGGGACCTGGATTTAGTGCTGTTCTTAAATCTACAAGGCAGCTGTTATGTTAGGGAGCTGCTATCTGGTTACCTTCCCATTGTTCTGTTGTAAAGCTGCTGTGAGGGGTGAATGGAGGGGGTGATATCACTCTAACGTGCAGTTCAGCAGTAAAAAGTGACTGAATTTTATCAGAGCAGAATTTACACGGATGAAAAAAGCTGTGAAACTGACAATATGTTTTGCCCCATGTCAGATTTTTAGGCTAATTATACAGAACCAAAAAGACATGTGGTTACTATACACTTGCATAAAAGATTACAGGCTACATTGCACAATAGCCTCTAAGTACAGGTAGCAATACTGACTAAATGTCATAGTTTTGAGCAAATCATATATAATTACACTGAAATTGTGTCCTGGGAATTAGATGGTTTAGGATTTTTAATTATGTATTACTTCCCAAACAATATCAGTTCCATTATTGTATGCACCACATAATGAAAAAATTCAGCACAGCAGATATCTAAATACTGTTCACATTTGAGTGTGAGATGCTGAGAAATTAATTGCACTGACAAAAATTTATTTAAAATAATTTTGCTCAAATGTAGATAGATGTCTTCATTTTTTTAGAAATTATATTTAAATCCCTCCTATTTCCCATTTCCCAGATCGCTAAGTCCTCCCGAACCTTTACCCTAAGCTCCTCTGAAATGGGTTCAGAGATTTAAAATTCTTTCAACATAAAATACAACAAGACCCCTCAAGTGCATACAGAACAACCTTCATCCCATAATCTCAAAACTTTTCTCTGACCTGCAAGAGGTGAATTCACTAACGGGGGCCTGACCACCAATTTAAAAAAAAAAAATATTTTATGGGGCCCCAATTTTTTTTAACTTGTCGAGGGGGCTGACCACCAATTTTTAAAAAAAAAATTTTTTGGCGGCCCCAATTTTTTTTTAACTTGTTTTTTTTTCACTAGCAAATTGGTGCCTGTTAGTGAATTGGCAATGTCCCTGCAGGTGGCAATGCTGGCGAACTGTCACTAGCTTTAGCCACTTTGTCCTTTAATGAATGGAGAGCTTTCCCCTGTGAGGGAGAATAATGCTTATTAAGATGGTCTACCTCCCTTAATTCCTTAACCACTTCTATAATACCATGATTTATATCCTAAAATCCATCTTTCAATAAATTAACTTTCTGCTCCTACCCTTTGTATGGAACTGCAAAGTCCTGAGAATTGTTTGGGAGTAGCTGATGGCTGACAAAGAGAACAGAAGCCTAGCCTTACCTAACTTCCAATTATATCACCTGGCAGCTCAAATATACTACCTGCACTGGTGGTAATACCCTGAACCATACTAATTCTGATATGGTGCTGCAAAACACCTACCATCACTACAAACCATAGAGCCTGGACCCAGGTGCTAAAGTTACTCAAAAAAGCCCTATTTGTCTCACATCTTGCTTGCCACTTTGGGGTAACTCCAACCATCCCCTTTTTTGCAAACTAGAGGGCTTTCACTACTGGCCAAGGCAAGGAATTAAATATCTGGGAGACCTCTTTCAGAGCAATACTTTCCTCTCATACAAGGGACCCCAATTCAATGCACTTCCTAAAATTCTGCTGGGATTTGAGTTTCTGGCTCTGCGCCTTAACGATTGGGCATGGTGAGCAGCCTGCAGGTTACTCACGATCTATTACCTGGTCTTGGCAGCCCTAGCCCAGCAGCAGCCTGATTGGTGGCCAATCATGGCTGACCCTGCCCTCTATAAAGCCAGCCCTTTCATTCTCCTTTCCTGAGCACTGACCTGAGCCCTGAGCACTGACCTATACTAGCACTGTCGCATCGCTCCTGGCTAAAGGTTCTTGCTCTAGCCTCCTTCCTTGTTCTGCCTTGTCCGGCATTTACCCTGAAACTCACCTCGTTTACCTTGCTTTATTCTGATCCTGTCTTGCCTTTAACCTTACCTTGCCTGTTCCTACTCCTTTTCCAGTCCCACAAGTTCTTTCCCCCACAATGAGTCTTTTGGGTGTGGTGCAACACTTAATGCTTACCCCCCAGACAAGGTCAGACAAGGTTGAGCATTCCTGTTGTAGGGACCCATAAGTAGCATGGCCCTTATGGCTTCATTCCCTTACCCTTACCTTCCTTTTTCCTGTTACTGGGTTAAATCCCATGTAACAATTTATTGGCTACAGGTTGTGACCACCCCCTGCAGTGCTGTAACAAAAGTACTTGCAGGGAGGGGCACTTCCTCTTTGGCCTGCAGCAGTTGATCTGAGCAGAAGATCCACTGAGCCTGGGAGTCAACAAGGCCCCAGAAGTGTTCGGCCCTAAAGGGACAGCCACCTTTAGAGAAGCCGAGGATACAGGGACCCCGTGAATGAGGAATAGATAGAGGAAGGTTATATCTTGTTATAGCACTTTCTAGTACAAGTGAGTCAGAGAGAAAAGATAGTAGGAGCAGCTCAAGCTCCAACAAGGAGGATAGAGGGGAGTAGTTCTTTCCCAGGCTCTACCTTGCCTGTAGTGAAGGGATCACAGTATTGATAGGGACCTTAGGAAGAGTTCTTTAACCCCTGACCCAAATCTGCTGTTGGGATCCGGACCACATGAGGTATTGCTATCCTGGAGGGTAAGCCGATTAACTCCCACCTACTGATCCTACCTGAGAGTCTTTCCTGGCAGCCTCTGATATACCTCTGACTGTATATATTGTATCTGCATATGATCCACCTTAGCTGTGAGTATCAATTACCCTGTGGTGCTGTGTTGTAAATAAACATTGTTCTACTTGTTTGCAAAGAACCCCTGGCGTCCAACACCTGTTATTTTACACATCTTGCAGTATTGAGTTGTAGTTCAACTACCTCACACGTGTATTTCCCCTTAGCGAAAGCCCTACCTGATGAAAGAGGGTCGCATGTAGCCTGTGCTCTACCATATACTAGTTGGTTTGGTTCTAATACAGCCAAAAAGGGGTTACACTGCCTTAATGTTTTATTCTCAAAAATGTATAATAATGCCATGGATGGGGCCCTTTCACTCAGTGCTCTTGGATTAACCTGTTGATACTTTAATACCAATGATCAAGCTCAATTGGATACCCTATGGATGTCAATCCCTCTTCTCAGGGTATGTACCACCAGTATGTATTTGGTTCCCTGGCACTTAAACTGCTCTTCTCTCTCTCTATAGTTTGTAGGTGCAGCTTGTATGCAGCCTGGGAGAATCAGTTCAGTTCGGGAGAAAAATATGTGGATCTTTATTTAGTTTCTTTGCTTATATGCTATTGGCTCTATTTTTGCTGGGGATACAATCTGGAAGGGGCTGGGCTTAGAAAATACTTTTCTGGGGATGTTGGTATGGTGGTTTCCATATGGCTGAAAACTGGACTTTGCAAACTGGCCTTTGATTTGCTTTGATAGGACAAAGGGATGGACTCTGCAGATTGAAGGGTGTATGGGTTGGTTTGTGGAATTTTTGGTTATCTTTGTTTTGTTTCATGATTTATGAAACAACTACTACATGATTTATGAATTACTACTGCTCCGTTAAATAGAAAGTATTGTTGTGTATTAATGGAACAAGTTATAACAAAACCAGGGTCATGTTGATTTGACATTTATGTTTATTGTATTGTCTTGGTTAATATAAAATAAAAACTCTACCTTTAAAAAAATTATATGCTCTGTAAGTCAAACCATTTGTTATGACATAAGGGTAAATGTCTTATGTTAACCAGTAACCAAAGGGAGTTTTGTGTATGAAAAGACAATAAGGGATTTAGGATTGTGCAGCAATCAGGGACACTTAAATAGATTTTTTTTTTTAAAAAAGTACTCTGAATTGATTAATTCTATTAACATGCCTTTGTTTCGTTTTGCTTGGACACGTAAGTCTTCAGAATTGTCATTATGGGATGTAGTTGCAAGACATAGTGTCAGTCAGTTTTCAGATTTTTTTACTTCCTGAGAAATTTTATTAATGCATGAGTTGCAGTGATTAAGATACTTAATCACTACCTCCCCCAGGGAAGACACGTCTGCAAGGGCTCCCAGGGCAATGTTAATATCTGCACCCATCTATGCTTTACATGCCCCTTCCCTTCACCAGCAGCCCAGGGCCGGAACTAGGGGTAGGCAGAGTAGGCACCGCCTAGGGTGCAATCATAGGGGTGCGCACATTAAGGGGATTTCGTTTTTGTTAAACATTGCTTTGCTTAGCCTTTTATAGTTTTTCAATTTCATAAACCTACAACCCCCTCTTGCCTGTGATTCATACTGTGGGCAGAAGCACTTCCCACCTCGCTCTTGGCAGCAATGCTTTGGCTGCAGCTTGCACAGATACATGGATGATTACAGGCAATATGATGGTTTTGCTTGGCTGCCACTGGCATAGGTACAGATTGGTGTAACAATCTGATGGATGTTTTGGCTTATGATGGCACAGGTACAGATTTGGGACTTCAGATCTGAGGGCTTGACTGCCTTGCCACAGGTACAAATGGGGGCCTTCTGGCACAGGTACATGGGGCAACACGATGGCTGCTGGTACAGGGGGCAATATGAATGTTAAGGTGGGAAATGTTAATGCAGGACTGAATGGGGGGGGGGAGTGCACTCATTGAAGCCCTTGCATTGAAGCCCTTGCCTAGGGTGCTAAAATACCTTGGCCCGGCCCTGCAGCAGCCTAAAAGGGACATCCGCTGCCTAAAGGAGGAAAAACTGGCTCACTATCACACCAAGAGCCAGAGAACAAAATGGGGCCTACCTCCTCAACAGAAGCTGGGGACTCGAGTAGTACAGGTACCCAGGACTGAGCTGGGGGCATGAACTGCAGGGCAAACTGCTGAGCTGCAGGGAGACTGCTGGGCTGGTGATGTGGGCCTAAAGGGGGCAGCACCACAACTGGCAGTGGCTAACTGTGCTCCAGTGAATATAGTAGAAAAACTGGGTTTTTCTGGGGGGGGTGGGGAGTTTCCATACGTTTGTCCAGTTTGTTTTTGTGTTACTATTAGTCATCATCATTATTATTATTATTATTGATTGAGAATAAATGCACAACTTCTATGCCAAAACTGCCGATGGAGATTCTGTGGAGTCTGGACCTGCTAACAGCACTGGAGCTCAGAACAAAGACCAAGAAAGCGAGATGCTGCTGGCTGAGATGCAAGAGCTGTGCAAAAGCGAGGAAAGCACTACCATCAATTCTGCTCTAGAACGTTAGCTCTTTGGACAGCATGATGGATCATCTGTGGCTCCAGCATTCAAGATCAATCGTTCCACTCGCACACCCTGGCCCTCCAAACAACGATCACCTGGTGCACAGTGAAGGAGAACTCGGCATCCCCAGGTCAACAGCTCCAAAGCAAATCACCGGCACACAGGAATAGCTAGCAGGTAAAACCTTTACTCGTTTATTGTTAGTGCAGCATGCAACATTTCGGGTTAATCCCCTTTATCAAACATTCAAGCCAGCGAGAAATAAACTATTGCATCTTTATTTTCACGGAAACATGGCTAAATGCAGACATCGCTGACTCAACTATCCAGCTATTAGAGCTAGCCTGCTACTGAGCTGACAGAAACGCTGCATTGTCTGGTAAGAACCGAGGTGGCGGTTTGTGCATCCATATCAACAAACCTTGGTGCATGGACTCTGCTGAAGTGATTCGCCACTTCTCACCACAAGTGGAGTTTTTAATTGTTAAATGTTGGCCTTTCTATCTGCTGAGGGGATTTACTGCAGTACTAGTGGTAGCCGTGTACTTGCCGCCTAGCTCAAATATTAACCTGGCCCTAGGAATGCTGTACAGGCACTAGGAGAGCTGTACAAGGCTATCCACAAGCTGCAAACAACGCACCCAGATGGATTTATCTTTGTTGCCAGCAATTTCAAGCACGCAAACCTGTGCTTCACAGTCTTGCCAGGTGGAGCTGTGGAAGCACTTCAGGATTGTTTCGATTGCACAGATTGGAACATGTTCACAAAGGCTGCTACCAACAACGGCTCCATCAACTTGGAGGAGTACGCACCCTGCTACATCAACAAATGCATAGAGGATGTTACCATCTCCAAAAACTGTCACCACGAGAGCCAACGAAAAACCCTGGTTTACAGCAAAGGTTTGTGCAAGGCTAAGAGAGAGATGCCGATTTCCTGTCAGGGAACAGAGCTACTCTTAAAACAGCCAGGGTGAACTGAAAATTCAAAATCATTTTGACAACACAAAAGACAATGGCAAAGCATTCAGGCTGTCACACCGTACAAGCCTATGCAGAACAGCAGCGAGGAAAATACAACACTCCCAGAGGAACTGAACAAGTTCTATGCATGGTTCTAAATGCTGAACAAAGAGCGTTTAAGGACAACCATGTCTCCTCTCACCGACCAAGTCATCTGTCTACCCACAGCCGACGTGAGGTGAACCTTAACCAAGGTCCACAAAAGGCAGACGGACTAGACAACATTGTGTTCAACAACATCATGTGCTCAGAGACTGTGCTGATCAGATGGCAGACATCTTCACTGACATTTTCAACACATCGCTAAGCCAGATGAATATCCCCACATGCTTTAAGTCCACCACCATCCTTCTTCCATTGCCAAAAAACCTGCCTGGTTGCACTAACCCCGGTCATCATGAAATGATTTGAGAGACTTGTGATGGCACACATCAAGAGCACCATCCCCCGCTCACTGGACCCTCTACAATTTGCATAGCAGCCAAACAGGTCAACTGAGGATGCCATATCTTCTGCACTCCATCTCTCACAAACTCATCTGGACAAGAAAGAGTTATCTGATAATGTTGTTCATAGACTTAAGCTCAGCATTCAATACCATCATCCCTCAAAAGCTGAGCAGGAAACTGAGCAAGCTGGGATTTAGCAATTGGATCTTGGACTCAGAGAGGCATCAATCTGGTCGTATCTGCAACAACATTTCCAGCACCATCAGATTGAGCACAGGAGTTCCTCAAGGATGTGTTCTCTCCCCTTTATTGTACACATTGCTGACACATGGCTGCATACAGATGCAGTCACTTTGGATGGTGAGTTTAATGCGTTGCGACTTAACTCATTTATCTCATCTATCCCACTTAGCACAGAATATTGTGTCACAGCATCCCATCCAATTAAAGAGTTCACCATTGAAAACAATGGAGCTTTGGTATGCTAATGAAAAGGTTAAATGCATTAAATGAGTTAAGATAACTTTAGATAACACAGTTTCTTCAATTAGCCCTGAGTCACAACGCATTTAACTTACAAATCCAAGTGACTCTATCTGTAGCTAGACACAGCTCAAACCACAGTATCAAGTTTGCCGATGACACGACTGTGGTGGGGCTCATCAGCCATAACAACGAGTCAGCATACAGAGATGAAGTTCAGCAGCTGTAGTCTGGTGCAGTGAGAACAACCTGTCACTGAATGTGGATAAAACAAAAGAGACGATCAACAACTTCAGGAGAACTCACCCTGCTCACACACCAACTCAACATCAACAGCTCCACAGTAGAGACAGTAAAGAACACCAAATTCCTGGGAGTCCACATCTCTGATTATCTCACCTGGACCACCAATACCACCTCCATCACCAAAAAGGCTCAGCAGCATCTTTACTTCCTGAGATGACTGAAAGGGGCCAGCCTTCCGCCTCCCACCCTCACAGTGTTCTACAGGGGCACCATAGAGAGTGTCCTGATGAGTTGCATCTCCATCTGGTACAGTAATGCCAGCCCTGCTGACCAGAAAAGTCTGCAGTGTGCTACAGACTCTTATAGCAGATGGCAACATCATTGGTGTTGCTCTTTCATCACTGCAGGACATCTTCCACAAGCCCTGTGCAAGAAATGCCTCCTGCCTTTCACTGGACTTTACACACCCCTCATACGGACTGTTCACGCTGCTCCCATCCAGCAGATGCTTTTGCAGCATTAAAGCCAGAATAACCAGGCTGCGTGAAAGCTTTTTTCCACAAGCTATCAGACTCCTCAACTCACTACCTGCCCTCCCACTACATTCCAGACACACCTGAACTGTGAACCGAACTTTGTTTCACACTTCTGTACTTTACACACCTGGACTACCTCAGAGACACTCTTAGCTCACTTTTATTTAAATCGTTATTCTGCTGACGAAGCACTGTTGACATTTTGAACACATTACATTTGCATTGTTGCTACTTTTTCACAAACCCTGTACAGATAGAGTCACTTGGATTTGTAAGTTAAATGCGTCATGACTCAGGACTAATTGAAGAAACTGTGTTATCTAAAGTTATCTTAACTCATTTAATGCATTTAACCTTTTCATTAGCATACCAAGGCCCCATTGTTTTCAATGGTGAACTCTTTAATTGGATGGGATGCTGTGACACAATATTCTGTGCTAAGTGGGATAAATGAGATAGATGAGTTAAGTCACGACGCATTAAACTTACAATCCAAAGTGACTGCATCTGTATATTACTTAACTATATGTCCAGACTCTAATTCTTCATCTACTGTTAATTTATTTGCACAACTCTAAAGGTTTACACATGCATACAAATGAAGCCACTTTGTGTGTTTGACACAGAATAACTAAACACAGATTTCTCACTTGTCCCACTTAACACAGAAAATTGCGTCACAGTATCCCATCTAATTAAAGTGTTCATCATTGTGAACAATGGTGCTTTGGTATGCTAATGAAAAGGTTAAATGCATTTAATGAGATAAGATAACTTTAGATAACACAGTTTCTTCAATTAAGCCTGAGTCATGACACATTCAACACACAAATCCAAGTGGCTGCATCTGTATATCCAATTTCTGCCAAAATATTTCACATTTCAAATGTTTACATATTTATTGTGTAGTCTATGTGCCTTTTTGTGACATGAACTAGCTGGACTCACGTCATCTCGTCTCACTCTGTATTCATATACTGCTGAGATGACAATAAAGTTTTCTTTGACTTTGAAATTCTGAATCTGCCAATGCACCCTCTTAGCAGTAAGTTGGTGGTGTGATAGGTGAACAGTGCAACAACATATGCAGAAAATTCTACTCAGTTCCTTCCAGATCCACTGGTTTCAAGCCTTTGTCCTGAATGGAACAGGCCTATCGTAGCTATGCTCCATTCACTATTGCAAAAAGCTAATTCAACTATGCCATTAATATGGAAGTGTCTGTATATCATACAGGTAATTTACATGCAATATTTACTTTTAGAGTGTTTTTTTTTTAATTTTAACACGTCACAGATCACCCATAATGCTAATGTGATTGTGATTTAACTAATCACTAAGAGCATGTGGGATGAAACCTGTAACTAGGCTCTGAATTTTTTATTTAAACCTGTTTATTTACATTTTTCTCTAACAATTTATTTACAATTGAATATTTCAAAGCATGAAGACAAGGGAATAAACTGTAATTGATACCCTCTGAATTTAAATGTCTACATCTTTTTAGGAGGGGCATGTTGTCTAATTCCAGGCAATGCCATTCTGTGGATACTAAAGCATATACAGGTATGGGATCCATTGTCCGGAAACCAGTTATCCAGAAAGTTCTGAATTACAGAAAGGCTGTCTCCCATAGACTCCATTATAATCAAATTATCCACATTTTTAAAAATGTTTTCGTTTTTCTCTATAATAATATTAATAAAACAGTAGCTTGTACTTGATCCAAACTAAGATATCATTAATCCTTATTGGAAGCAAAACCAGCCTATTGGGTTTATTTAATGTTTACATGATGTCTTAAGGTGTGAAGACAACAATTACAGAAAGACCCGTTATCTGGAAAGCCCCAGGTCACCAGGTTCCATACCTGTACAGTACTGTCTTGGAAAAAAAAGGATGAAAACATAATTTTGGGTCTTTACAGGTCCCTTAGTAATGCCTCACCTTGAGTATGCAGTGCAGTTTTGGGCTCCATCTCTTAAGAGGGAAATAAATGAGCTGGAGAAAGTGTAAAGATGTGCAACTAAACGGGTGGAGGGGATGGAAGATTTAAATTATGATGGTAGAGTCGCAATTGGGGCTGCAAGGGGACATTATTACTCTTCAACAACTCTTACTTATTACTCTTTAACATTAAGGATATTATGGGACAAATTCACTAAAGCGCAAAGCGTCTAACGCTAGCGCTAATTCGTCAACTTTGCTATTCACAACAGTGTCCCTGGCGAAAATTCGCTAGCGAAGTAGATAGACTTGCGCAACTTCGCACCCTTACACCAGTCGAAGTTGCGCACTGATGAAGGGACGTAACTACGCTAATTCACCAAGATGAACATTTTTCTGAACGTTACCTCTTATGCTAGACGTTACTTCGCCAGGTCAGACCTACCTTTTATAGGATGATAGTCTGAAAAATAGCGAAAATTCTTTTGGAGTTACCCTCCTTCCCCCCTACATTTCCTACCATATGGCAACTTAATTATACAGTGGGCACATGTTTAGGGCAATAGGACAACTTTATTTTATTTATTAAAGGTTTCCTGGGCTTTTGTAGTGTAATGTAGTGGCTGTAACATACACCTCTATTATGATTGCGCCATATGCAAATTAGGCATCGCTAGAGTAAATGCACATTCTTTGGCGAAGTAACTGTAGCGCTACTTCGCTACTGTTCGCTGCCCTGCGTGCAAATTCACAAATTCGTGTAGCGGTGGCGAAAATTTGCCTGCCGAAGCTGTCGCTAGCGCATTTTCGCGCTTTAGTGAATTTGCCCCTATAAGCAAATAGTGGTGGATCTTTTTTCCCATGGAAAAGATCAACACACAAGCGGCCACCCCTTTAGACCATAGCAGCATAAATTTTGTTTGAAGCAGCATAGGTAGTTCTTCACGTTAATTGCAGTATTCTCTTCAAACCAACAACCTCTCAAATGCAGAGTCAGGGCACATTTTTCTGCTATTTAAAGAAAGTACAGTATATGGGCACTCCTGTAGGCAGACATTCATACAGAATGTAATGGGAATAATATGTTGTGTTTCAAAATACTAGGTAATGATCAAGCTGGGTGTGAAAAGGGGTAAGAAGCAAGGTTTTTAAGACAGGACAGAAGTAAAGAGAAGCTATGAGTGTGAAATATATGAGAACTCCTATCTGGAAACCCAATATTAAGAAAGCTCAGGGAGTGCATTGTAAACAAATACTTTGTTCTTATTTTTTTTAATGATTTAATTTTTTTCTCTGTAATAATAAAAAAAAAGTTCTTACTTGATGGTAACAGAGATACATAAATCCATATTGGCAGGAAAACAATCTTATTAGTTTTATTTATGGGGTTATTTATCCAAGGTTGAGTTAAAAAAAAAGGTTAAGCGAAAAATTTTAGTTTTTGAATTTTTTGGATTAACATAAACTCAAATTTTTCAGGATTTATTGTGCCCCAAAGCTGGAAATAACTGAAATCCAAAATACTCCAGCTAAAACCTGTCAAGGTTTGGTTGAAGTCAGGGGCAGAGGTCCCTTGAACTATTTGAAGATGTTTGTAGCCTTCATGATGTTCAGGTTTTTTTTGGTGGTTTTCGCTCGAAAACTTGATAAATTCGAGTGGTTCAAGTTTTTTAAGCCAATAATTCAATCAATTTGAGTATTCAAGTCCCCCCATTGCACTTATTCAAGTTTTTTGCATTCAAGTTTTTCATACATATGCAAACACTCAAGTTCAATCCAAGTTTGAGTTTTTCCCCCTCATTTGCACTGATTAGAGATTTTTACATTCAAGTTTTTCCATAAATAAGCAAACATTCAAGCTGTGATTTTATTCAAGGTATAAAAAACACCTCACAAACTCCACCTTTGATAAATAAACCCCTTAATGCCTACATTTCTTTGTTGTAGTGACCCTCATTATTAAAAAAAAACTTGCTTGTGTAGTGAATGTGTGCAAATTGATTGCCATTTTTATGCAAATACATACTTTAAGGAAATTGAGTTGCATTTATAGGATTAAAACAGCATTTATTTAGCCCCTGTGTATGTAAGGAAACTTATAAATATCGGTGAATATTTGTGAATGAATATAAGTGTATTATAGATTTTATTTAACCTAATACTGATGAAATTATATAAAACTTTATTCATTTTTATTGTTTTATTTAATTTACAGCTTCACCATCCAATATTGAAACACAATTGCTCTAGCTTTAGGGTTAAACTTGAAATATGATTACTGGAGTTCTCCTGAGAAGCAATTATGATATATAATATAAGATACTAAGTTGTGCCTTGAAGCAAATGTTTAATGCACAGTTATATAATCTTTCTATAACAAACTAGTAAATAAAATATCCTTTTATATTTTCCAGTTACTGGAAGACTACAATCTATTTTAACAAAATTCTCCTTTATACTTAAAATGTCCCCTGAAAACAAATCTTTTGGGAGACTGTATATCAAATGTCTTTCTTACTTTCTCTTATTGACCACTATCTATATGCTATAGTTAAGAACTAATACAGTGATTCATATCGGTATTAAATCAAGTGTAAGTCTTTGGATAGTATAAACAAATAGCTTGTTGGTTGTTGTTGGTACATGCATTGGTATAGCACCCATTTTTGTTTCACGGTATATAGTCAGGAATTACAAAAGCACGAGGGACGAGTAGTGCTCATTCAAAGAACATTTATGTCTGGGGTCTAGCTGCACTATACCTCTCGCACCAGAAAAAAATAACATGTGGTGCATAACACAGAATGCAGCCCTATGGCATGAGTTGAGTACAAGTGCTCTGAAGTGACCACCTACGTGTATCCCCCACCCTCCTCTCATGAATATAGCTCTAACACAGAGTACTGTACTCATGGGGCAAATGTAGCACTCCTAAACAGATTGCAGAGTCCCAACTCATGGACATGCAGAGCAGGGATAAAAGTACCTACAATATAGCAAATCTAGCCCATTGTTTACACTTTGCATCCTGAAGGGAAATATATCATGGATAAATCTGAACAAAGAAACTAAAGTTTACATTTTAAATAATGGCCTTCAGTAGTTCCCGTGTAAACCTACGGAAAGACAAATGTTTGAGTGCACAGATTTTAAAACTTCTATATTTATAAGACATTTTATTGTGCCTTTATTTATAATAATAATAATAATATTGCTCAAATGAGACTAAATAAACTGGATTTCCAACATCATTGCATACTGGATATAGGAGAAGCAGGTGTGGAGAGTCTTATCAAGAAATCCATTTCATTTGATGTATATTTGTTAGTTATATTCTATATGAAAGTAAAAAAAATCTTTTTAACATTATCTTTGACTACCAAGTATTACTTTTCTTATTGAGTGTGCATCCCCTTTTCATTTCCATATACTGTTTTATTATTTCTTTATTTTTCTAATACTGGAAGTGCCCTCCATTAACCTATATTTGATCATATAATAATTTATCTAATGCTTTATTTACCAGTAGGGCTTTCCAGCTGACACAAGGTCACCCATTATGATTAGAAGAAAAGAGGTTCCACCTAAATATTTGGAAGGGATTTTTTGCAGTGAAGATGTGGAATTCTCTCCCTGAATCAGTTGTACAGGCTGATACATTAGATAGCTTTAAGAAGGGGTTGGATGGCTTTTTAGCAAGTCGGGTTCTGTCCTGCATAAAAAAGGGCATAAACTCAAGGGATGAAAACATAATTATACCTCTTTATAGATCCCTAGTAAGACCTCATCTGGAATATGCAGTGCAGTTTTGGACTCCAGTCCTTAGGAGGGATGTAAATGACCTGGAGAGAGTGCAGAGATGTGCAACTTAACCGGTTAGAGGGATGGAAGACTTAAATTATGAGGGTAGACTGTCCAGGTTGGGGTTGTTTTCTCTGGAAAAAATGGCGCTTGCGAGGGGACATGATTACACTTTACAAATACATTAGAGTACATTATAGACAAATATCAGGGGACCTTTTTCCCATAAAGAGGATCACCACACCAGAGGCCACCCCTTCAGACTAGAAGTAAAGGACTTTCATTTGAAGCAGTGTAGGTGGTTCTTCACAGTGAGGACAGTGAGGTTGTGGAATGCACTGCCGGGTGATGTTGTGATGGCTGATTTAGTTGATGCTTTCAAAAGGGACTTGGATGATTTTTTGGACAGACATAATATCAAAGGCTATTTTGATACTAAACTCTACAGTTAGTATAGCTATGGACATACTTATATGGTTTGTGTGAAAGAGTGGAGGGGTGTGTGTTTATGCTGGGTTTTACTTTGGAGTTGTTGAACTTGATGGACTTTGTCTTTTTTCAACCCAATGTAACTATGTAACTAACTATGTAAGGGTTATGGAAGATAGCTCATAGTTCACGTTGATCCATGGACTAATCCAATTGCCATTTTTGAGTCAGAACTTTTTGGAGGCTGGAACGATTTTTTCCCCATCTGAGGCAAAAAAAGGTTTAACTTGATGGACGTGTGTCTTTTTTCAACCAAACTTGCTATGTTACTATGTAAATCACATAGAGAACTGTACCCTCTACAAGAAAATCCCAAATTAAATAAATGCTTGTTAATTCAGTTCTAGCTTGGAAACACTTGGAACACTCAGGGCACTTTGTTCAAGGGTTAATCTTAGTAAATTGGAATGTCTTTACTTCCTAAAATATTATCCAACCTTTTCTTGAAACTAAGGAAACTGACAACAACCAGGGGAAGTGAGTTCCACAGCTTCACAGGCCTCACTATAAAGAAATATTTCTGCATCTTAAAAATAACTTAATTTCTTTTAATTTGCTTGGATGTCCTCATGTCTCTGGAAGTATGCACTGGTGAAAAAAGCATCCCAGAATTTATTGTATGGCCCCTTCTATATTTATAAAGTTACCATATCCCCTCCTTAAACATCTCTTCTCCTCTTCTAGCTGTACTGTATGTGCAGGCGTGATGAGTGTGCCTTATCTAAATCTCTAAATCAATTTTAAAAGGTCATAAGAAAAGATAAAGGGATATAAAAAGCATGTGAGAGTTAACATAGTGTTAATATTTGAGAAAACAACTTACACATCAGCATATACAAATATAAAATATATTAATGTTTCTGCTATTATTAGTTATCTACTATTTTTATTTTTAATATTCTTGTAACTTTCTATGCATGTGTTCTACTTCAGGAATTCAACCTCTCATACTTATCAATTGGACCAACAGATTGACACAAATCTTGCTACACATAAAACATACTGAAGTGATCTACAGGCGTTCAGGGATTTAGGCCATCCAATAAAATAAGAAGAAACATCACTGAACTCAGCATTAATATCCAGAAACTTGGCACCAGATTTTGTCTCTGGAAGAAAGCAACAAAGCTAATCTGATACTTACCTGAAATACTTAACTCATTGCTAACACAATTTTGTTTTATCTAGAAGAACATCTTGACACTCAAGAGAACATAGGAACATTTAATAATATTTGTATTAAAGATGAACCTGAAGCCTCCAGGTGAGATTATCTCCTCCCCTCTGTTCAGAAGTTATTTAATATACTCCTGGGGTGACCTGTAAGCACTCCAGCACTGACTGCCAAAGTACACTCTATTAGAAGGAAAAAAGAAGAAGGAAACCTACAATATTTCTAGCTAGAACACTATATTTATTCTGTAGAATGCTTTACAATACCTGATGAAACAGTTCTAGAAGCTCTCTCTGTTTGTTTGGATAGCAGCTGCCATATTAGCTTGTCACATAACTTCCTGTCTGAGTCTTTTCCTGCTTGTTCATAGCTCTGTGTTCAGATTACAGGAGGGAAGAGGCGAGGGAGAATGTGGGGAATAGAGGAGCAAACTGAGCATGCTCAAGCCAGAGCCCTGGAAGTTTAAGCTGAAAGAAGCCCATACATACAGAATAGAAGGAAATGGTATTTTGTTTGACAGAGGACTCAGAGCAGCATTAATTTGAAAGTTTACTGGTATAGTTATTGATTTCCAGAGATTTTGTGTTTAAACAACCATAAAGGAAACCTCATGTGGGGTTTTTGTTGAAAACAGTTTGGCAGACAGACAGTTATGAATAAAGACTTAATCATCTTTTATGTCAAAGTTGTTCTTCTCTAAAGCTATGCAATATGTTGGCGCTATTGAAATACATGTTATTAATAATAATAATAATAATAATAATAAATAAAATTAATCCATTCTGGCAAACTTTTGAAGATTTCCTAGCTATTTTCAGCATGAAATTTCATGTGATTAGTAAGCTCTGGATTTCATTAAATATTGCTCCTGCCAAAAAGGAAGAGCTATCTTAAATGGACTTTCTTTGTTACAATAGTTATTTGACAAGGGGACTCCTCAATTTGAACCTTCTCCTTGAGCCATCCCATTAACCAAGAGACAAACATGGGTGTAAAATGGCCACAGCATTTATCACATTTTATTAAGTAAATAGGACTGCGCTAGTGATGGGCGAATCTACCCCGTTTTGCTTCGCCGAAAAATTCGCGAATTTCCAGCGAAATTCGCAAATTGGCGAAAGAATTTGCGAAACGAGTCGCGGCACGTTTTTGACGCGCATCGCTTCAACTTCGACACGTTGCGTCATTTTCGTCACATCGTTTTCGGCGCACGTCACGTCGTTTTCTTTTCAGCGAATTTTCGCTGGTGTTTCTCTAATTTAAATTCTCCCATCACTAGACCTTGCCAGCTTAACCTGAGGCAATATTCTAAAGTCAGAAGAGATTGCTACTATGGCTCTGCCACCAACAGGAAAGAAGTTCAGCAGCCATGACACCTAGCAATAGCAGTAGTATAGTCTGTATCAATCAATTCACCATGCAGTCCCAGGAGATAACCTCCTTCCTCCCTCTTCTAAATTTACCTATGCAGTATTCTGGCAAGGTCCTATCACTGTTGTGACAAATAAAACTTAAAAAATATCATGTTCACTGTCTTCATCCAGAGGAAGGCAAAAAACAGCCCAAAGCCAGTGCCAATTATGTTTCAAGAGGGAAAAAAATCCTTCCTGACCCCAATAGTGATTGGCAGGCCCGGACTGGCAATCAGTCTGGTCAGGCATTTCGCTCCATTTAGTGATGTAATGGGCCACTTCTATTTTGTGGTGTCTGGTTAGAGATAGAGAGAGCAGCAAGCATGCCGGCTCTGCTTCTCCCTTCACACACATGGAGCTGTTTACACCCCTCCCTCCTCCTGTGATTGGCCAGTCAGGAAAGGCAACGTGCCTCTCATTGGCCAGAAGATGGGTTCAGGCATCAGAGTTTCAGTCTTGTTTCTGTCACACACAAAGCTGGTGTGTGTGTGTCTGTCTGTCTGTGTGTCTGTCTTTATGTGTGTATGTCTGTGTGTGTCTGTCTGTGTGTGTCTGTCTGTGTGTGTCTGTCTGCGTGTGTGTGTGTGTCTGTCTGTGTGTCTGTCTATGTGTGTGTCTGTCTGTGTGTGTCTGTCTGAGTATGTGTGTGAGTGGGCTGCTTTTATTTTCTTGGCCGGGCTGCTTTTTACTCCCAGTCCGGCTTTGGCATTTGGGGATATTCCCTGGATCAAGCATTTTACATAATTCATTTAACATAAATTAATATAATCCAGACTCACAATTATAATGTATGAAGATACAGAAACCACAAAGTAACAACACATGATATAAAAACATAAAGAAGAAAACTCCTGACATTTCGCAAAATATGCAAAATGGGGAAGGGTGGGTACAGTGTCGGACTGGGATGCCAGTGGCCCACCAGAAAACCTTAGACCAGGGGCCCACCGGAAAACTTTAGACCATGGACCCACGTTCCAAACTATTATTCCTCCTCTCCTCACTCAACCTCTTTTTTCTCCTAGTCTTTTATATCTATTTACTATACTCTATTCTTCCATTATTAAGCCTCTTTTTTACCATAAAGAAATAGGGAATGACTGTGAAATAGGCCATATGGTTAGAAGCAAAGGGGCCCACTGACATCTGGGCCCACCGGGAGTTCTCCTGGTATCCCGGTGGGCCAGTCTGACACTGGGTGGGTAGGATGTTTCTACCTGCTCAGACAATAAGAAAGTGACCTTAAATGAAACTTCTCTAAAACAGAAATGGTTCTCTTTCCTCCAAATAACACCAGTAACATCCTAGAAGTATCCAACATGGCTAACAATTCCACTATCACCCAGTCTCTTATTAAATGATGTCACTTCCACCTAAGGAACATATCCAAAATATGATCATTTATCAACCAAGATGCTGCCAAAATTCTTATTCACTCTCACGTCTAGACTACTGTAACTCTCTTTTCATTGTCCTTCCCCTCAAGAGACTGTCACCTCTCCAGTCCAAAATTAACACTGCCACGAGGCTCATAGATGTCAACAACTGCTCCTCCTCTGCCACTACCTTTCAGAATAAAATTGAAATTAATGACACTGACATTCAAAGCACTTCATAATTCTGCCCCACCCTTCATTTCTGAACTCATCTCTGTATACTCACCCAATTGCTTTTTACGCTCCTCTACTGACCTGCTACTCAACTCTTCTCTCATTACCTCCTCACATGCACCCCTCCTCTGGAATTCTCTCCCACAGTCTTTTCCAACTTCCTACTAACTTTTTCTGCCTCTTAAAATGCACTTCTTTAGAGAAGCCTACCCTCACTCTGCATAACTACCAAATGCAATACTACATACAGTACTACATCTCACACTTAATTCTGATCTTGCCCGCTCCCACTCCTTGTGTCTTTTCCCTTCCCTTAGATTGCACAGGGCCCTCCTTAACATTTTGTACTGGTATTGGTTGTGATGTAACTTCATATATTCTATGTATCCCTTGTAGCTCCAGGGCTTTCCTTTCTCAGACAATAGCAGGGAATATATCCCATGTTGCTGCTTAACCCAAAAATCTATTTAATATGTCTTTGCACTTTCTTTTTAGTGCAATCCTTATTTTGAAAATGACATATGTAGATAAACCACACACTAACGGGTGTTTGTAATATACATGGACTTGCTATGTCCACCCACCAACATTAAATTTAGCAGTTGCTAAAGTAATCTGAGACATATGTCTCACTAAATAAAATTGTGAGTGATTTGTCATGTCCCAAAATTGCTTCTTATAACTAGCTTTTGCAAGTTATAATTATATCAGATGGAATCTGTGCCATTGCTAGTTTTGTATAAATTGCAAATATAAAGAAGTGTAATGTATTCATCTGGTTCACAAACTTAAATGTCCCTGTTTTTGAGAGTTGTGCTGATTTTTTTTTTTTGTAATCAATATTGACAGTGTTGTAAATTCTTATGAAAGAACCTGTAAACATGTTTCTCTGGGCTGAGTCTGGGATTATTCATTTTTATGTCATCGCTTATGCCACTTTGTATTGTTTCTGCATTTGAAGTACAACTTTTTTAGTTAAGCTAACATCTGCTGAATATAAATCTAAGGACTTTGTTTGCATAGAAGTTAAGCTTGACAATTATATTCACTCAGACAATAAATTTTTATTTCTACAATATTGTCTGCTTTTCTTTTTACCTTTTTTTATTGAACCAGCTGGTATTCAATTATATCAATAAAATATTATGCACTTATACTCTATGTTCTACTATGAATATGGGTGAGAGAACATTTTCTTCTCTATTACTCAACTAAGAAAAGTTTGGGAATTTAACTGCAGACAACTTCTAACTGCAACTGTATAACTCTTGCATTGCCAAACTAACTAAATATGGAAGTAGAAATGTAGCACGTTTCCTTGTAGGAGGTGTGGCCACTGTAGCGCTATAATACCTGGTGATTGTGTTATGAACCTTACACTGGGCTCCAAACATAAAATTAAATGCTTTGCCACTTGTGACAGTTTCAATGTTATCTATTGTCTCAAATGTCCTTGCGGAATAGCCTACGTGGGCCAGACCACAAGACCTATTAAAGTACGGTTGAATGACCATAAATCAGTTATACGGAACTTTAAACCAGACATTTTATCTACGGGTAGCAGGCATGAAACGGAAAAAGATGCTAAAACCAAAAAGGAGAAAAAAGAAACTATATTAGCTAAACATTTTTTTGGATGTGGCCACCAAGTGTCTCAACTGAAACTCGTTGAAAAAGTGGAGGTAAGGCAAGGGCAGAATCTAAAAAGAATGTTACTCCAACGTGAATGTTTTTGAATATGGTTATTACAGTCGAGGTTTCCTAAGGGATTAAATGAGGAATATAATATGGCCTGTTTTTTATGAGTACTTAACATGTAAAAACATATTTCCAAATGAATGTTGTACTGTTCTCTTTTAGTTCAGGGAAGCCCTTCCTTCGACTGGGTAAGATGTGTTTTCTTGTACTTTTATATAAGGTTTGTAATCTCTGTACTATTTTATATATGGCACAGGGTTGATTCACTTGGTTTCATATTATTGGTAACATGTAATTTTATATTGTATCTTAATGTATTTATTATGTATACGTGATTTTAGGAAAAAATTTTTGCACAATTGCACAGATACATTGAGGACCTGCACTTTTTGGACACTTTTCATTGCACTTTATGGACTAGTTTCCCTTGACTTTAATTGATATAATTAGCATATGTCCATCTATTTATACATTTATACTGTGTAATGTATGCTTGAGAAAGGGCCAAAGCAATTGCATGCATCTATCCTGTGTGCCGTAGTTTTTTTGTTGCTGGAGACTGGTTGTGAGGTGGCCGAGCCTCTAACTTCGAGCACCAGGTATCACTTCTACTTAAATGAGGGTGTGCAGGAGCCTGCATTGATCTGCTACACTCCAAGTGATCACACGGGTAATCACATGACAGAGATATCACAGAACATCCTTTCCCCAAAATGAACTGGGATTCACCCTGGTGCAATGGAAAGCTATACTTTTCCTGCAAAAATAGGTGTGGTATAGTGGAAATTTACTTCTGTTATCTAGAATGCTCGGGACCTGATGGTTTATGGATAATGGATCTTTTTACGTAATTTGGATCTTCATACCATAAGTCTACTAGAGAATCATGTAAACATTAAACATTGGTTTTGCTTCCAAAAAAGATTAATCTCTTATCTTGAATCAGTGCCAATGTACTGTTTTATTATAACAGAGACAAAAGGAAATAATTTTTAAACATTCAGATTATTTGGCTAAAATGGAGTCTATGGGAGACGGAATTCAGTAATTTGGAGCTTTCTGGATAATGGGTTTCTGTATAATGGATCCCATATGTGAATCTCTGGCACTAAAACATGAGCACATATATGAATTGCAAAACTATCTGAAATTGCCTCCTGCATCTTTTGGAGTTTATGCGAATCACATGTGTTGCTGCCCACAATTTACACTAATACCAATGTCTACTGAGCATTGACACTTCGTGCACATCAACTCTAAGGGGCAGATATATTGAATTGTGTTTAATAAGCTTTTTTTGTAAGCTTGCCACAATACTGTTTTCTAGTCAATTATATAGGATTTTTAAAGTAATATTAATCAATGGGTTAAAATTACAGTTCACTCTTTGATAAATATACAGTACCTGTACTTCAAAAAATCAATTAGAAATTAATAAATAGCAGTGGAGTTTTAGGGGCAGATTTACTAAGGGTTGAAGTGAAATCAAGGGAATTTACGAAGTCTAAAAATTTGAAATTCAAAGTAATTTTCTGGATACTTCAGCCATCGAATAGGTTACTACGACTTCAACTTTGATTTGAAATAAAATTGTTCGAAAATTCGGCCATTCGATAATCAAAGTTCTGTCTTTTTAAAAAAAGTTTGACTTCAATTCTTTGCCAAATTAAGCCTGTCAAAGTCCTATGTTAGCCTATAGGGACCTTCTAGAGCATTTTTCTAAGTTTTTTTTAGTTGAAGAAAAATTGTTCGTTCCTATGCTAAAATCGTTCGAAACGATTTTACTTCGACCTCAGGAAAGCCAAATTTGTTGAAAAAACTTCGACTTCGATATTCGAAGTCGAAGTATTTCAATTTGATGGTATTTTCCACTTCCACAATTCGACCCTTGATAAATCAGCCCCTAAATGTGGTGAGCTCTTATTTGACACTATGATCAAACTGACCCTTACAGTGTCAGAGAAAACAGAAACTGCTCTAATGGTATTTGAATTGGAATACATTGCGTTTTCTATAGCAACGGGATCCATGCATGAAAGATACGTTTTGTGAATGAAATTATTTATATACAGTACTCTAGTTTGAAAAATACTCTGTTTATACAGTACGCATGTAGCTGAATTGTTCTAGTACTGCCTTCCTCTACTTTATAACCTTTCAAGACTACAGGTTGTCCTTGATTTTTTTCTCTGTATTTCCTATTTTTAGCAATTATTGTTTGATCAGTTCTGTACAATTATTTTACTAGGACGTTTGTAGTCTATCTCCTGTTTTTGTGGTATTAGAAAGAAATGTATGAAATGTGAAGTACTATATGCTAAATGTGATTCTTTTAGTAGAATAAAAACAAATCTTTTAAGAGCCGACCTTTGGCAAATAATGATAACATATTGTATACATAAATAGAAGTAATCTATATTATTTAACCAAAAGTAACCTAATATATTTATCAAAATGTAAAAAAAAAGAAAAAACAAAAAGATACTTGGAAAATAAGGAATATATTAATGCGCCTTTATGTGATGTTTTTAGTGTTCAAAGCAGGAAAAAACTTTCTGTTTGCATTAATATTAATAACCAATAAATATGAATACATTAATGTAATTTTAAAACTATATTTCATATGGACAATTATCAAATGATTCCTGCTTTTTTTTTTAACCATGGCCATGTTATTCATTTAGTTTATTAGTTTTTTAGCTTTATATAGGAAATATTTTACACATATTACAAAGTGCTAATTTGTATTTTAATATTTTGACTTATTCAACAAGGGAAGCTCAACTGGCATGTTTGTTCACAATTATAGATGTGTCTTAAGTACATCCTGTATGACATAAGATGAATGACTTCCTGCAAAGGTATATTCATACAGTATGTTTAATAATAATTGGTTTCCAGATAGCAGATCTTTTTTTAGAAGTGTTTTTGCGATCAAAAACAGGCGGTTTTCGTTCGAATAGGTCCATTTTTGTATTGAAATTAAATCGTTCGATTGAATTGTTCGATTCAAACGATTTCCCCCCAAAAAATTTGAATTTGAAAAATTTTCAAAAACACTCTTTAAAGGTTCTAGGAGGTCTCCTACAGGCTAAAACTTTGAATTTGAATTTATTAAAGAGACAGCACTTTGATTTTCTAATTATCAAATTTTTTTATTTTTTCAATTCGAATCGAATTTTGGCCTATTCGGTAGTTGAAGTACCCAAAAACTGCTTCAGAATTCAAATTTGTTCAATTTGAATTTTCACTTTGACCCACAAAATTACAAACAGCATGACATTTTAAAACTTGTGTGAAATGTAATAATACTACTACTGCTGCTACTACTAATAATAATATTGGTGTTGTAGTTCCATACTCATCCTGTGGTGATTTCAGTGCATTGAGCAGTAAAATTAATACCTATTAAAAGTTTCATGCTGACAGTGTCTCAATAATATCTTTTTTTTACCCAGAGTTCATAGCAAAAATTCATTTTCTGCTTTTGCCATCTGTTCCATGTCTATTAAAAATAGCCCATCTTTTTGACTCAACAGCGGATGAGATAAACCCTGAGAAAGTAGAAATCTATTTATTTAGAATTTTATGCTAACCTGATTTATTATGTGTGGTAAGTTCTTTCTTAGTCAAATCACATTCACAGCCCTGATTGTCAGTTTCCTGCTTCCCTGCCAAGTTTTATTGCTGTTTTTTCCACAATTGTTTTTTTCTCCTTAACCTCGAAAATATATCAATCAGCCTCCAACTGATGACTGGTTAGTTAGGTTTACTGGACTACATTGTTTACATGGAGAACATATTTATTGCATCAGACAGGCATTATCTCTAATTTACAAACAAATTACCAATACACCACTAAAGCCATGCATCATATTACTGTTTGACTGACCTTACATTCACAGACAACAGCACTGGGATAATTTGTAATGGAATCTCATTATTGAAAAATCATTTTATGAAACTGAACGCTCTTTCCAGGTTAAGATGGACTGTTGTCAGCTCAATGCACTATACAATTAACAGGATCACAGTTATATTGTGCACATAATTGGAATGAGAATCATTAAGGGAGGTAACATGGTTGTTAAGAAGCACCTTGCGACAGGGTGGGTGTTCAATGAGCAGCTGCCTACTATGTGATCTATTTAGTAGATATGTCTATAACATTACTGAATTTGATTTCAAAGCACATTGTATTTTTTATCATACATCAATGAATTTTTCAAACCACTTTATAAAAAAGTATTTTCTCTCTTAAATGTTACTGTGGTGATTATATCATGCAGTCCTGACTGAACAGCATATCTTTATAGAACAATGTGCCATTTTTATTTCCATATACTGTACACTGTATCCTAAAAATACAATCTATTCTAGCCTTTGGCAAGGTGAAGGACTTCTGAACATACTTCCATTGCTGTTAATATCAATGGAGGCATGCAAGAACGTGCTTTTTCTTAAAAAAAAATGCTGCATTGCATTGCAACAGTTATTTAAAAAAAAAAAAAACTTCTTTAACTAAACAATGAGTAGTCTACACATGGATTCAACAACACACCAAGGGGCAGATTTACTAAATTCACATTTATTCACATAAAGGATTCGAATATTCAATCGAATTTTCAAAAAGATTCGAATTCGAATTTCGAACATGCAAATTAGGCAAATTTGACCAAATTCGACCAACGAATATTCTAATTCGAATGATTCAAATATTCAAATTTAATTTTATTTGAATATTCAATGGTCAAATACTTCCCCCTTAAATTTAAATTTGATCACCTACTTCGCCAGCTTAAACCTACCGAAATGGGGATCATTTCCTAAGATAGAATTAGAAAAATTCGATCGATCATTTAAAAATCATTCCCCACTATTCCCACACTATTCCCTGGTCAAATCTCAAATTTTTTGGCATTCGAAATTCGACCCTTAGTAAATCTGCCCCTAAGAGGCCAATATATAATATATATAAAATAAACCTCGATTTGAGGGAATTTTTTTCTCAGAATGTATTATTGCTCCAAAGATGCTAAAAATCTGAATCCAAAATTATGCTAAATTACATTTACAAAGTTTCAAATATATTGGTAGTACAGTTAACATAGGACAACATTTGATGTAGTTTATATGACAGGTCACTAAAAACATTCTTCAAACCATTAAACTTTGTGCAACTTGCAGGCTGCCAGATTCATAAACAAGCATTTATGGGTAGAGCTTTGGAGTGTTTTTGATATACCAGGTACTTAGCATATCTACAGAATATTGAAATAAACAACAGTATGTAGACCAGGTGGCCTTCTGGACAGGTAATGTCTAATGAAAGCAGAAAGTATGCCTAATTTACAGATGCAGCCACTTGGATTTGTGTGTTAAATGTGTCGTGACTCAGGGCTAATTGAAGAAATTGTGTTATAAAAAGTTATCTTAACTCATTTAATGCATATAACCTTTTCATTAGCATAGCAAAGCACCATTGTTTTCAATGGTTAACTCTTTAATTGGATGGGATGCTGGGACACAATATTCTGTGTTAAGTGGGAAAAATGGGATATCTGAGGTAAGTTATTGTGTGTCAAACACACAATCTAAAGTGGCTTCATCTGTAGATACTATTGACTTGCTCCAAAATGGTAAGATCATGCTGGTCTTAAAAACATTGAATACAGAAATTATTAAAGCACAAGGAAACACTTTCCCTCAAGGGTTCAGAGGCCCCCTTGATTTCATAAACTTGGCCACCAGAACTCTTCTGCACACGTGTGCATCATTGATTTTGCACCATTGATACTTGTGCAAAACTAATAGAATCATTTACAGCACACCAGCAGCATCACTAAGGCAGCAGCTAATTCCCTGCTAGTTGAATGTAATTAGCATGAACCAAATCCTAGTCCAGACCACTTCTCATAATTGCGGTCTGAATGCAGGAGTGATGCATTATGGGATTTTTTATTTTTTTTTCTCGCTGATAGTTTGAAACATCTGTGTTTCAACTGATAAATGCCTGCAAATGTAGAAGGTTTAAGAGCACTGTTGAATTGACTAGATGTAAGCCAAATCCACAGAATATCTAAGTAAAATAGGAGAGCTGGAGTTAGTTGCATGTGCTGAAAATTATGATATTATGGTGGGATGAAATGTATGACTAGGATGTGTATGCAAATGGATTTTAAATGGGGTACAACCTCCCTTCATCAGGATCATGATGACGGGAGGTTGCACCCCCCGAAACGTTGATTGTTTGGTAGCATAATAAAAGGGGCACATTCCCCGACTGCAAATACTTGTGTGTGCGGATCCGTTTCTACATTCACACGGTTGCTAGGGGACCTGGCCAGGTCAACAGTGAACCAGCACCACAATAGCAGAGGAGTGGAAAAGAGGTGTGCGGTGGAGACATAACATATGTTCTATAAGCTTGAATTAAAGCCATGCTGTATATAAATAACCATGGAGAGCACTGGGGAGGGTGTGGAATCCCTTTGGATACTAGAGAAGTTTAGATAGAATCACTCCTGTATGCTACAAAGCACCTTGTATTATTGACTAGAATGAAGCCCAGCTACTTTTACAAATGGAGGCTGCTTCAAAACTAGGTCACTTTATTATAGGTAACTTTAAATATCCAAACATTGACTGTGTTAATTGCTTTGCCAAGTCAGAAAAAGCTAGCAGGTTAATAAATATGCTAAATTACAACTTTTTTTTTTCTAATTGTTCCTATACCATAATGGTTAGCTGAGTACTACTGCCCCCTGCACAGCCTGGGAAATGAGTCACTAGGAATTGGTACAAAGTTACTGTGGGCACTTGCACACCCTGAATGGAAGACACGATACCTGGTGCTCTTTGGTAGAGGCACGGCCACCTCAGTGTTGCAGAGAAGTAGAAAAATCCAAGGCACTCAGGATATAGCAAGCAAGGAACACCTTGCACGTTTATTGCGGAAGTGAGCAACGTTTCGGGGTCACACCCCTTTGTCAAGCATGGGTATGACCCCGAAACGTTGCTCACTTCCGCAATAAACGTGCAAGGTGTTCCTTGCTTGCTATATCCTGAGTGCCTTGGATTTTTCTACTTCACTAGGAATTGGAACAGATAGGAGGAATTAATCAGGATTTGGGGGACATTTTTAATAAATAAGCCAGAGTATAATGCGCTTGCAAAATCTTGTTATTCACACAATATGTTTAATTTAAAATGTTGCTTGATGAATACAAATATACATATTAGTGATGGGCGAATCTACCCAGTTTTGCTTCGCCAAAAAATTTGCGAAACGAGTCGCGGCACGTTTTTGACACGTTGCATCGTTTTCGACACGCGACGCGTCGTTTTCGTCACGTCAAAAACGACACACAACTCGTTTTTTTTTGGCAAATTGTCGCTGGCTAGCTAGCGGCGAATCGCGGGAATTCGCCGCGAATTCGGCCCTGGCGAATAAATTCGCCCATCATTAATACATATCAGTATATTCTCCTTGTAAGGAAGGAATGTTGTAGCAAAGCAAATCTTTTATGGTTCAACAGAAGTGATGGTGTTGAGGTGGGCAAGGCCCAGTAAAGTAAAATAGCTATCAGTAGTGATGGGCAAATTTATTTGCCTGCGGCAAATTCACGGCAAATCCCCACAGGTGAATAAATTTGCGTGAATAAATTACCGAAACACCAGCAAAATTTCGCCTGGCAAAAATTCGCTGGCAATGGACGCCCGCGGACAGCCACAATGAGATGCAGAACGTTTCGTGAATTTTTCACAGTTTCTAGAGAAATTAGCAAAAAAATCTGCGAAGTGAAACGTCGCTGATTCGCCCATCACTAGCCCAGACAAGCTAACATGGAAAAGTGTATTGCAGCAAGGAGTAAAATTCATTTCAGAATCAGTCCTGTTCTCACCAACCAGCTGACCCCCCTCTGATACTAAGGATCCCACCTCTTCCTGCTTAATTTTTTTTACTGTCAGCTAATGAATGTTTCCTTATTAATAGTACCAATTCTAGTAATACAACTACTGATGTATGGTTCATGCAATTCAAAAGAGACTAGAACATGTAAAGGTAATTTTTTGCAAATTCTAATTGAATTTGGACTATTCCCTAGTCAAGTACACAAAGATGGCTCAAAATTCTATTTTTTTTTCATTCAAATTTTTTTCATTCGAATTTTCACTTCGACTCTTAATAAATCTGCCCCTATGGATCTTGTCAAACTAATTTTGTTGCGTTTTATGAGGAGGTAAACAGGAACCTTGATGGTAGTGGGGTGGATGTAATCGACTTAGACTTTGCTAAAGCATTTGATGCAGTACCACACAGAAGGTTTCTGGTTAAATTAAGGAATATTAGCCTGGAATAAAGTATTTACAGTATACTTGGACAGAGAGCTGGCTGGTCTGGATAGATTACAAAGTGTGGTGGTAAATTTAATTTGGACCAGCATTGATACAGGGGTCTGTCCATGATCCTTTGCTTTTCAACTTTATTAATTAATGAAATGGAGGTGGGCATTTAAAGTACTCAATTTTGCTGAAATGTGCAGAACCATAAGGCAGTTGAGTGGTTTGACTAAGTTGGAAAACTTGGCAGCAAACTGGAAAATAAGGTTTAATGTTGATACATGCAAGGTTATGCTCTTTGGTAGCAGAAAGTTATACAGTAAGAGTTGGGCAGATTTATCAATATGTGAGGTTAGAGCATAATAAACAAAAACTCCATACTTTCTATTTATTCTTATGGCATTTTTAGAACAGTATTTATAAAATAGTAAGTTCTAACTTTCACTCATAGATAAATACAGTTCTAAAAATCCCATAGGAATGAATAGAACATGGGGGAGTTTTTAATATATTAAACTCTAAACTCACATTTTGAAAAATAAGCCACAGGCTATGTCAGTGTGTAGAGGGTTTCCTTTATTGAGAAGTATATGGGGATATTTTGAGATCCCAGGCAGTGCCACTCTGTGGCTACTAAAGCTCAAGTAATGTCCTGCAAAAAAAGGGTATTAACTGAGGGATGAAAATATAATTTTACCTGGTAAGGCCTCACCTTGAGTATGCAGTACAGTAAATCCTTGAGAGGGATATAAATGAGCTGGAGAGAGTGCCAAGATGTGCAACCAAACTGGTTAAAGAGATGGAATATTTAAATTGTGAGGGTAGACTGTCAAGGTTGAGGTTGTTATTCTGGAAAAAAAAGATGCTAGCAAACAGACATAGTTACACTTTACAAATAGATTAGTAGACAGATAGCGGATTATCTTTTTTCCATAAACACAGTCAATGCACCAGATGCCATCCCTTTAGACTAGAGGAGGAGAACTTTTATTTGAAGCATTGTAGGTGGTTCTTCATAGTGAGGTAATTGATAGTGATGGGCGAATCTGTGGTGTTTCGCTTGGCCAATTTTTTTCGCGAATTTCTCATACGGCCAAAAATTCTTGTTTTGGATGCAGGCATCTCGTTTTGGACGCGGGCATCTCGTTTTGGACGTGGGCATCCATTTTTGGACACCAGCGCACAGTCACACTGGCATTCAAAAACAGAAGTTTCGCTAATTTATCCACCTGTGGATTTGCCTATCACTAGAAATTGAGGTTGTCGAATGCCCTGTTGGATGATGTTGTGATCGCAGATTTTATTAATGCTTAAAGACTCGCTTTTTCTTGTAAAAACAATATTTTGTAGGTTACATTGATAATAAAATCAGCCATTAGCATTGATATTCATATATATATATATATATATATATATATATATATATATATATATACACACAGAGTCTGTATGAGAAATGTAAGGGTCAGAATGAGCGGGTGTATGTATGGACACTGGGGTTCTTTTCTATGTGCTGAACTTGTTGGGCTTTTTCAATCTAACTTAATGATGTAACTATGTATAGCAACCTTCACATTTTAACTTCATATATAAGTAGAACATTTTTTTGCTCAAATGCTTTCTAAAATACAAACAATTCACACAAAAAAATTAAGCTTAATAACAATTAACAAAAACTATTTGGTGCTATATTTCTAAGAATTTGGCATTATAATCAAGAAAAAATAATGATTTAACTAATTTGCTGAATCTTTTAAATGCTTTGCTAACTTTTTAATGTAAGAACATTTTTAGTATTTTTAGTATTGTAAAATACGCAACTTCATCATTTGTATCATGCTGTTAAGTGCTTATAAATTAATTATTTAAAATAGAATAAATGTTATCACATATCTTCTATAATTAATATATGATTATAATTATTAATTATGTCAGTTTTGACATTTTACTCTCCCCCAAAACAACAAATTCTAAGATTCATTGTAGTACAGTGTTTGGCATGTAATAAAAATGGCCATAGATTTAATTAAAATGTGAGCTATTGGTAGAAAGAAAGGTCATGCAAAGAAAATGTCATTTTGGGAGTACATTAGTAGCTACCCTCCAGTGTTATTTGCATGTAAAATGTATATTTTGTTCTTGACATTTAATGAGGAAATGGGAAACTGCTTATAATGGATGACTTTTTCAGAGTGCTTGTTTTGATCAACTTATATGTATAGTTTTTTGCATGCTTTGTTAAATTCTCAATGTATGCCAAATAATTTCATTGGAAGCTTTTTAACTGTACAGTAACATTAAATTATATTCAGGTATACATACAAGTAAAATTTAAGTAAATGTTCAAAGTTTATTTATTGATTGTCATATTATAACTTTTTCTTTGATTGTACTATTCATAACCAAAACTGGGGAACCTGAAAGAGATGACAGAGATCTTGATTTTATCAGTAATGTCAGTAAGGGGGGAATGCTAAATGCATGATACCATTAATGAATAGTCAGACCATCCTCGCAAATTTGCCCATTTTGGTGTTGGTAAGGAAAATAATTCTTCCAAATAATGTTCCATTTATACATTATTTGAGGTGCTTGATTTGGCATGGAAATATTTCATTGTGCCATAAATACAAGTTGAATGACACACGTGCTTAACAGCACGTCAGTTGGCCTAGTCATGTCAAAATGTAAAGCTTAGTTATGAAAAAATTTAACCCAGTTAGTATCACTCAAACCTACTCACAATGTTGATGAGGCTGATAATAATTATATCAATATAAAGAAAGGTTTTATCGCACATGAGATATATCATAAAATAATTAACTTTCATTTGTTTCCTATAATTCACAAAGAAGTTAACATTGGACAACCAATTGTATCTGGCATAGGCATGCTGACAGAGGGCATATCAGGCTGGGTGAAGCAGATCTGGAAATCGGTTGTAAGGGGTACAACATGCTATCTACAAGATACAACAGATCTGCTGAACAAACTTGCATGCATGGGACCACTTCCAGAGGGCACCATTTTGGCAAAAGTGTATTTGGAATCACTATATAGAAACATTCCATACAAGGATGATATAGCTGCCTACAAAGAACTTCTGGATAAGCACTCCATGCAGTTATGCAAATAAGTTTACCTTAACACACAACTACTTCTTATTCGACCAAGAAAAATACCTGCAGAGGATGGGAACCAGCATAGGTACACCATTTGCACCCCAATTAGCCAATCTCTTCATGGCAAAACTAGAAGAGGACTTTTTCTCCACCTGGAGCACCAAGCCTTTGACATACCTCCACTATAAAGATGACATGTTCATAATCTAGACAGGAATGGAACAGGAACTAGTTCAGTTCCACCAACAAATTCATGACTTTCATCAATTTGAAACTAAATCACTCCCCTACTCATATTCACTTTCTGGATACAACCATTCATATCAGAGAAATTACTATACAAAGTGCCATATATTGAAAGGACAAATCATCATATCTAATGTATGACAGCTTTCACCCCAACCACACAAAACACTCATCACTTACAGACAGTTTATGCTCTGACACCACTGGAATGAATCACCACCTCAAAATACTCAAAGCAGACTTCATTAACAGGGGCTACAACTCAAGGATTGTGGATTGTGGATCAATACATTCATAGAGCCACCAGGATTCCCAGGAGTCAACTTTTAGAGCAGGGATTCCCAACCTCTTCAACCTGTGAGCAACATTCAGAAGTAAAAGGAGTTGGGGAGCAACACAAGCATTAAAAATGTTCTTGTGGTGCCAAATAAGTGCTGTGATTGGCCAATTTGTAGACCCTATATGGATTGTCAGCCTACATTGAGGCTCTGTTTGGCATTGTACATGGTTTTTATACAACCAAAACTTGCCTCCAAGACTGGAATTCAATAATAAGCTCCTGCTATGAGGCCAATGGGAGCAACATCCAAAGGGTTGGAGAGCAACATGTTACTCACCAGCTACTGGTTGGGGATCACTATTTTAGAGGGTTATTTATCAAAGTTCAAATTTACCTCAATATTTTCTGCTACAAACTTCAATCAAACCCACTCAGGTTTTTAATGCTTATTTATTATTGTATTTTCAGAAAATTTGCTTTGCGCAAAAAAAATCAGATTTTCACAATTTTTTTATTTTTTCATCCGATTTTCCATATTTTTTCATAATTTTCACCTAAAAAATTTTAATACTTCGGGGCATTACACGAAACCCAGCACACATAAAAAAATAATTGGGACTTCTTCCCTTGACTTATATGCAACCACAACAGTTCTGAGATGCTGGATTTTCAGATTTCCATCCTTTGGGTCTAATAAATTCTGAAAAATATCCAATTTTATAAAAAAGAATCACAACTTTTTTGTGATTTTTGCATTTGGAGCTAATAGTAGTAAATAACCCTGTTACAGTATAAAGAAAAACCTGAAATAAATCAGGTGCCTGTAGTGGTCACATACAATCCACAACTAAAGACCCTTGGAAAATTGCCAGAGATCTACAGGGTACACTTCAGGATGAGAGGCTCAAAAGCATACAGTATTTCCAGACCCACCACTAGCATTTAGACAGCCTCCAAACCTAAAAAAACTAATAACAAGAAGTGCCCTTGTAACATATGATATCCGAAACCCAGAATAAACCCCAAGGTCCTGTCCTTGGCTCACACTTCTGCCTCTAACTACTGCCTCTCCACTACTGGATACCGCCAGGTTTTAACATGAGAGAACCAAGGGTGGAGTTCTGGGCAGGCAAGGGAACCGTAACGTGTACAGGAAATAAGGGGAACAAGGAGCATGGTCATAGGAAAGGCCAGGTCAACACCAAACAGACAATATGGTACCAAATCAGAAAGCAGAATCGTGATCAAGTTTATGGGCCAGGGTCAAACACACCAGTAGCAAGGTAAAGAATGGTGATCCAAAGGAATGGTCATAAATAGGCAAGGGGCAGGACAGGCAGCAAACTTGGTAAGGTCAGGTACAGGCAAGCTCAGGAACCAGTAAAAAAAACTTGAATCACACCCAGAAACTATTGTAAATAGACCTACTGTACATTAAGCAATGAGACAGGGTAGGGGCTTTTAGAGTCAGACTAATGACTTACACTGTCACCTGTGGCCAGATTAGCGACAGCTGAAACAAGCCATGCCTATTTGCAATTACAAAGCATAACCATAGGAGTGAACCAGGGCTTTAACCATCTGCTCACATAGAACAGTGGCAATACAGGTAGCACATGAACACCAGGTCCCCAGTTTAACCCCAGGCAGGATATTACAGCCCTATCACAACCCACCAAAAATTGAACATACTCCTGTGGCAAAGAAATCAATGAAAATCTGGCCACACATCCTGATATCAAACTTTACCTCCAAAATTAATACTTTTCCTCAACACTCCAGGGCCAGCAGCCCAATTACAGTCCAAAGGAATCCTACTACAAGAACCCCATCGATCAGTGTATTATGTCATCGTGCAGCTGGGAATTTTGAACACAGATTTTTTTATCACAATTTAACATAATTATATCCTCCCTTTTGATGTTTGATTATAGTGTTGTATCACAAAATAATACAAAAATATGATAACTGCAAGATGACTGATACAGAGCTTGGTAAACAGCATTGTCGTCTGTGAATTTTCACAGTCTATATTTAATTTTTTTGGTCAGCATTGACATGAATTTGAATGAAATTGCTTGTGTAATTAAGGTCTTGTTCATCTACCTTAGAAGGAAAATGCTGAAATCTGGGTACAATTTTAGAGCTATAATAGATTTGAAGTGCTTCAGAAATGAAATTGTTTCAAAATTGTCTTTCGTTAAAGTTTTTTTACGAAGAATGAGCACTCTGAGTGTGGGCCTGTTATCAGTAAAAGATGGCTCGGATGCATATGGGATTAGTTGGAATAATATTACTGATATAGTTTTTATAATGGTTGTGTTCTGAGTTAGCCATCAGGCAACAGACTATTAGACAAGATACACATCTATCAAGGTATTCTTGCTCTGTTAGATTTCTTTTTTTTTTTTTTTGCTTTTACACAGTTCTTGCAAGTGGGTTTTGCAACAATAATAGAGATTTACAAACCTGATGGTTTTCTTTTTTTTTCTTTTTTATCTAGCAGATAAAGGCACCCAAGACAGGTGTCAGCAATTCTAACCATCTGCCATACTAACAAATATATACATGTTAATTTTAACAACAATGCAAGTTTAAACTCCCAGAAAATGTAATGGTTCATTCACTAATTAAAAGTACAACTTGCAGAGATCATTTAACACCATATTGATGTGACTAAAAACATGTTTTTATTGCATCAAGGCAGGAATTACAATACTGTAGATTATGCTTAGAAAATCTCATTCACATATTAAATAGTAGAGCTGTACTACATATTCTTGTCATGTAAAACTGCATCTTTACCATGCATTAATATTAAAACACAATGTACTGTCACAAATGTGGCTTCAGGTTTTCTTTTAGTGCATTGTAATAGAGAGATAAACAAAAACATTGTAACCATAGACATAGATAGATATTGTAGTCTTATGAGAGTTGTAACCCTAATTTGGTTAAAATGGGCCGTGCCAGCTAGATAAAATAGAAGGGTCACATTAATCTCTCCTAGGATGTACCTTCAGTGACAGAACAGAACAAAGCCTTTATTGTCAAAGTGCCACAGTAGTATACACAGATCCCAATGAGTAGTATGATAAGAGGGATCAGTCACAGTATGTGGAACGTGGAGATGGTATTGTAGGTTTAATGTTCATCTTAATGGTTTCAAGCCAATATGGCCCAGATCCATTACAGCAGAATTGGATCAGGAAGAAAATACAGCCTGAATCCATCATTGGTACAGCAGTCCCTTCATTTAGGCTAGCAGAGTCTAGGAGAGAGCTACCTCCAGCAACCAATCTTTGTTGGAGCACAGGCTGCTGCTTATAGCTTTTCCTTACTATCTTACATTCCTAGAATGTGCTATAACATAGAGGCATAGAGGTGGGGCAGACAATATTTGATTGACAGCTGAGATTTTTAAATGAGCTTAAAACAGCTATGAATGCTTTAATAATTGGATTTCATTTTTAATTTGAAAAGGACTTTTATTATATAGATTTTTGTGTTTGGGTGACGGGTCCACTATAAAGAAAAATGATACAGAGGCTTCTGCCCAGTAACTTGAGAAATAAATAAGTAGGGAGTTAAAGCCATTGGGGATATTAATCATATGGGTCCCTAGAGAGTTTTGTTAAAAAAAAAAAAATATAAAACCCTGTAACACAAACAGAAAACAAACATGATGAGCAAAATACTTTAATGGATTAATACGTTTCTCACTACCATAACCAATTTCTATATTACAGATGAAGCCACTTTGTATTTTGTGTTTGACTTAACTCAACTTAACATTTTCCCACTTAACACAGAATATTGTGTCACAGCATTCCATCCAATTAAAGAGTTCACCATTGAAAACAATGGTGCTTTGGTATAATTACATAGTTAAATTGGGAGTCCATCAAGTTCAACCCCTCCAAATTAAAAACCCAGCATACATACACACATCTCCACTCTTTCAAACACAAACCATATATGCCCATAGCTACAGATGCAGTCACTTGGATTTGTAAGTTAAATGCGTCGTGACTCAGGGCTGATTGATGAAATTGTGTTATCTAAAGTTATCTTAACTCATTTAATGCATTTAACCTTTTCATTAGCATACCAAAGCCCCATTGTTTTCAATGGTGAACTCTTTAATTGGATGGGATGCTGTGACACAATATTCTGTGCTAAGTGGGATAAATGAGATAGATGAGTTAAGTCACAACGCATTTAACTTACAAATCCAAGTGACTGCATCTGTATACTAACTGTAGAGTTTAGTATCAAAATAGCCTTTGATAGTATGTCTGTCCAAAAAATCATCCAAACCCCTCTTAAAAGCATCAACAGAATGAGCCATCACAACATCACCCGGCAGTGCATTCCACAACCTCACCGTCCTGACTGTGAAGAACCACTTACGCTGCTAGGTATGCTAATGAACAGGTTAAATGCATTAAATGAGTTAAGATGACTTTATATAACACAGTTTCTTCAATTAACCCTGAGTCACAACACATTTAACACACAAATCCAAGTGGCTGCATCTGTATGTAAGCCCTCTACCCAAATTCCAGATACCTTGGGTCCACTCTTTAGGGAAATGTGAGGTGCAGTGAAATTGTAGAATTCACCACACATGGTACCATGGAGCTATGGTGAGAAATGCCTGAGAGACTTCTATTGGACAACCAGATAGTTTTACAGGTTTTAAAACATAATGGCACCCCAGTTCAGGTACCTCACCATTTACACTATTCCAATGCGGTAAAGGTTTCTGATCTTATGACCAGAGTGAGCCACTGTGGGAAAGGTTCTGACATGGGACCCTTATATAAATATCATAATCCTTCATTTGGAATAAAGGACACAAGGGGGAATACAAAAACAACTTTGTAGCTATACTCCTTGTAGTAATCTCCAGAACTCTGCTGCAGCATTATCATTATTGTATTGGCTGCAACTGTACACAGCCATTCAAGGACTGAACTCATAAAATAAAAATTTAATGCATAAAAAGTCTAAAACACTGAAGGGTGGCTTCAGTAGACAATATTTGTCTACCCAAAATTCCAGATACCTTGGGTCCAGCCTTTAGGGAAACGTGAGGTGAAGTGACATTGTAGCATTCACCACACATGGTACCATGGAGCTATGGTGAGAAATGCAATGGCCTGAGGGACTTCTATTGCACAACCAGATAGTTTTACATGTCTTAAAACATAATGGCACCCCAGTTTAGGAACCTCACTATTTACTATATTCCAATGCGGTAAAGGTTTCTGATCTTATGCATAGAGTGATCCACTGTGGGAAAGGCTCTGACATGGGACCTTTATATAAATATCACAGTCCTTCATTTGTAATAAAGGATACAAGGGGGAATACAAAAACAACTTTGTAACTCCAGAACTCTGCTGCAGCATTATCATTATTTGATTGGCTGCAACTGTACACAGCCATTCAAGGACTGAACTCATAAAATAACAAATGTAATGCATAAAAAGTCTAAAACAATGAGGGGTGTCTTCAGTAGACAATATGTATCTTTTTCCCCAGGCTTAGTGCACTTCTTCTTTAAAAAAAAAAAATTCTGAATTGATGTGCTTTCTTCCTGTACTATACACATTTCTAAGTTGAACGCCATAATAAATTCTTTGGAGTGGTCATCAAATAGGGTGTGGGGCTCTCAGGTATCTTAGGGCAATGTGTTTTTTTCCACAGGCTAGTTTAGAAGAAATAGGTAGTGGTTTTGGTCACTGGGGGTGCCACAAACAAATGTAACCCCCTCCTCCAGTTAGCCTTCTCTTGATTTGTCACCTGCAAAATCATGAAAACAAAACAATCTAATTTCTTTTGTATAAGCCCATACATCTGAACTCTGGATAGACACCCCTGAGGCCCCCTGTGAATTTAAAGTCTATTTTATTATTTTAATACTGTGCATACACAGTACTTTCTATACTGCTTAAGGTGCTAGATGTGATGTTACTGTTGTGTAATGGCAGCATGAGCCTGCTAATAAAGCACTGTTATACTCTGCTTGTCCTCGACTATCAAAACACAACAAAAAGCATAAACCATTTCATCGGTTGATTCTGGATAAAATGAACTAAACCTTTGGAAACAAAATGATCAGTGTACAATACACACTTTCAAACAGTTTATGTTATTCTCATCAGCATACAAATGTTCCATATCACACCCAAAAGGACAGATTTGCAGTCAAGCAGTTATGGGCTCAGATTTCTAATTAGCTGAAGTCACAGCAACATCTGCTGGATTTCCTAAATTCTTGCTTGTACCAATCAGTGATGATAAATCTCCAGATTAATAAAACTATGAAAGTGATATTGATTATTATATACCAAATTGTGTTAGCAGATCTGGTCCGAACATAAACGTCAAGTTATTAGTATAGATTTTTGACTAAACCATTCCATATTTGTTGGTATTAAAATAAGATAAAAAAAGACCTTTCAAAGGTCTTATAAGAATGGAATTAAAGATGGAATGCTTTTTAACATAACTGCGGTTGATCCAAGACTATGTTTATTTTTGTAAGTATTCCTGTACACTGCCTGCTCTGATCCATGCCTAGACTTCAACCATAGAATCTTCCTAGCTGCTTTGTTGCCACATCATGGGACTTGCCTGCTACCATATGACATTGCTACACAATTCCAGATATTGTTTTCCCAATTTGTTATGAGCATTATCATATACCCACTTTGTCTTTCCTTTATGTCACCAGTACAAATCTCTCCAGTCTTTACCTTTATTGCCTCTACTGCCTGTAGAGTTTGTTCTTTGTTTTCCCCTACCCAATCAATGCTCCTCTTCCTTCTCAGTCCTTACTGGGGCCAGTGAAAAAAATAAAAAATAGTTTTGCTTTTAGTACTGCTTTAAGCATCTTGGTGTCTTCACATTTCTTTCAGGAAATCTGGTAAGATCAAGCTGCATTTTTCTTTACAATGGAGAATGTTAATCCCACTGTTGGGATTTACCAGTTTGGTTAAATATTACACAGGATTTTGTACTGTTAAATCAAAAGTGGAAGGAAAAACATTTTATTTTATTACTCTTGTATCAGAGTCACAGGGCAAATTAGTCACCAGTTTCAGTTTTATTACATAATTATTAAATGAGTAGTATCAGCATTTCATACTGAAATTGCATAATGACAAAAAGTTAGATTTTACAGTATAGCAAACATATGGCATAAAACAATTTATGGGTCTCATGAAATTTTATGATATACGTATACGTAAATAAAAGTGTCTCATTTAAAAAAAAAATGTAACTGCTCTTAAAAATGATATCAATTCATCAGTTTTCATTTATCCTACAAGAAAACAGGACCATAAAAGCAAACACTATACATTTCTATTTCGGCAAATGTTTGTATCCATTCTATGTATTTTATGAACTTTGGGCATTCTATAAAATCTTTTTTCTCAAGCTTTTCCTTTAGTTTTTGCAATGCTAAAAAATAACTGCAAGTATTTCAGTTTTCACGAGCAACTTTTTAAACTGCAAAAATAAATTACGTTTGTATGGCAAATACATTTTGAATTCCTTTTAGGGAGTTATTTTACATTGAGTTAAAATCATTAGTCATCTGTGACATCATAAACAAACTAAAATATCCACAAAGAATCATTGTCATCTTGTCATAAATAATGTTGCACAAAAAAAGTGTTATCAGGAAAATTCTGTCCTGATCTGTATTTCAGCCAGGAAAGCAATTTGTATTTTTCACAAATATAACACTGCACCAACAAAATAATCAAAGGAGTGATTCTGTACTCAATATCTTCTCTGTACACAATAATGTATTTTTAACAGAAAGGAACATTCATTTCTACTTTTAGATTGGCATATTTAAGCATATATATTTATGTATTTGGGCAATTTAAAATTGTGTACTTCAGTTATGATATGTAAGCAATAATGGTGGAATATTTACAGTAAAGTGTCCAGCCCAAAAAGCTACAAAAGCAATCAGAACTAGTGATGGACGAATTTATTCGCCAGGCGCAAATTCATAGAGAATTCCCATTATTCCCAATCGGCAAATAAATTTGTGAAACACCAGCGAACATTTGCCTGGTGAAAATTCACTGGCATAAATAAAAAACGTGCCTCAAAAAAAAGTGATGTGCGGCGAAAACGACGCAATGCACAACGAAAATTATGCGATGCGTCACGTTTTTTTGACATGTCTCATATTTTTTTTTACGCCAGCGAATTTTCATCAGGCTAATTTTCACTGGTGAATCATGGTTATTTGGCGAAAATTCGCGCCAGAACATTACAAGCTTGTAATTACCATTAATTATAAAAATAACACCAATGAAGGTTCTGGATTTTTAGTAAAAACAATTTGCATTTCAAAATTAGCTAATAGGTTCAGATTCACACTGAGCAAAAATGACAATGACTGATACAGCAAGAAAATGCTTTTTTTGTTTTATGTCACTTGAAGGAATCGAAATGTGCATGCTTATTTTCAAACAAAAAGCAATGAGCATTTTAGTATCCTTTTAATCACAATTTAAAACTCCATCAAAAAATAAGGGTTCCAGAAGGTGGCACCACAAGACTCTTGATTCTGTGCATTTTTATGAGTGAGACAGACAAGAACATTTTTAACGTGCCATCATTTGTTCACTGACAGACAAATTGCAGAGACATTCCAAGACAGGAAAACATTTTAATTTGGTAGACACTGAACAGCAGGCAATCTACAGCATGTGTTGGAAATTTCAAGTGTGAAGCTTTGAAATTGTGAGCTATTTAAACATACTGCCTTTAGTTAGAAGTTGCATTTACATTAAAATAAAGTAAACTTATTTAAAGATCATCTGCTAGAAGAGCAGTATGTGGGTTTGGTTTCAACTAGCAAGTGAAAAAACATACTTTACTTTCTTCTAAAAGTAACTTCATTTAATAACATTTGTTTTAAAAAGAGAAAGTTTGCTTTAAATAACTTATGGAAAGGGAAGGGGGTTTGCAAAGTGCAAGAAAAGAACCATTTCACAATTGTTTTGCACTTTGAACACTGCCTTCCTACTTTAAAGGATGGCAACAGGTCTCTGCTCTCCATTTTGGAGCATGGAGACTAGTGATGGGCGAAACAGCCGCGTTTCGCTTCGCCGAAAAATTTGCGAATTTCCAGAGAAATTTGTGAATTTTTCGCCGATTCGCGAAACGAGTCGCGCGTCGTTTTTTCCGGCGCGTCGCGTCATTTTTGGCTCGCGTTACGTTGTTTTTGGCGCGTCGCGTCAAAAACGACGCGCAAATTTTTTTTGCCGACTTTTTTTGTCAGTTTCGCAAATTTATTCGCCAGCGGCGAATCGCGGGAATTCGCCGCGAATTCGCCCCTGGCGAATAAATTCGCCCATCACTAATGGAGACTAGTGATGGGCGAAGCTACCCCGTTTCTCTTCGACGAAAAATCTGGAAATTCGCGAATTGGCGAAAAAAGTTGCGAAATGAGTCGCGGCACGTTTTTGACGCGTGTTGCGTCAATTTAGTTGCGTCATTTTCGGCACACGTGGCGTCGTTTTAATCGCGCCACGTCAAAAACGACGCGTGACTTGTTTTTCCCACGAATTTTCTCCAGGCGAATTTTCGCTGGCGTTTCGCGAATTTATTCGCCCATCACTAATGGAGACCTGTATCCACCCCCATAAATACAGCACTGCCTGCATTCGGCAACACTGTAATCATAGGGGTAGGAGGCCACCTATCTGTCCTCTAAATTGTTTAGGTTCAAGTTAGGGAGTTCCAGCATATCCAGGCTGCATTTGAGCCCTGTACTTATCCAGCATGTGGTGCAGAGTGAATTCGGATCCTGGACAAAGCAGGTTCTCCTCTGTATCACTCAGGAGAGAAGGGGATTATCCTAAGTAGTCTTTATAAGGGAGAGATTCTTGTTAAGATGCTTATTAATGTGTATGCTCACATGTTGATCTGATGCTGTGTCATGTGACAGGGTCTTTATCTACTAATTTAGAAGTGTTAATAAAGTTTTGAGTTCTTGAATCAAGAAAAGCATGTTTTCTCATGGTGTAGATTCTCCTCTATCTAGAAAGAAAGCTACAAGCTCATGTGAGCTTGAGCAACTGGTTATCCCATCTATAAAGCATAATGGCAACATTCCATGGGTCATTTCTGAGTTGATGTAAAAAGATAAGAATAGATGAGTCCAGTGAGCCTGTAGTCAGTCAGATTGTTTCCAAAACGAGCCATATAGTTAGTAAGCATATAGCTAGTGGCAGGCCAGAATGATTTAGCTCACTATAAGGTGGTGAGAGATGTGTTGTAAAAACCCCTCAAAAATTAAAAACAATAGTCGTACTCATATATTTTGATCTGATATATATATATATATATACATCTGAAAAATTAACTGCATTATTTGGATATTTTCCCATAACAGCATTTAAATTGGTATCTGCTGTTTAGGGCAAGCAAGCACAGCATTTTCAGGGGTTTCTCTTTGAACAAAAAATGTTTACTTCAAACTAATAACTGTAATCTTAATAACTATAATCTTAACATACAATGTAGCTTTAATAACATAATAATAACCAAGCGAAAAGACATCAATACCGGCATACATGAATGACATATATTAAATACCCAGAACTGATTGTTATCAGTAATAAGTTAGCACCCACACACTGTCACCTTAGCAGTGAAATCAAATGCACTTAAATTATTAAAGAAATAAATAAATAATGTCAAACATATCATTACCCTCCTACTGTTAAAATTCACAATAAAAAGGACAAATTGTTAGCATCAGTAAAATAAAGCACCTTATCTTCTACATTAGTATTGATTAGCGCAGTATTGTTTAATAGTAATGATCAAGGGAAATTCTGTCCTGTGGGGGGGGGGGTGTATCACTAGTGCAGAGTGCACAATTGCATGCAAGAAAAGCAGAAATTGTGAAAGCATTGAAAGATTGGCAAAATGTTGAAATTTCACCAATTGATTTGTAACCAATTGCTTCTTTTTCACTTGAATTATTGGACTTTTTCTCCATGATTTGAGGCACTAAATTGTGCATTTTCTTTACAGGCACAATCATACCTACTTTTGCCGCCAGTATTAGGAATTTCCATGGGGATCATCAGCCTAGCAAAATCCCATATCCTATGTCCCCTATAAAATAAACAGAAAAGTGTGATAAAAATCATTCTGGCTGAGGTAGACCTATCATGCAGCCAGATAGACATACTGTACCTTTAATGGCATACGTTGAAAATAAATTTTAATGTTTTGTTAAACTTTGTATGTGTTCATCAAATACCAATTATATTTGATAAAGGTGTACATGTTAAGGTTCAGTAGAGAGCCATGATGGTCATTTTGTCCCTGTTAAGCTCTTTTTGTAAGCTTATCCGTCTGCTTACATTTTTTGGTACTCACAAGCACTCCATTGGCCTTGGTCTAGAACAGAGCAGATTTCAACACAAAAATGTATACTCACATATTTCCATGTTGAAATCCACTTTGTGTTTTTGCACCCAGGCTGACGCAGTGCTTGTGAATGTAGAATCTCCAACAAGCAGAGGCCTTCAGATTGGCTGATTCATTGTCAGTATTTATACAACCCTAGGCTATATAAGTCTTCAACTATAGAGGTCGTAGACTGCTGATTGACACAGGATTGACAAAGGCATTTGTGGACCATTCCATGAAAATCCAAGCATACACATATGAACTGTCATGTTAGCAATTTCTTGCTCCTTTTGCTGATACATTCTCACAGAAATCAAGCAAAAAAATATGGGGCAGCACGTCTCTATAAATGTCTGTAAAATCTCAAGAGGTCTGAGCTAGGCATAAAACAGAAATTCACATTGTGAAAGTTCTGTGAGAAACCTCAAAAGTAACCAAGAACAAAATCATAAACCTGAAAAGAAATATGAAAATTCATTCTCATAACCTCAGCCCTTAATAAAGCCATTATTAATTTAAGAATGCATTTATTTAATGAGTTTTAGGTCACTTTTGTGTGTACTTTTTATTCTAATTTGGGTTTGATAAGTTTATAAGCTTTAATTTAGTTTTATGGTGATTTTTTAGAAACTGGGGCATTCCAGATAACTGTACTACAGTAGAGGCATGATCAGACCAGATACCAAATATATTTTTAATTTATTGACCATTTGTAGTTAAAATAAAAAATTTTTGGTTCTTGACTACCTTCTGTGCCCTGCAAGTATGGGATGCCCTTGGTCCCGAATACATTCAGTATAATACATTCAGTATACAAAACTATCCCTAGTGCAGGGAATTAATGTCTCTCATGGTATATAAGTATTTGTGACCACATACACATAAAAAAATATACAAAAGACTTATTTCTATTAAAGAATGAGAACAAAAAATCTAGTTATTGCACAAAAAGATATAATTATATTACAAACTCCATTCTGTACATTTTAACAATCAATCTGTTTCACAAATGTATAACCTCCATGTAACAGACACTTATGTGTAAAGTTACTTACAGAATGAATTATGTAAAAAAAAAAAACGTGGACATAATAGATAATAGTGTAACTAACTAGTTCCTGCTAAGATAGATTTGAATGACAAAATAGATATTTATGACCAAAGCAACATTTTATAGTACAGGATTCATTCTTTCAATAAAATACAAGTTATGTTTCACAAAACAGATAAAATAACCATTCAGTGAAGCAACACATTACTGAACCAATAAGAACAAAGCTTATAGCCATGTAACACACAAGATTAAAAGTTGCCAGCTTTTCTCCACATGGCTGCATCATCCCTAAGGCATAGGATACTATCTGGCCCCTGTTATGTCCTCTCTGCTGAAAAGTAATAAACATGAAGAAACTTTTCCTAAAAGGGCTGCTGTTAAACACTACAGGTACCTAAATGGAAGTAGAGTCCATTTTTTGGGACCCGTACCCGCAACCTGCAATCTGCAACCTGGACCCACAACCCACATTCTTACCCGCTTGGACCTGCAACCCGACCTGACCCACAAATACCTTATCTGCTACCCAGACCCGTGACCCACTGACCATCAAGAACCAGGAAGTGCTGTCATTGTGAACCAGAAGTGGCATCATCGGAAGTAGTGGTGATCAGAAAAAAATTAGTATAACAGGAAGTGCTGTCGTAAACCGGAAAATGAGTAAAAATCGATATGGAGAAGATCCGTGTCCCGACCCTCAAACCGCAAACCCGCAGAACCACCGACCCCCTTCTATACCCGCACCCTGAACTTCTACATGCAACCTGCAAGGTACTGCAGGATTTTGCATGTAACCTGCCGGTACCCGAACTGCTGCAGGACTCTAATTGGAAGTTCTTACAAATGACTGAAAAATATTGCACTGCACTGATTATGATTCTAGAGAAAGAAGTATACCAAACATAAATATGGTCATTATATGGCTATTCTAAAGGGCAGATTTATCATGGGTCCAATTTCAAAGTGAAAATACTTCAAAATTTGAATGTCGAATTTTAGTACAACTATAGTCAACTTTTTTTTGATGGAATATGTCCATTTTTGATCGAATTCAAATAGTTCCATTTAATAGTTCGATTCAAACCATTTCCTCAAAAAAATTTGACTTCTCAAAATTTGCCAAAAGACTCCAGGCAGGGGAAGGGCTGTGATGCAATGGGGGTGGGCCATGAATGATGCAATCGGGTGGGTATTAATGCTATATGGTTGGAGGAGAAAGAATAAAAGGGAAGAGAGAGTCGGGCAGAGAGGGGACTGCGGCTGAACCTATTATGTAGTAGTTGAACAACAGCTAACTATTAGACTACTTCATAAGATTTATTACAACATGGCAGGTAGATGTGGCCTGCCCCATAATTGCTCTCAGCTTAGACAGGAAGAGAGGAAACAGGAATATGAATCCTAAGACAATGGCAAAACATCAGGAATGCCCTTAACCAAAATGTCTACACAAACAGGTTACTACAATAAGAATAGCAATATCACCTAAATTGATCATATTTATGTTTTGCATACTTTTCTTTCTCTAGAATCATTATCAGAGCAGCATTATATTTCTCATTAAATTTCTCATTTGTAAGAACTTCAAATTAGGAACCTGTAGCAGGCCATATATTATCCTATACCTTAGGGATGATGCAGCCATGTGGAGCAAAGCTGGCAACTTATAATCGTTTTTGTTATATGGCAATAAGGTTATTTTATTTGTTTTGTGAAACAGAAATTTTGTTGAAAGAATGAATCCTGTACTATAAAATGTTGTTTTCTGTCATAAATATCTATTTTGTCATTCAAATCACGGTTATCTGTTCTTCAAAAACTATGAGTGAATACAATTTTCTATGCTGAAATCCAGCTGTTTAACAGTTCTTCTCATCTTTGCATCATTTGAAATCCTGGCAGGGGAGGAGGAACTTTAGAACTGATGTTACAAATTGTAACAACTTCTCCACAGCTTACAGACAACACACAGGAACTCCATAACCCACAATGCATTGCACTCTGATGTTCAGTTCCTTATTAAAATCAGGTGTGCAGGGAATTGTGGGGTTTGGAGGATGCAAGCTAAGGACTGATGGCTGCTGATACAAAGTAACAGTAGTCAGCCAGCTCAACAAAGTAGTCAGACAGATCAAGAGGAGACCAGGGGGCTAGGTTTAGGGGACTGTCAGAAACTATTAAAATCATAAAAGGCTGCATATTTTTTAATTGATGTATATTGTAAAGTTCCTTGAAATTCTGTTTAATTTTCAAAAAGTTATGTTTTTGTGGAGTTCCCATTTAAACAATAATTTTTTGTGTGGGCTGATAGTGTGGATATGTCTAGTTGCAAATTGAAAGTCAAATATCGATCAAGTGGCCTTTCCTAACATGCTTTGACTGATTAATTCGATAAAATGTAAATATCATATTTACAGTAATTTAAAAAAATGCAATCAAACTCCCATGCCTGATTTTAGCATATTTCCAGAATGCAGATTGCGAAAAAAAAAAAACAATATAATTGAGAGAAAACCTGAATTATTCTAATTTTTTGGGCTTTTTCCATAATTGCTCAAATTTCTGGAGTTTTTGCCTGAAAAAAAAATCAGATTTTGAGGCTAAACCTAGTGCAGGCTATAAATATTTAAAAATGAGATAGGTACCTCTTGTGGTATAATAAATCTCGAAAAGTTCTAGTTTTTTAGTGAAAAAATTTAAACATTTAAGATTTTAACATTCAGATTTTACTAAATAACCCCCTTTCTTGTGGAAAAAAATAGCAAAGTATTATCATTGCCTTTTTCTTTTAAACTCTAGCACATGATAAAATTCTAGGTAGACATTTTCAAAATCTAATGTATAATTGGTATTGGCACAGTTAGGAGACATAGAACTATTAGATCTACTGTGTTCTCATACATAAAATAAATTATGTTTCTGATATATGTGATTATACTTAATGTGAAACATGATTTTCTTTCATTTTATTAGACACTCAGAAGCCTATTTCTTTTTACAGAAGTGGAATCCTAGCATATTTTAAAACCTCAGGTTGTCCTGAAAAACATTTTTTTGTTTTCCTGGGTGAACTAAAAGACCCCCTCAGGAAAGGCCCTTTAAATGAAAGAGTACAAAATGTCTAAAAACTGCTTGGCAGTAGACAATTTTACAAGAAGATAGGCAATGACAATTAGAATACTAATGCAGTAAAACTAGATCTACATAGATGGTACAAGTCAAGGTACATCATTTAAGCAAGCACAAATAAATTACTTTCGTAGATTACAAGATGTCTGCATTGATGTTTTTCATTTCCCTAAATCAAACTGTATCACTGTTGCTGTTATCCCTGTTTAACAGTTTGATTTAGAAAACATTTATCTTAATGTCAAACCATTTTTAGACCCAATATATTACAGTGGCTTCAGGGTTTTTAGAAAAGAAAAGACAATGTTGTCATTGTTAAAATGCTAGAGTGTATTTTTTGTTTTACAGAATATAAGAATATAAGAACATAAATCTGTTGATCATGTATTTACAATTTGAATACAAACAATTCATTGTTGTATAATAACATTTTTATGTTGACATTGCCAAAAACCAGCTTCTAAAATCTATGTACTGTAGTTTGACGTATTATAATAAGAAATTAAGCATTTCAAAGTGATGGAAGAGTGCTGATTGGTGTCTCCTCTAATTGCAGGTTCAGCATTAAACACTGAAAAGGAGCCACTTACCCACTGTAAAGCATATGGTTGTAGCAGCTCTCTGGAAAATACCAGGGTGACAAATTACAAGGTAGATACCATTTGGAAAATTATTCAATATCATGGAATACTTAGGCAGCAACTTGCTAAGGCATAGTATGTTTGTTCTGCAATGTTTGCTGTCTTTTTTATATAAAGAATCTTCACTTGAGTGTCAGCCACTCTTTTCTGAGATATTGATATTTGCTTCTGTTGCCCAACTCTTGTTTGGACCAGGACTGGACTGAGAATCAAAATAGGCCCTGGCATTTCAGGTACACAGAGACCCAATCAGCCCACAAAGAGGCCCAAACAGTCCCCATTAGCCCACTAAATACTGACTTTCTATGGCACCATATAGCAGCCCATCTGGCATTTGAACTTACCCACAGATTGCCAGTCCGGGCCTGGCTTGGACTGTCTTTCTCTCTACTCCTATATTGCCTTTCCCTTTGCTGTACTTTTTCTGAATATCTGTTCTTTCAGATAAGTTTTTTGAGCAATTGGTACTTTCTTGTCGCTTGGCTTCCTATTTTGACATACAGATGAAGCCAGAACAGATTTTACATTCGGTGCACCGAAACTCATCAAGATAAATGCGCTGGTCGCTATAAGTGCAGGGAAACACACTGTCCTGGTGTTTAGAAATTATTAGAGTTCAAATTAAAATGGGTGCAGTTCAAGTAATGGACACCAGGTAGTGATTGTTCTATCAGAGCTCTTATAGTTTAAGGGTTAAGGTGTTGGTCTGGGAAATAGAGGGTTATTGGTTTGAATCTGCCCATCATAATTTTTTTTTTATAAGCGGTATGTTATTTCTATAGCTACAATCTTATAGAGAGAAAGGAGAGAGATTGTTTCAGCCACGATCTCCTGAGGGGAGATCTTCAGTATATCCTCATTTTTTTCATGTTAAGTTTATATTTGTCAATTCATTTATTTGGTTAAAAAAAAACGTAATTTTAACAAATAAACTGCCACTACAATTTAAAAAAAACTGTGCTTATAAACCTCAACGCCTGCTACGGTGAAAATAGATCCACCAGACTATTGCATCATAAAACAAAGCATAACCCCATTGATTTATTATTGTATACAATATAGGATAAAAGCTAGATCACACTATACATGGAACTGGTCAGGCTGCCACGACACTTGCAACCAATGCACATGAAGGAAAAGAGGGACTGTGGTCACTGCTTAATTTACCTCTCCTCCCTAATACGAAACTGCTGCCTATTTAGCTAAAAAATCTAAAACATAAGCCTAAAACTTAAATCACTAGAAGGGGTGATTGCACATCACTCTGGTGCCTAGGGTCAAACATTTACTTTATGACAACTTAGGAAAAGGAAGGTAAAAGGACATTCCTGAAGCCCTGTTTCTTCCCCTCCGGAGATCGTGACTGAAACTATTTCTTTACTTTCTCTCTATAAGACCGTAGCTACAGAAATAATAGAGCCCTTATATCTAGTGGTCCAGACTGGAATTGCATGATTTGAAAAAGAACATGCAATAAATGTGACGTACAGTAGTAACTTAAGGCATTGCATGTGTTGCTGCTTATCTAACGTTACAGCACATTAGATGTACAATAAAAAAGTGACTCAATCTCTAGCGATGGGGGGAATTTTTTCACTAGGCATAGGTTTGCAGAAAATGCCCATTCACTTAAAGGCATTTGTAGTGAGAAAACATATTCATTGACAAATGCATTTGGCATGAGAAAAACATCCATTCATTTGAATGCATTTGGATTTTGGAGTTCATTGATTTCAAGACATTTAACATAAGAAGAAATACCCATTGACTTCAATGTACTTTGTGCAAAAAAAAGGTAGGGAAAATAGTCCACTTACTTGTTTTTTCACTGAAATTTTTCGGTGAAGCTCATAACTAGACCAGGCCTTTTGCCTGTCTCTTAGCTCTAAACTTGCTGCCTGCCCTAACCTTAGCCCATAATTAAATCTGTTTTCTGCTTGCCCACTACAGGCACTTCCAGCTCTCAGCTACCACCTACTGTGGGTGGGTGGTCTCACATCTAGTTGCTGCAGCTTGTGTGAGCTATGGGAAAGGATGCTAAATGTCAAGCAAGAGCTTCCCATCAATTATTCTGTTAAATATATTCATGCTTAATCCCAACCAAATGTGCTTATGATATTACTCAGGTAATTAAAAATAAGAGGGGTTTTAATAATTTGAAATTTAAATTGCTCCTTTGTTTGCTTATCTCCTTAAATATGAGCACCAGGAAATGCAGTAAAATAACATGTATTTAAATAATATGAGAGTGAAATTGGGTACAAGAAAAAATTATTTCCATAATCTAATGCACTTCTTGTAAGTGCAAGGCTTCAAGTTGTTAATCATATGAGTGGTTTCAGAGAGCTGCCTTTAATATTATTTCTCATAGGAAAGAGACTGTGTTACAACTTTCGAACCTGCAATTTCTAGGCATAGTAAATTACTGATTGACTAGATTTACTATAGCTTCACTGTATCAGTCAGAGTGTCCTTTCCAGTCAGGTAGTCGTCAGTATAGAACATTTGCAATTATAGAAGCATAAGATGCATATAAATATGTATACATATAAAATGGCTTTGGAAAGCTAACTACAAAACTTGAAATCAGAAAAAAATAGTTGCTACACCAGTTTGAAATGTAACCAAATATAGTAAAAATTAAAAAATTTACGAATAACGATAGCACTGCAAACCAGCCAAGCTAACCAGTTTCTTTAATGCAGTTTCTTTAACCTAAATAAATATATGCAATTCTGTGAAAAAAATATATATATAAAAATATATATATAATATAAATATTCATATGTGTTCATGGAGATGTGTTCTCTAAACATGTGTCTGGCCATTTACAAAATACAAAAAAGGCTATTAACATTTCCATAGGAAACAAGAGTTGTCAAAGCAGTTTTTAAAAATGTTTTTAGTTCGGAAATCAGTTGAATTACAGCGACAATTATATACATATATATTATATCTATATATATAAATATATACTATTTTTCAGAGAATATGGGGCTGATTTTCTAAGGGGTGAATCAAATCGAATCGAATAGCCCAAAATTTCAATTCAAATTGAAAAAATTTGAATATTTATATTTTCGAATTTCGAAGTACTTGCCCGTTAAAAAACCTTAAGGCTGCTGAATGGCCATTTTATCCTACAGGGGACCTCACAGAACTTGTCCTGAAATTTCTGAGAAATCAAAGGATTTTGCTGAAATTGAATAGGTCCATTTTCGATTGAATAAAAAATAGTTTGAATCATTCAAATAATTTGATTCGATCGAACGAATGATTCAAATTATTTTTTATTTGATCAAAAATGGACCTATTCAATCGAAATAGGTCCACTTTCCATCGAAAAAGCCCTTTAAAAATACTTTGAGGGTCGAATTTCGAAGTTTTTTTACTTCTAAAATTCGGCCCTTAGTAAATCTGCCCCCAAGAATGATAACAAAAAACTTTTCTTTCACTTATGGTTAGTGGTTGGCTGAAGCCATTTATTGTCAAACAACTGTGTTTAAATCATAATCACTACACAAAGTACCGAAATGACCCTGATCAAAAGTTTACATGCCCTGGTGATTTGGCCTGATAACATGCACACAACTTGACACAAAAGGGTTAGAATGATTATTAAAGGTAACTATCTTCACCTCTGATCTGTTTGCTTGTAATTAGTGGGTGTGTATAAAAGCCACTGAAAAGGTATAAAATTACTTTCTGGACTCCTGATCCTTGCATCTTTCATCAAGTGCTCTTGAGTCACATTCAAATGTAAAATGAGCAACACAAGTAAAAATGTCTTTGGGGTGCCAAATAAGGGCTATTTGGTAGTGTCTGTGTCAACTGACTGCCTAAGGCTTAGTCCAGACGGGGATATTCGGGGGCGATCCGTCGCCTTCTCGCCGCGACGGATCACCCCCAAATCTCCCCAAATAGCTAGGCACCGGCGAGGCTTAAAAACGCCGGCGCATGTTCACACGGAGCGGCGCGATTTTTAAAATAGCTCCAAATTGCCTGGCTATTCGGGGAGATTCGGGGGTGATCCCTCGCGGCGAGAAGTCGCCAGGCGACGGATCGCCCCCGAATATCCCTGTCTGGACTAATCCTTAGGCAGTCAGTTGACACAGACACTACCAAATAGCCCTTATTTGGCACCCCAAAGACATTTTTACTTGTGTTGCTCATTTTAAAATTTGCGTCCGTGCCTAGAATTAAAATATATGTACCTGTTTTGAGGTCACTGAGAGAAACATGCAAGGAGTTAGTCAACACTAAATTGGGGATCACTGCTGTAAAGGCTGGAAATAATCTTTACCTTATGTTGGTGAGAAATATTGAGAGAGACATTTTTTTATTGGTCGAGCTAGGGAGTGCAAAATGATTCCCAGTGTTCGTAGAAAAATATCCCTAGTTGCGTTCTCCAAAAAATTGTAAAACCACAGACAAATCTACAAAATGGCAAAATTTTACCTACATGAAGTGAAGTCATTTGAAAGGCATGATTACATTTTATTTAAGATGTTTAATCAGTTTGATCTGTACAGTGCACTTAGTTTAGCTCAAATTTACTGTTCCCTAGAATGACACCAGATGGCAACAATGTTAGGTGAGTCAATCTTGATGCAAGGATGTCAGAAAGGCAATGCAATATTGATGGGATTGAGGGATTTCAGATGAGGCAATCAAAACAGGGGTGTCAGAGAGGCAAGGAAATCTTAACAAAGAAATGTCAGATGAGTCAATCTTCACACAGACATGTCACACAAGACAACCTTAATGCAGGGACATAGGCCATTTTTTTTCTCTTGAAACTTACAGTATGACAACATTTCAGTGCGGATTTGAAAATTGCTGCTTTCAAAACTGCTAATTTTAATGCAGAAATGTACTAGACAAAAACATTTGCTCTTCCATATTGCTAATTTAAGTTGTTAAATGGCAAAAACATTTTACTTTTTTTACATTCAGTATTGAGTATTACTGGCTACAAAACCCCTCAGTTTAAATATATTTAAATAATATGGCCCTGAAATATATGTTCAATGAGTTTTGGGGGCTTGTTTATTATAGGTCAGTTGTGTTTTTCCCCAAAACAAAAAAAACTAGTTTTTCGAGGTAGTTTCAGTAATACATAAAAAAAACTAGATTATATTATCCACCCAAAGCTGCTGGGTAAAAAAAACCGAACAAACTCAGCCATTGATAAATAACCCTCTTAAAAGGGAAAGTTGTGCTCATCACTTATTTTTAAAAGGGTGCAATGAGGTTGTAACCGCAAAGTTCACATAGACAAATACAAGAGGTCCTCTGACTCAACCCTTTATCAAAATATTAAGGATATTTAAACATTTTGTGCCGTAAGCTACTAAAAATGCCTTACCCTTTAAACAGAACAGGGATTGTTTGTTCATATATTGCACTAGTGTATATTTAAGCTGGCCAACTACATATTTAAATGGGAGGATGAACCTTATGTTTTTAGCTTGTGTATTCAGTAAATAGATACATAGTAGATACTGCCCTTTTAAAAAATTATATTCTGCATACTGACGCATATATTACATTGCTCACATATTATGTAATCAAAAACATTGTTCAGTTTTCTTGTTTTCTAAATTCTTCTGCTTGAACTTTCCCATATTTCTCATTTTTCTTTCTGCCCAATCATAGTAGTGAGAGACTTTTTTCATTACATTTTCAGCTCAAGAAGCTTAGCATTTCAAATCCCAAACATGTTACAATTTTTGAAAGCACTATATAAGAATTATTGGATAAGTCAACAACAAGCTCATAATTTTTCCAAAGCACAATCACTGAGATTGAGCAAAGACCATAAACTGGGCTTTATAAATCTGCTCTGCTAAGACAGATGAAAGATGTTTGTTGATATATGACTGACATTATAAATGATCTTAAAGCCAAATACACATCAGGAGAGAACTTAGGAAAGTAACTGAACAACAAACAATAACTTTGGGATTGCATTATATACAATATATGCGTATCTCAATTTTATAGCAGTCAGGAGAAGTAAATGTGTAGACAAAGAAAATCATTTTTTTATTTTTAAGTCAAACAACTTCTACAAAGTAAAAGCACAATTTTACAGAGAGCACGCAAACAAAGGGTAACAAAAGGATAAAATGCAATACATAGTGCTTATATCTATCTATCTATTTATCTATCTATATTGTGGTATGGTGAAAAAAAATCCCCAGTTTTCTGTGGAAAAGTGATTGATGTCATGTACATTGGGCCCCGGATTCTCATTTTTATTAGGTGAGACCAGCAGTGTTGTTAGCAGAGAAACACTTTTGTCTCTCTGCAGGGTTTTTTTGTAATTGGTGATCTGGGGCTGGTCTTACTGAAAATCTGTCAGGCTCTGCTGGGTTTCTGGCTCAATGCCTTATCCTTTAGGCCAGGGCAGCAGCCTTTAGGGCTGCTCACTATAGGTTTCCTGGCCTCTGCAGCCCCAGCCCAGCAGCAGCCTGATTGGTGGCAGTTAGGCAATCAGGGCTGACTCTGCCCTATTTAAGGCCAGCCCTCTGAGCCCTCCTTGCCGGAGAAATATTTGGCCTCTGAATACTGTGGCAGTGCCCCTGACTAAGTTGTCTTGCCTGTCTCTGAACCTTGTCTTTCCTGATCTTCCTTTCTTTCCCTTCCAGTTCTGCTCCAGTCCTGCTCTTAAACTTGTCTTGACCTTGGCCTGTCTTGCTTTCCTTGCTATTCAGTATCTTGCTCTGCTCCCCACTCTGAACTTTTCTCTGCCTCGACCTGGTATTGACCTTGCTTTACCTGTTCCTGTTCTGCCTTGCACCCCTATCTTACTCTCCAGTCCTCTCTTACTCTCCAGTCCTCTCTTGCTCTCCAGTCCTTTCCTGCTCCCCAGTCCTCTCCTGCTTTCCTGCTTTCCTGCTATCTGTTCCTGTCTCCTCTTGCTATCCTACCCAGTCTGCTCCTGTCTTCTGATCCGATCTACGCCACACTGTCCTGTCCCATTCAGTCTGTTCCTGTTCCACTCCTGCTCCATCCAGTCTGTACCTGTCCTGAGTCATCGCCCACTTAATCCTATTTAGTCTAGCCCTGATCTTCACCCTCTTCATCCTGTTTAGTCTAGTCCTGATCTTTGCTCTCTCTCCCTCCTGTTTAGTCCAGTCCTGATCTTCACCCTCTCCATCCTGTTTAGTCCAGTCCTGATCTGCGCCCTCTCCATCCTGTTCCTGCATTTTCCCTTTGTATCCAGTGGGCACAGCCAGTCCCTGCCTAAAGGATGTGCCTTCCTCCTGCTGTTTCTACAGCGCCCCTACCCAGTCCTTGTGGAGTCACCTCATTGCAGCCTAGCATCAAGTGAATCCCATATATATATATATATATATATAAGCAGGATCAGCACACTCTTGTTGTTGTGAAGCAGTGATTTATTTCACGAATAATGGCATGTTTAACAGACGTTTCGGTCTCACACCTTTCTCAAGGATCTTTGTGAGACCGAAACGTCGGATAAACATGCCATTATTCGTGAAATAAATCACAAGAGTGTGCTGATCCTGCTTCAGTACATTGTCTGGATTTGATCGTGCACCTCTGACTTTATACAAGTATGAGTGTGGGCACTGTGGGACTTATATATAAATATATATATATATATATATATATATATATATTTATATATATATATATATATAATATGCATCAATCATTTCCAGACCAGTACTCCCTTACAGAAAACGTTATCGTTTATTGTTGCATGGTATCAGTCTCCAACGTTTCGGTCCCCATTGGGACCTTTTTTTTAAAAAGTGTTGAAAAGTGTTAAAAAAAGCTTTTCAAGGTCTTTATCAGGTTTTTATCAGTTTAAAAAAAACAACTGGAAAACTTACCGAACTTGAAAGTGTGCTCATTGATGACAACTTGAATATAAAACTTGATTCAATAAAAATTACAAAAAAAAATTCAAGTGTAGTGAATCTATATTTTACTTATAACTTTTAATGGGTCTAACAACTCTCAACAAAAATTTAAAAACTTGAATTAAAAGTTCACTTAAATTTAGCTTGGAACAACCCCCATTGACTTCTACGTGAATGCTGCAACTTTTAGAGGATTCATTTTTACATTCCAGTTAACTAGTTTTTTGCACTTGCTAAATGTCTAAAATTGAAGTTTTTGGAACCGTTATTCATATTTGTGATTTTTAGTGCAAAAAAATTGGGGTAGATTCTGATATGAGTGTTGATATATCAGCCTCTTATGGTTTGATCACCAGAGTGTATTGTCAATTACCTCAACTTTGTTTATATATTCTCTCACACTTTAATGGGCAAGTGGTAGAAAACCGGGTTTGAGTCAGGGTTCTTGAAATTCTTGAAATTTTTGTTAAGGGTCCCTACATTTTTGTTTCATTAATTATATTTATTATGTATATAGAACGGCATGTGCTTTTGACAAGATCAAAATGAAATATGTACACTCCACAATACAGTGTTCTTTGATTAAATTAAGTCTTCTGAATTTATTTCTATTTTGTAGAAAGGGTACAATGACATGACCTTGCAACATATTTTTTTAAATAAACTATTTCTAGCAGACTAGGACCTTTTACTTCTAATTTAATAGTAGAAGACGTGAAGAAAATGTCAAACACAAAGAAATAAACATCACAAGGGTCAATTCATATCTAGCCTCAACATGAAATTAATATTATTTTGTTGCTCACAGGCTAGGTCATCTGTTGAAATAATATCAGTCGCAGCACCAGTAAAGGAGCTAATAACTTTTTTGTTTTAAAATAGCATATTCTCTGGTATTTTATTGAGGTTTTTTTGAACATTTTATAACATATATTACCAAAACAATTATTATTATTACTATTATTATTATTATTATTATTGTTATCAAGTATTTCAGTATGTAAAGGAAGGCATATTCATTGTTTCCTACAGTATATAGTATAGTATAGTTATTTATGTTGAACAATTGAGATAATGTAAAACCACCAAATACATAAACAGAAACACAGAAACGTGATACAGAATGGTTTAATATATTGGTGGCTGACTTTAAAAAAAATGTGAGGGCACAAGTAGGCATCAGCTTTACACACCTTGTCTGGACCTGCCTGGGCTTCAACTGGGAACTTTATCTTTGCTCGCTGGTGTTCTTGTTGTTTGAGCCACATGCCATTGTGTGGGTCAGGAATGTAAGGTTGATGGCACACCTGAAGATTAGTTGTGGTGGTTGTACTATTCTTATGGACTTGGTTTATAGTTGTGGGAATTACCACCCCAGGCCCAACCACTTTAAAGTAAAAATGTGGAAAAGTGCCCACAGCACTATAATTCATAAATCTGACTGTGTACTCTAAAGGGATCCCACACCATATTGACCTAGTGAGATTATTTCAGTTAAAGACCTGACTGTCTATTTTGGGACTTTGTAACATCATAATGATATTGCAAATGTAAGTGTGGGCTGGAATGGGGGTGGTACTGTTTAAAAGATCAAAAACTTGTCAAAAACTCAACTTATAAAAATTATTCTATTTTGCCAAGGGTGTGAGGGTTGAACACATACTGCATATATCTTAAATTACTCCATTTTGTAAAACTGTGTCAATTTTGAGAAGAGTTCACTACAAGGACATATATCCCATAATAGTTGTTTATTCCAGAACTTGTATTTTGCATGCTTGCGAGTTTTTATCTACGCTACTCAGTTCTCTAATTAACATCCTTTTTGTGTATCACTGCAGGATATAGAATGTTCCTCATCACACCCCTGTGTTTTGGGTCATTGTGATCTGTATATCTTCACTTTCACTAAGGGTATATAAAATGTATGCGGAAACAATAAGTTGAACAAGCTTGAACTGCCATCCGGTTTGCTGTGTCTTTCTTGTTCCCAAGCTCGTATTACCTAGCTGGAGGTATCCCTGTCAGGAGTACATTCATACACTCAGTGATCAGCTAACCTAACAAAGGGCAACACACATTGACTTCTATGAACCTGCAAGCTTTTAGAAGCCAACATTTTATATTTTTTTTTATTTTTTTGTGCTTAATAAATACCAAGCTCTGAAGTTTTGGAAACCCTGTTCTGAATTCTTGAGTCCTGGTGCAAAAAATGTAAATGTTGATAATACAGCCACTTAGAGTAATGTAAGAAGCAGCATGTTTGAAATATATTACATATCCCATGAAGCATGGAAGTAAATAAGAGCCATGGGCTCAACTCTGTCATTAGGTCCATCTGTAATTAGTGCTCACAAAACAGTTTTTAAAATTCTGAAAAAGATCCCATTTAAAACAAACTACTCTGATTAAACAATGAAATAAGACTGCTATGCGGATGTATAATATACAAAGATTTTTTAAATAATTTTTGTGACATTGAGCCTATTATTATACTTAGTTATAGCACTTGCCAGTTTGTTTTTCTTTATCTTCTGATATTTGCTGATCAATGCAGCATTGTGTGTCAACAAAGTATATACATCTATAATCCTATTCTCACATCTAGATTAATTTCACTAGAGTATAGAAAGTGTTATATATTGTTAAGGACAGACATGAAAGGAATGGGTTTATGTGTGAACAGTAAAGTAAAGAAACTTGTGGTTTAACCTGTTTTCTATTTATTTCAAATCATTTTGATTGGGTTTTAAAAACATAGAAAATACAACATGTTGTAAAGCTAGTATAGATACTTTTAGTGAAAAAGTATCATCGGTAGAAAAACAAATAAAACAAAGCAGTTCCGCAAGTTATCATTTTCATGTATGAACATATTTGTGGGTTCTCATGAAAAATTTCTATTAGGGAAATTAGAGAAGTCCCTTGTGTTAGGAATTAAAGTTACTTTTTAATTAAATAAACTTTTTAATGCTTTTTAAAGCTATTCAGTATGCTAAATTACTTGAGTCAAAGCAGTTGCATATACATGACAAGAGGGTAAAGCATATATTTGTATATATTTATATTCTCCATTGAGGTGCCATGCAAGTCAAAGAAAAATGTGTGTTCAGAAATGTGTAAAACCCTATGTACAGAGTAAACTGATCAATTTGTATTGGTAAAGCCTGTGTTATTATTAGTAAAATTGTGGTTTTATTAATTTCAAAGATGAAGAAGAAAGTTTACAGTTAAAGTGAGACACTAGATTCCCATTCCTAGAAAGGAAAAAATTACTGTACTGATTGATCCAACGTCAAGATGAAAATTTTTTTCCCTTTCCTTTTCTATTCATCAGTTTTTAATCATCTTCATGCCAAAGTTGTTTTGCCTGAAAAGTTTGGGCGCTCAGACCTTTTCATATGCATTTAAATTTAAGGAACAGTAACACCAAAAAATTTAAGTGTTTTAAAGTAAAGAAAATATAATGTAGTGTTGCCCTGCACTTTTAAAACTGATCTCTTTGCTTCAGAAACACTACTATAGTTCATATAAACAAGCTGCTAAGTAGCAATGGTGGAAATTGAAAAATGGCTATATGGCACAGGATAAGTAATGGATAACAGATAACATTATGTTCTACAGAGCTGCTACAGCACTGCGAAATAAGTTGGCGCTATAGAAATACATGTTATTAATAATAATATCTGCTGTGTAACTTGAGCATATTCTCCTTTGAATGGCTGCCGCCATGGCTACATAACAGCTTTTTATATATTTTATAACAGACAAATTCTCCTTTGTATAAATGATTACAAAAAACAAGAAAAAGAGATAGTGTTTTATATCTATTAGGTAAAGTGGAGACCTGGCCTCAGGCCAGTAT
>CM044431.1:72284661-72305098 GCA_024363595.1 Xenopus borealis | reverse complement strand
AGAGCTTCCTGATTGGCTGCCATGTATCTGCTGGTCTGGGGTGAGAGGTCAAAAAAAAGCCCCAGCGAAGGCGAACCCAAAATGGTGAACGTCGCGCGACGTTCGCGAACTTCCGCCATCCCTAAACTTCACTCACATTTTGAAAACTTTCATCCAACAGCCATAATTTTGGCCTGAAGCAGAATAGGTAAACATATAAGGGAGGTGATAATACAAACAAACTGGAAATGGCTTTCTTTATATTAACAATAATAACAATTGCAGGTACATTTAAACACCAAACACCAACACCATTGCCTTTCTCTAGCTTAAGCTGATTTCCACTGTTATTTAATAAAATCGTTTTTTTTTTTGTTCAAACAGGTCTGGTTTCGATTGAATAGGTCTGTCAAATTAGAATCCTTGGAATTGAAGTAATAGCGGCTTCGATCGAATTTGAGTCGAAATTTTTCCCCAAAAAAGCTTTAAATTTTCAAATTCTCTATTTGCCTCCAAATTGGTTCTAGACAGTCCCCCATAAGCTAAAAGAGCAATTTGGCAGGTTTTTGATGGTGAATGGTCGAAATACAGTACATAATAAATTTGGAACTTTGAACTTTCTAATTTTTTGCAAATTCAAATCGAATTTGGAAAATTACCTGGTCGAATTACTCAAAAATAGCTTGAAATTCGAATTTTCCCTTAGACCCTTGATACACCACCCCCTAAGTGTCATAACACAGCAACTAAAAAGTCAGATTTCATAATGTAATACATTAGATAGATATTTCATCACAAATTTGAATTGCCTGTAGCACATTTAACTTTTTCAGTAATAGGTTTCATTTTATGCATGGTGCATTGGCAAAAACTATAAGGGCAGATTTATTATGCTGTGTAAAAAGACATATGCAATAAAAAGGATGTAAAAAGTTGGCAAATTTAATGTGTGCATAATTTTACACCATGCTAACGTCAGATTTGCTGCCATTATTTTACAATGCTTACTCTAAGAAAACGTGCATAAAAATAAATATATATAAATATATATATATAATAAATATGTCTATAAAAGTTGTACTTTCTTCAACTGGCGGATGGGGTCTCTAAGCATTTTTGAGGACACAAAAGCTATATTAAATTCATACAATGGAAAAATTGTTCATGCATTGGGATTGTTTTTCGCATTGCAAATATATTTTCCATTAACAACTTTTATTACATTGCACTCTATTGCTGTTGAAAACAGTTTCATTTTGAGGTATTTTTTTAGTCTCATGCTAGGGTGACCTAGATACATTAGAACAATTCCTGTGTCAGTAGCTGTTTCTCTTATTAGATAACTTTAAAACTTTGAAAATGCATATTTTACAACTGAAAAAAGAGTCACTGACAGGATTTTGTTACACTGGTAGGAGTAGTGCAAAAAAAAGGATGCTGAACCAAAAGTTTTGGTGAAACAGCAGCCTTAGTCTAGAACAGGGGTCCTCAACCTTTTTTGCTCATGAGCCACATTTAAATTTAAAAAAGAGTTAGAGAGAAACACAAGCATGAAAAAGTCCATGTGGATGTCAAATAAGAGCTCTGATTGGCTTTTTGGTAACCCCTATATGGACTGGCAGCCTACAGGAGAGAATGTTTGGCAGGACATCTGTTTTTTATAGGCAATAAAGAGTCAGCTGAAGAAAATTCCCAATATTATTCAATTGTAGGTGCACGTACCATAAGTGGTCCATCCTCCACCAGCGTTAAACAGCCGAAAAAGTTTTACGTACAGCACCAATAGATTAAAATATGCCTTTATTCAAACTTTATGGCAGTACCCGATCAGCAACGTTTCAGGCCTCTCCATGGCCTTTTGTCAAGCTTACTACACACTGATCATTCCTGACTTTACATAGACAATAATTCGCCATCTAGTGGTGACATCTCGATACAATGTATATACAATTGTGGCAACATTCTTTATACAATTGTTGCAGTATTATACAATTTGTTACAGTAGCAATAATATAGATAGAAAAAAATTATCTTTACAGAGGATAATCCAATCGTTTTGTTCAACAGTTTCTGAAAGACATAATAATTTAAGAACAATAATAAAACCAATTAAGAGCAAATTTAGCGAAAAATAGCTTGGAGATCGTATTCCCTGTTTAATCCCTGTGGGGTCAATGTCTCAAGTTTCCTAATCCCTATGGCTTCTTTTTTAAGTAGTAATTTCACTCTATCTCCCCCTCGTCTAAGGATAGGAACATGGTCCACTACCTGATATTTAAATTGATGTATACCATATTTAGCTTCAATAAAATGGGATGCAACAGCTTGCTCCATTTTCCTTGTCCTAATTGCCGATTTATGTTCCCTCATGCGGTCTCTCACACAGCGTGAGCTTTGGCCCACATAAAGTAAGCCACAGCGGCATTTTATTACATATACAACAAAACTTGATGTACATGTAAAGTGTCCCTGTATTTTTATTGGAGTTCCTTTACGGGGGTGATATATTATTCCCCCTTCTGGCAATTGGAACAACAATTGCACCCTAGGCATGGGAAAGTCCCGTTTTTTTATCGGGCGTAATACACTCTGGGCCTCCTTCCTACCCCCTATGTTTCATTTGACAAGTGTGGAGGCTATTGTCTTATTTTTTTTATGGTGGTTCGTGAAAACTAGCCACATTAGGTAGTCCTTCCTTTAATATTTTCCAATGCTTTCTTATTATATCGGCCATATGGTGACTTAAAGTATTGTATTTAGAGACAAAAGGAATACGATCTCCACGTTGTCTAGCCTACCTCACAGAATTCCTATTTAAATACTCACTCTCAACCTCCTCTCGTTGTTGTAATAATAAATTGTTAGGGTAACCCCATTGCCTGAATTTCTCCTGCATGTCATCTAATCTTTGGGATAAGACCTGTTTATCAGTTACGATCCTTTTCACTCTACCACATTGAGATTTGGGGAGGGACTTTTTAACCTGTGTAGGATGGAAGGAGTCGAAGTGCAACAAAGTGCTCCTGTCAGTGGGCTTAGTGTATAAGTCCACCGACAGGACTTCACCACACCTCGAGACCCTCATGTCCAAAAAAGGGATATTATCCTCACTATATTCTACAGTGAAATGAATAAAAGGTAAACATTGGTTGATCTCAGTTACAAAGGCTTCTAAGGTCCAACTATCTGTTTTTTATGCAAACAAAACTTGCCTCTAAACCAGTAATTCAAAAATAAGCACCTGCTTTTAGGCCACTGGGAGCAACACCCAAGGGGTTGGAGAGCAATGTATTGCTTGCAAGCTACTGGTTGGGGATCACTGGTCTAGAAGTTAAAGAAAAATGAAAATAATTATATGCAGATATGTATCACTTAAATACACTCATATACTTTTTATGCATTGGTTGCACTGGATATGGTCCAACTCTGTAAACTGTATAATTTGTATGCTGTTGTTTAAACATTTTCTTACAATTAAAATTACAATTCATCAACTGAGGAAGATCAGATGTCCTCATTAAATACTGTATATGAACAAGATACAGGTACTTTATATAAGTACTGTAATGTAATTTCAAGAGCGAGACTAATTCTAAAATATAGAATACTAGATTACCTGCACTTAATCTTTTTTTGTCCATTGCCAACGCTAGGAACATAACCATAACTTCAAGTATAGAGGCACACACCTTAATGTTTCCTGTTAAAGGGAAATATACCACCCCTTTGTTAAAGGCAAAATCTACCCCTGCCTTTGAGGTCACTATAGTCCTAGAAATCGGGCTGAATATTATAAGTGAATGATGATACTGATTCTGGAACCTCTAGGTATACTCTTCTGGACATGCTATATCCAATAAAGTTGTCAGAGGACTTCTTATGTGATGTGGCAGCAGAAACGATAAAAGTTGGAGCCAGGACTATGGTTCTCTCCACAACTGGTAGAAGAGCCTTATGGCTTAAAGCATGGGCAGCAGATTCAGTGAGCAAAAATAGTCTGATTTCTATACCTTATGAATCAGGGAGACTTTTTGGATCAGCCTTGGATAAGTTAATTGAGAACCTCTATACTGGTAAAGACAGAATTTTGATGCCAAAAGTCATGGAGAGGTGGGAGCAAGATTATACCTTGATTTCTCTCAGTATGGGAAACAGCAACCTCACATATTTGGGTTCTGATTATCATAAGATCAGGTTATTTCATAAGTTCCTAAGACCAATTCCAAAATTCAGCATAAACTTAAAGAAAGTAGCTTTTATAAAGCAATTGACAATAGAGAGAGCAGTAACAGATTTCCTAAAGATGAAAGTCCTGGAACCAGTTCCCAAAGTGGAGAAGAGGAAGTGAATATATTCACAAATTTTTCTTGTACCCAGGACAGACAGCAGATTCAGACTTATCAAAGATCTAAAGTACCTGATTCAATTTATTGTGAAGGAAAAATTTTGAATGGAAACCTTAAGATAAGCAATAGGAATTATTCAGAAAGAAAATCTGATGGTTACCTTGAATCTGAGGGATGTGTACTGCATGTTCCCATTCACTTGGCTGGCAGGAAGTTTCTTCAATTAGTGGTGGTCTGAAGGAGGAAGTTCTTTATCTCCAAACAGATCTATTTCATGCAGGATTACCTCTGCGCCAAGATTTATTACAAAGCTGATTGGGGTCCTGGCAGCCTTTCTAGGACAACACAGAGTTTTTGCGATTCCCTATCTGGATGACTGACTGATCAAAGCTTCATCGACAGCTCAAGTGAATCAATATGAAAATGAAAGTGTTAGAGACACATGACTGGTTAATAAACAAAGAAAAATCAAATCTTCAGCCTTCAACCTCAGTCACCTTCATGGGTCTCCAGTTGGACACTTGCCAAATAAAAGTGCTACTTCCCTAAAAGCTGCAGTGAAAACCATATTTCTCTCGAGGTCAGTGACTTTTCATTGGGCAATGGGACTCATGACATCATCTCTGGAAGGAGTCCCTTGGGCCAGAGCTCACATGAGGTCACTTCAAGAAGTGATCCTCAGGAATTGGGACAGAAATCTTCAAACTTTGGACAAGTATTTTTACGTGAACCTTCAATTGAAGAGAGAACTGAAGTGGTGGTTGTCCAATCACAAATAAACTCTGGGGGAAATCTTTCCAGACACTAGAATATCTATTGTTAATGATGTCTGCATCAGCATCAGGTTGGGGTGCTCACCTTGGCGAGCAGTTGGTCCATGGAAACTTCTTATTGGGAAAGGATTCAATTTCAGAGAACTGAGAGCAGTTTGTTTGGCACTTCAGGAATTCAAGAGAATGCTCAAAAATCATCAAGTCCATGTTCAATTAGCACCCTTACTGATGAGGTAATGCAGGAGGGAATGCAGAAATCATCTGGGTCTGATCAGAGCAGTACACATAAGAAGAGAGAATGTTTTAGTAGCAGACGGACTCAACAGGCAATCTCTGAATGAGAGTGAGTGGGTGCTCAAATCTCAAGTGTTCCAAGAGATCATGCAGAAATGGGCTATCCACTGATTTGATGGCATCCAGGACCAACAGGAAGGTTCCTCAATGTTTCTCTCTAGCGAAGTCAGACAGCCCAAATTATCTGGATGCAATGACAATTCCATGGAAATTTTATCTTTGTTACATTTTCCTCCTCCATATGATTCCAAAGGTGATTCAGAAAATAAAGAAGGACAGCGCAGTAGTGATATTATTTGCCTCATTTTGGCCGAGGAGAGCCTGGTTTACAGATCTGTTTCACCTGAGCAAGGTTTTTTTACTGAAAATTGCCAGTAAGACCAGACTTTCTTCTACAAGACAAAATGCTTCATCCGAATCCAGTCAGGTTATCTCTGACAACCTGGAATTTGATAGGGACATTTTAAGTGTTTAAGGATGTTCAGAGGAGGTGGTAAATCCTGAACTTCTAAAATCTACGGTAGAGTAAGGAGGGTTTTCCAAAGAAGGGCTTTGGAGAAGAAACATCTTCCTGAAAAATGTTCAGTTCCATCTATTGTACAGTTTCTGCTCAAATTTTCCCTGATAAATTTATAATAAAAACTCTACCATTTTTCTGTCCTACGGTTTCTTCAGCAAACAATATAAATTCCCAGATTGTATTACCATCTTTCTCATCAGTGTCAAATTTGCTTGGATATATGCAGATGTCTGTTGTCATACTTTGATACAAAAGAATTCAGGAACATTTATGTGTTCGTTTTGCTGGAAAAAGGAATCAACATTATCTTCCTGGGTAGAAAATGCTATTTCCTGTTCCTATGTATATATTGCTATGTTCCTATGTATATATGATATATATATATAGATATATATATATATATATATATTTTAGCTGAGCCTGGGAAGGAACCCCCTTCTCAAATAAAAGCTTGTTTTACCAGATCAATCTCTGCTTCTTGGGCTGAAAAATCATCCATTGATGTGGAGGAGATCTGCAAAGCAGCCATGTGGTCTAACATCCACACATTCACCAGATACTACAGACTTGACATAGCAGCCAAGCATGATGCAGCCTATGGCAGTTTGGTGTTGGAATCTGTGTTTATGAGGCAATAACCCCCCTCTAATAATCTTGCTATATCCTTCATTTGGTGCTGCCTGTATGACGTAAAGAAAAGAGAAAATTTATACTAACCTGAAATTTTCATGAGAATTAAAGGCAGCACATAGATCCCTGCCCTAATAGAATATTTTGCATCAGATGTGGTGGTCTCTTATTCTTATTCTTTATAATACACTGAGGGTGTGGGGGAATTGAGAAGTACAGTACTTATAAGTTTTTAATTGGTTATTCTAATCTCCTGTTCTACGAGGGGGAGGTTTAACCCTTTTAACTTTTTTTTTTAACCCTTCATTTGGCGCTGCCTTTCAGACTCAAGAAAATTAAATTTTCAGGTAAGTACAAAATTTCTCTATTTTTTAAAATTTGTTATACCCCAACCATGGAAATAACTTTAATCTGAAAAAGCAACACTCAGAACTTGTCGAGGTCATGTAGAAGTCAATGGTCGGTTGAAACATTTGAAGATGTTAATAGCCTTTATGATGTTTTTTTCAGAGGGTTACACTCTAAAACTTGATCAATTAAAGCAATTCCAGTTACGGTATCTTTTTTCATTGAAAACTCGATCAATTTTTCAGGTCGTTAATCCTGAAAAGAGTAAATTTTAAATAAAAAAGGCACAAGATTGTGCTTTCAACTTCATCAATAACAAATAGTTCTTGATAAAAGTATTTTTCATTTCATCTTTTCTGTAGATTTTACATACAAATATAAAATGAAAGAAAGGAACAAACCTTGTTTAAAAACTGTGTAAAAATGTAATGAAAAAAGAAGTGTCAGAATTTATCTATCAACTTACTTCATCTTGCAAAACTGATGAAGCGCTGCCTTAGATATGCTCAATGTATCTGTAACAGCATGATGTATATTTCTAAAATAATTTTTTTGGAATAGCAAGATGATATTTTTATCACAACAATATGCACCTGTACACCACTACAAAACACTTGTAGAAAACACTGGAAAATATTGCAGGGCCCTAAATTAAACATATAAATAAATTAAGACAATGCATTGGTCTGAATGTATTTTAAAATGGGTTGCCATGTACTTTAGAAAAATTTTCAATAGTTTGACAGACTTACAAAATTTGGTAATTGTTGTTAAATAATTTCAACTTTGTTATGTTATAGCCTCTCTAGACTGTAATCTTTTAAAATAGTACTAACTGCTGTGATACAAGTGTGTTACCAATACAATATTTTAAATTGTCAGAGAGAAGTCATTAAAAATAAAGAATTCTTGAGACCATGGGATTTCCATGATTAGGACCCTCTGTATAATTTTGAGCACTATGGCTTAAAGCAGAATAAAAGGTTTACCCCAGTGATTACAATTGATTACCTGATACCCCAGGCTAGTACTCCAGTTAGCAAATATTTGTGCTGGCCCAAGTAGTTGTAGCAATATTAATTTATTTATAGGTTTGCTGACAGAAAAATGCATGTAATTTTGCCAAATGTTAAAGATGTTTCATGAATTTCAACAGAAAGCAAAATGCAGCAGTCACTCATCACTACTACACTACCATTATTGCAGGGAAAAAGCAAAGCTGCTGTGTTGCTGCTGTGTTGCTTGTTTAAACAAGACTCTATTGGAAATGCTATATTATTATAGGTTTCTTAATAATAGATCCTTACTCCTCATTGCAAATGATATACAGAAAAAAAATGAAAAATAAAATCCTTGGAAAATAATGTGCTACATATGAAATGTCTAATACTGATCAGTGCATGGTAATCAGTACATTAAAGGGTGATTCAGCTGTTACTCAATAAGAAATCCTTTGGAATGGGTGGCACTGGCCAGTTTATTTCTGAAAAAAATAACTTCGACCATCTAGTTCCAGATCTCTTATGTCAGTTATGCTATAATTATGGTAAAAAATAAGCATACACATATAATAGGCCACTAATGATCAATCCACAAAACTTGGAAAATGTATTTCTAAATACAGTAGTAGGGTATCTGTTGCTGCATTTGCCAGCTGCAAGTTTCCAAATAATCTTTAAAAAGTCTCAAGGGGTCATGTACAACTGCAAACACCGGTGTACTTGACTGCTGGACATTATATTTATGAGGGTCAGACTACTTTAAAAAACTACTTTAAAATGGTTCATCTCTAATCCTTCTCACCAATAGCAAGTATTTAACCCTCAAATAGTTCAATGGTGATTTACACACTCTCAGGATTCCTAAAGCTAGTATAATTTCACAAATCCATTTTTGATATAGGGACTGCACAGACTTGATTGTAAGAATACCTGGTGGTCCATGTTTGTTCTCTTCCTCATCAAAATGCAAAAGACGCATGCGTGCACTGCACTGGGTTTTGATGTGCATCCAAGTCTGACATCATAGGGGTACAGTATATTTATCATAGTGAGTGAAGTTAAGAGTGAAGTTCTGCCACTCTCCATTCATTTCTATGGGATTTTTAAAGGCATATTTATCAGAGGGTTAAATTTCACTTTCACCCATTGATAAATACAACTTTCAAAATCCCATAGAAATGAATTGACACTATAATGGCGGAACTTCACTCTTTTATGAATTTACCCCATAGTGTTTGGCACTACAATTCAAATATTTAAAGGGGTCTCATTCAAAAACTGCCATTTCCAATGGTTCTTGGGTGCTATGTTTAGTGTTTCTTATCTGTTCTTGACCCTGCCTGTCCCTGACCTTGTCTAATTTACTGCCTGTCCTGACCTGTGCACGTCTATTGACTACTCTTTTGTATCCTGTCTCAGTACTGTGATATTGGTGTTTTTGTCCCAGCTTGTGACCTCGATTAAGCTCTTGTCTCCTGATTCTGAACTGTGCAGATCATGTGGTATTGACCCTGCTTGTTTCAAAACTATGGTCCTTGTTTCCCGTTCTTTCTATAAATGTTTGGTTCCCTTGCATGCCCAGAACTCTCTCCCTGGTCCTTTCGCTATAAGACCTGGTGGCATCTGAATAGTGAAGGGCTCCTGAAGAGAAAGGAAGTTGTTATAGTCGGAAGCTTGAGCTGAGGCTGGAACTTTGGGGTTTGCCTTAAATGCATTAGATCCCTATAAATAAATGCTGCTTCATTGATTTCCCCACAAGTTATAACTTGTTATAACTTGTTATAACTTCAATAGCTAATATTTGCTACAAAAGTATTTACAATTGTTAGAAACCTAAGCACACTTTCTAATTATGTTTCTTGTACAGCTGCCTGTCAGGAGCACTCCACAACACTCCTTCTCCCTTCAGCAGCAAATCCAAGATGGTGGCACCCATGGTCGCTGTGTGGGTTTAGGTGCCAGTGCATTGACGTCAGTGCGCAAAAGTGTGATGTCACAACATAGTGTTTTGGATGTCCAATTCAAAATTAAAGGACACTGAGGATGACAATTCATTGCCTGACAATAGATTTTTTTTTAACGCAGTCGTGGGTGTTTCTAAATTCTTGCTAATTATATCCTGTACTTTGACCCTGCCTGAATATTGACTTTGCTTGTTATCTGCCTGCCTCTGGAGCTATTGCTTGGATTTGCTAACGCCTATTCCTGAATCCTTTTTGACATTGCAAACTTGGCCTAAGCATCCTCCTTCGTCTAGACTTCCCCCCACTGAGCTGATACACCCCCACCCAAAATAGTTGGGCCATGGACCTCACTGAGGAAGCTATGCCTGATGTTGGAAGAGCTCTTCCAACATCAGGCATCCCACATGGAAGCTGATGAAGCTCAACAGGTCTGAATTGGACAAGTATTTGATACTCTCCTTTCTCCAATGCCATCCACCTCTTCAGTCCCAGGAAGTCACCCCTGACCTTTGATACCAAGGCTTTCCTGCAGTCATTTTGAACTGTCTTGTCCCTAATGCCTCTTCCTATCGCCTACAGATCCGACAAGGAAATCACACTGCCAGTGAGTACGCAATTGAATTTAGAGCTTTGGTGGCCAAAACCAGTTATAATAATGAGGCTTATGGGGCTGTCTTCTATCAAGACATGTCGAGCAGACTCAAAGATGATTTAGTCTTGAGAGACTTCCCCGAACAATTGGAAGATCTGATTGCTCTTGCAATCTTAATAAAATTACGGTTAAAAAATGATACCCCTTAAAAGTTGAGAGGGGCTAAAATCTTCACCAAGCTGGATCTTCGAGGGGCATATAATCTAAGCCGCATTTGTGAAGGGGACGAATGGAAAACAGACTTCAACACTCAGGATGTATCTCGTAATGCAATTCCGCCTCTGCAGGGTCCCAGCTGTTTTCCAGGAGTTTGTGAACAATATCTTTCGAGACCTCTTTGGAAAATCAATGGTTGTATAGCTAGACAACATTTTAATCTTCTCCAAAAACTTGGAAAGTCATTGCTCCAAGGTGAGGGAGGTACTCATTCGTTTAAAGGAAAACTCTTTCTTTGCCAAGTTGGAAAAATGCATTTCTGAGGTCTCCAAAATCCATTTTCTAGGTTATGTCATCTCCCCAGAGGGATCTGAGATGGACTCTGGCAAGATCTCTGCAATTCAGAAGTGGACCCTTCCCTTAAGCACCAGAGCAATACAGAGATTCATGGGGTTTGCAAAATTACCGGCAGTTCATCAAGTAGTTCTCCTCCCGCATAGACCCCATCCTTGCTCTTGTTCAAAAGGGAGGTAAAGCTAATTCCTGGCACTCTCCTGCCATGGAAGCTTTCCAGTCGCTGAAGGGCATCTTCAACTCACCTTTGGTCTTCCATTATCCTGACCCTCAGTTACCCTTCTTCATCATGGTCAATGCTTCCGATGTTGGGGCTGACGTTGCTATTCTTTCCCAAAAATACTCTGCAGATGGGAAACTACACCCGTGTGCATATTTTTGTAAGAAATTCTCCTCAGTGGAGCAGAGCTATGATATTGGGAATTGGCAGTGAAGCTTGCTCTTGAGGAGTGGCATCATCTCTTGGAGGGTGCCTCTCATCCAGTCACTACACCAACCATAAGAATCTAGAATTTATACAGACTCTAAAAAGATTGAACCTCGGCCGGCAAGGTGGGCTTTCTTCTTTTCCCGCTTTAACTTTGTTCTGACCTATCGCTCTGGCTCCAACAACTGGAAATCCTGTGGCTGTACTACTTCAACTTCCTTCTGAGATGCAAATCCCCAATGCCTTCCATCAATCATTTCTCTCCATATCAGTCTCTCCTTCTGTCACTGTGAACGGTCAACAGGAGTACTATGTAGAGAAGATTTTGGACTCCAGAATTTCCAGGGGTTCCTCATCAAATGGAAGGACTTTGGTCCTGAAGAATGCTCCTTGCTTGTTATGAAATTTCTGTACTATATAAAGAAAGTTGAATGGTGTTCCAAGCCAAAAAAAATGAAACTGGTAGTACCAAAAATAAAGAAAAAGAAAAGGTGAAAAATCACCGGAGGGTATACTCACAGTTCACCCCAGTCCCTGGGTGCAGATTTAAAGCAAAATTCCAAAAATAATAATGAACCTGATTCAGGGCCGGATTTACATAGTGTGTGCCCCTAGGCCAGCTGTCGTTTGTCGCCCCTGTCCCCTCCATTTTATTTGCTCAAATTTACATCATCAGCAATGGGAACTGGCACACTGGGCAGCATGCTGCCCCCTAAAATCCTGCCACCCTAGGACCGGGCCTAGATGGCCTCTCCACAAATCTGGGCCTGAACGCGTTTCCTGCCTGTTTGGGCACTTACTCAAGACTAAATGGCACACCCCTGAACACAGCATATAAAGGGGCTGTAGTCAATCACAAGAAGACAACAGCACATATGACACAGTAAGAGCTGTATATTGACAAAATTAAATAAACAGAAAAATTACAAAAAATACAAAAAAAGGCACAAAAAATTAAAGGATGAGAAAATTATATTTGTAAATATATATATACACACACACAAGTGCCAAAAGTACAAAATAGTAAAAATTATAAAAATGTGCTTAGTACACAATATAGATACATTTAGATACAAATTTGGATGTAGTGCATTTAACACGTGTATTCTATGCCTCAAAACATATATATAGATATGACAATTAGCACATTTTACAGTATGTAGTTATCATAATACAAAGTTATGGTGTGTTTTGTTTTACACTTCTTCATCTTTATTTCAGCAATGTAGCTATGTATTCTGTTAGGGAACTATTGTTGTAGATAGTATAGAGTACTTTGTAGACGAGAGATCCATTTTCGTTTTCAAATAGAGTAACTTCTGTATGATGTCTCCACCCTGTTTCCCACTGACTACTTTATCTATATTTAGGACAACTAGTATGGTCATATCCCCTCCATTGCACTCCTGAAAATGTTTAGCTACCTGGGAATCATGATGTCCCTTTTTATATCCAAAATGTGTTCTCTAACATGATTTTTTAGTGGGCGAATGGTCTGGCCCATGTACTGAATGTGACAAACACTGAACTCCAAAAGATAGACATCTAGGGAGGTCCAAGTGAAACCCTTTTTTTGTTATTGTGAACAATTGCTTCATATTATGCTTACTATCTCTAATATAACTCCGTAAGCATAGAACTACCGGTTGTAGGTAAGTGTCAACTAGCTGTGCTAGGGGTTGTCCCAAAGATCCTATACCCGCTATGATAAGTCTGACCACAGGAGGACATATTTCCTTGTGAACTTTGGGTAGATGGTAGACTATCGGGACAAAAGGATATTTTAATTTAAGAAAATCTACCTGATTTATGTTCAATAGACCTATTTGTTTCGCTTTATCTACCAAGGCATATAGAATCTTTTGAAACTGTGTAGTGGGTTTGGAGCAAAGGAGAATGAATGTATGAATCAGTGTCTGATAATTTCCATATTGCCACCTGGTTATAATCCTGATAATTAAAATGGATTTTTCATCTACAAAGTAGAAAAACCTCTGGTTTAAACAGCGATGTTACGTGTGTTTTTTTTTTTTTTTTAAATAACCAGTGCTCCTTTTGCAACTTTAAGATTTGAACTGTATGCTATCTACAACAATAGTTCCCTAACAAAATACATAGCTACTTTCATCTACAGATGAAGCCACTTTGGATTGTGCATTTGACACAGAATAACAACTCATCTATCCCATTTATCCCACTTAGCACAGAATATTGTGTCACAGCATCCCATCCAATTAAAGAGTTCACCTTTGAAAACAATGGTGCTTTGGTATGCTAATGAAAAGGTTAAATGCATTAAATGAGTTAAGATAGAGTCATGACGCATTTAACTCACAAATTCCAGTGGCTGCATCTGTATATTGCTGAAATAAAGATGAAGAAGTGTAAAACTGTCACAATCGTCCTTTCTCTCCGGGGTCACTCCCACAATGGCGGCACCCATGGCCACCACGTGGGTTGCGGCGCTGGTGCAATTACATCACTGCGCCAAATTCAAACATAAATGGACGTCGGAGACCCGGGTTCAATGTCCAAGTATAGCTTTTAGCTAATTATTCCCTGGGTTACTCATTAATTATTCCTTAACTGAGTTTCAGACCTTATGACCTTGCCTGAACCTGACCCTTGCTACTTGCCTCCTGCCTTTTGACCTTTTTGTTGGATATTGACCCTGAATATTGCCTGTAACCTCAACTGAACTTTGCAGTGGAGTTTAAACCTATTGCTTCCTCCTTGGCCCGACAACTCCCACTGAGAGCCGATAGGCCCCACTGACAAAAACACACCATACCTTTGTATTATAATAACTATATTAAATGTGCTAATTTCCATTTCGATATATAGGTTTAGATTTAGAATACATGTGTTAAATGCATTTCATCTAAATTTGTATCTAAATGTATATATATTATGTTCCCTGGCCTTCTTCTATTTTTTCTAAAATATGTAACAGGAGAAAAACTTTTCTAGGCAAATTTTTATGATTTTTACTATTTTGTACTTTTCTCAATTTTATGTGTATACATTTACTATTTATACATATATTTACATATATAATTTTCTCATCCTTTCATATATTTTTTGTGACTTTTTTTGGTATTTTTTGTATTTTTTTAATATTGTAAATATATGGCTCTTACTGTGTCACGCTTGTAATTTGTGTAACAATATTTTGAAATACAAAAGGACTTGCTTACAACAGTAAGTTCTTTGACCACTAGGTGGCTTTCATTGATTATGCTATTAATAATATGTGTTGTTGTTCTTCTTGTGATTGGCTACAGCCCCTTTATATGCTGTGTTCAGGGGTGTGCCATTTAGCTTATGAGTAAGTGCCCCAAGAGGCACGAAATGCATTAGGTTTTGTTCTGACATGTCCTAATAAATCTTTTCTACTTTTTATAACTTATTGGTTCATTTTTATTTTTAGAGGGACTCACAAAGTTTTTGGAATATTGTGAGATTTCTGTAGACAATTTCCCCTGAACCCTTTCTGTCACCGCAAACTTGGACTATTGGCCTAAGCTTCCTCCCCTCCTGGGAGCCAACAGGCCCCCTGAAACTGCCATGTGTACCATGCTACATTGCATTGCATGGGACTAATATATATTGCTCCATAACTGATGAGAGCAACAAACAAAATATACATTTAAATGCATTTTATTACATTATTGTATGCCCGTTTATGCCAATTATACAGGAATCTCATAAATAATTTTACTTTTCTTAATTTTATTTGGGACATAAACAAGCATGACAGATATTATCCAGAAACTCACTATCCTTAAAACTCATAAATACATTAAAGTAATCTTTTTTTTATTTGTAATGTTTTATCAGCCTTACTGCATGGTACTCAACCTTATGTAAAGTACTCCTGTCTTATCCAAAGCATTTTGCATAATACAATCTATACCAGAAAAAAATAAAAACTTTTAGTGGCATTCTTTTACTAATCAATTTTACCTACAATGTCTGCCCATGAAATTCTTGTGACTAATCCTTTAATATACTTGTCTTGACTTTTCTTTTACAATTATTAAAATTGCTTTTGATTTTCTGAATCTGCTCTAATAAACACTACAGCACTTTTAACTATGTCTTTTTTTCTTCTATGAAAGTAAAGAGTCCTCAGGCTGGTACAAATTATGCCATAGGCAGTCATGTACACTGTAATGGATTTTGACAGCTACCGTTATGGATATATAGCTACCTTGTCAATTTCAGTTTCCTCTGCTGCGTTTAATAACATGATCATGGATACTTCCACTGAAAGTACCATGGTCAAATGCAATGATTATTAATGCATAACTTATGAAGTCCTAAGGTGCTCATGACTTTTATGAATATATCCTTACTGCTTAAAGGAAGCACTGATTGAAATTGCCATCCAAATAAAAATGGCCATAATATTCAAGTTTTTATCCCACAGTATGATATTTTCCACAATTTTCATTATAAATACAAGATAAGGACAAGATATTGAGTTTGGGGGAAACTGGTGTCAAATACAAGCTGATCAGCCCCTAGACCATTAGACAGATATAAAATGTTTTTATTTTAGTTTTGAATAAATCTGAGACACATAGAAAGAAGTTCAAATGGTGGTTACAAAATTAAGGTTATTAGAAAAAGTAAAAACATTGTGACCAAAGAAACAGGATTAAGTACTGTATATTCAATACTCCTAATGAGTTAAGGTGAAAAGAAGTGTTTCCATGGATGTGGAGTCAGGTTCACAGATCATGGCATTTGTTTTAGAAAGATAGTTAGCAATATATCAGCTTGGTGACTCCGGGGGGTTGAGTTTGTTGGAGAAAACAGATTGCATAAAAGTTTGGTCAGTCTCATGGACAATGGGTTCTCCCAAAGGAGTTCAGTATCATACTGTACTAGGTGGATTGTTGTAAAACATGTATCATCAGGCAATTTTTGTTTATATTGTTCCTTATTTGTCGAGATTGATATCCAATTCAAAGTGGAAAATATAATGGTTATTCAGCACTAGGATAATAGGTGGATGTGCGTGGGAGAGCCATTGATGCAAGTTAGCTTTTCTGGCTGCTGCAGCTAGTCATCCAGCTAGGACTTTTTCTGGGTGTGTGGTTTGTGTGATGGAGGAGAATTTGCTGAGTACTTATACTGGAGCGAAATTAAATATAAATGTAAATTTTGCACACTTGCATCTAAAATAATCTGTACAATGACTGCCTGCAGAGGTCAATTAACTAAGTACCTATAAGTACCTATCTGTGGTCTGTCCATGCACAAAGTCCAATACAAAGTTTGTATTTTGTTTCCTCATAGGATGAGGAAGTGTATAGTGTGTTAGTTAGTTTGTAAAGCCATCTACATTTAGGGGCCAATTTACGAAATTCACGTGAAATGATCGAAGTTCGATCGAATAACGATCGTACAAATTTTTCGTGAGATCGGATATTCAAATTTGTCCTCTTCAATCATCAAATACCAAATGATCGAATAGATCGAATGATCGGATATTTGATAATTCGATCATTCGATGATCAAAGGAATTAAAATTTTAAAGTTATTCGACTGCCTACTTCGCCAGATTGAACATACCGAATTGAAATAGAAGCCTATGGGAAGCCCCACATAGGCTTCTGAGACTAAGTCCTGCTCGAATACCATTCATACGATCGAAGCGTTCGATCGTTCGAATCATACAAATTTTTCAGAGGCTTGAAGGAAATTTCACGATTTTTTCATGAAATCGAATGATCATCGAATTCATCGAGAAATCAAATATCGAGCAAAATGATAGCCTAAAACAATTAGATAAGCATTCGATGGTCGAATGATTATCGAATTTCGAATATGATCGAGCTAATTTTGGTGAATAATAGTAAATTTGCCCCTTAGAGTATCTTCTATTCAAGATCACTAATGACATACCTTTTTGATTACATTTTAACTTCCAAGTGACCCCTTTTAAAAAGGACATTCTCTAAGTAAAAACAAAAAACAAAACAAAGTAAGAGCATCTCAAAGCACACAACATGACTCAACAGAATATATCCCCTGCAAGATAACCTGGATACTTCAGAGCATTAACTGATGTTTCAATTAAAAAATACACAATTATAAGTGAACAATGATTGTCGTAAATTAACAGTATTATTAGTTTTATTGAACTGCAGTATATGGGAGATATATTTACTGCTATGCAGAAGACAATATTTTTGTAAACAGTAACTTTTTAAAATCAATGGACCTAATTCAATGGAGTACATTGTGTTAAGGCCTCTGGGTGAATAATCACTTTTCATTTGTCACTAGAACTACTTCATTCACAAAAACATTCACATTCTTTTCTATTAACTCTATACCTTGCTAGATTATTAACACTAATCGATAATAGGTATACTTAACTACAGACCTAAGCAATAGCCATGCTCTCAGCAGCACCTCATCTTTGAACAACATTTTTAGTGCTTAGATTTTTTTTACTGCTTTTCTAATTTTTTTTTACTAAGGGGGCAGTTACTCAGAAGAGAAAGTCATCATGTCTTTATTATAAAAAAAAAAACTTAAATTAGCACAATATCTAAATACAGGTACGGGGAGATCAGTTATTCTGAATGCTCAGATTTTCCAAATAAGAGATCTTTCTGTAATTTAAAGCATCATACTTTTAGTTTTCTATAAAACATTTAAACACAAATAAAAACCTAATTGTTTTACTTTCAGTAAGGATCAAGTAAATTGGGAACAATTACAATGTACTGTTTCATTATAACAAAGAAAAAGGGAATTATTTGACTATAATAACTTCTTTGGGAGATGGTCTTTCTATTGGAGATGGTCTAATTTTGCCTCTTTATTGGTCCCTGGTAAGGCTTCACCTAACGTATGCAGTGTAATTTTTGGCTCCAGTCCTTAAGAATGATATTAATGAACTGCAGATGCATGTAACTAAACTGGTAAAAGGAATGGAGGCTTTAAATTATGAGGGCTGGGGTTGTTTTCTCTGAAAAAACAAGGACACTTGCGAGGGGAAATGATTACTAAAAGAACATAAGAGGGCATAATAGACATATAGGGCTATATTTATCAAAGAGTGAAGTTAAGAGTGAAGTTCCGCCACTAGAGTGAAATTCCGACACTTTCCATTAATTTCTATGGGATTTTTAAAGGTGTATTTATCAAAGGGTGAACTTTCACTTTACCAATTGAAAATACACCTTTCAAAATCCCAAAATCCCAAAATGAAGGGAGAGCTGCGGACTTTCTCTCTTCTGGCGGAACTTCACTCTTTGATAAATTTACCCAATGGTGGGGGACTTTTTTTCCCCATAAAAAAGGTTTACAGCACTAGCAAAGGTAGTTCTTCACAGTCAGCAGTGCCGGTTTTAAGTACATTGGACCAATTTGGCCCAATAGGGCCCTGCACTTATGGGGGCCCCGCTCCAGTGCGAGCTCTGATTCATATTCCCTTAATTCCCCAGTTGCCCGGCCTACCACCATCCCCAACTGGCAGTCATCACTTGGACAGAGGGGAAAGCACCCCATCCCCAACTGGCAGCCATCACTTGGACAGAGGGGAAAGCAGGCACTATTTGCCTATCCAGCTCTGTGACCCTGCGACAGACAGCAAAGTTCCTTCTAGGGGGCCCCACCAAAATGGTTCCAATTGGGCCCCGCACTTGGTACGGCCGGCCCTGACAGTGAGGATAGTTAGGTTGTGGAATGCTCTGCTGGATGATGTGGTGTCAGATTCTTTTAATGCCTTTAAGAGTGGCTTGAATGTTCTTGGCCAAGCATAATATCATAGGCTATTGTGATGTACAATTAGTATAGACATTGGTATATACTGTATATAGTTTACATATGGGTGTGTATAGATGATAGTGAGAATAAGTATGTGTATATATATATATATATATATATATATATATATATATATATGCTGGGTTTCATTTGGAGGGGTTGAACTTGAGCTTTGGTCTCTTTTCAACCTAATTTAACAAATATGTAACTATATATGCTATATAATAGTTTTTAGGAAATGTATTTTAATTATGGAAAATGATTATATCAACATAATAGAACAGTTTGTTTCCTTTGTCCGGAACAATTTTTTACAGTAATTTGAAATAGCCGTTATTTGTACTAAATAAAAATTATATCAATTATTCAGATTGTGCAAATAGTAGTATTTTGGTAATGCCATCGCTTAATGTAATCATCAAAGAATATGACACTTAGAAATTATTGATTTCTAGTATATTACTGTGCATTATTAATCAATAGCATTGAAAAGTCAAACTGACATTGAGACAGAGATAAACTGTGGCTTGACTATAAACAATAGCTTTAGCTTGCCTTTGTTCAATTTTGAGTGCATATTTCTGGCTCTCAACAATGAAAACCATAAACAGAAAAGAAAATATCAAGATATCAAGGCATCTGTATATTAGAAGTAATTTTAAAGAAGAAGGAAAGGTCCAATTGATGGGGGGCGTCCAAGCGAGAATTCCTCTACCTCCCTTTTTCTTTCGTCAAAATCCTGTCGGCCAATGCATCAGGGTCCAGATTTTGGGCTTGAGCACCCCAGGCTGCTGGTTCCTAGTGCGCCATCCCCCACGTGCTCCTTAGATTGTAACTGGGCATCATGTTGCCCCTAAAATCCTGCTGCCCTATGCCCGGCCCTTTGTGGCCTTGCTAGAAATCCAAGCCTGGACTTAGCCTGGCCAGCTTTTTGTTTGGCTTTTCACTTTACTGCATATGCAGACCAAAAACATTTTTTGGACTCATGATTCACTTATAGGGGCATCACTATCATTGCATAAATATCCCAAAATTGTATTAAGATGCAGTATCACAATGTGAAATAAAAAGAACACATATATTTTTACTGAAAAGAGAGTTTTGATCCTTTGTATATATATATATATATATACAGATGCAGTCACTGGGATTAGTGAGTTAAATGCGTCGTGACTCAGGGCTAATTGAAGAAACTGTGTTAT
>CM044431.1:72272092-72283669 GCA_024363595.1 Xenopus borealis | reverse complement strand
ATATATATACAGGAACCTTTCTCAAGGACAAACAGTGCTCAACAGCAAAGTAACAGTTTAAATTAAAAAAAAGGCGCCATAATTGTTACCTGGCAACCGGTGAACAAGAATCAGAAGAATCAACACCAACAGCAAGAACAGTTAACAACTATGAAGAACAATTATTATTATTAGTGATGAGTGAATCTACCCCGTTTCGCCGAAAAATTCGCGAATTTCTGGCGAAATTTGAGAATTGGCTAAAAAATTCACGAAACGAGTCGCGGCTCGTTTTTTTGGCGAATTTTTGACATACGATTTTCACCGGCGTTTCGCGAATGTATTCGCCAGCGGCGAATCGCGGGAATTCGTCCATGGCAAATACATTCGCCCATTACTAATTATTATATTACAAGATCTCTTTGTCTCAACATTACCACACATAAAACATAAACATAATTCACACAACATAAAACCCACACAACTTAAACCACTTATTAATCAGCTTAAACAGTTCAATTCAGATGGGATACCTATTAAGCAAACAAAAATGGCACTCAAGTAATGCTATGATACCTTGCTAATACTTAAAGGATCAAACCTTAAAAATTAAAATGGCAAAAAATGGCTTTTATATATTATATTTATTGCACCAGCTTCTAAATAGCACAAATGATCCAGAACTTGTCACAGGGGGTTACCTTCTTGGAAAGTGTCTGTGACACCCACATGCTCAGTGGGCTCTGAACAGCTATTAAGAAGTTGAACTTAGGGGCCATTGCAAATTATCAAGCAGAGAATGAGGTTTGCCTGTAATATAAGCTGATGCTATTTACTATTATTCTCCAAAAATCCTACGAATTTATTCGAAATTCGATAAGCATTCGACTATTGAATGCTTATCGAACAGTTTTAGGTTATCATTTTGCTCAATATTCGATTTCTCTATGAATTCGTACGATCGTACTTTTTCCTTCGAGCCTCCGAAAAATTTGTACGATTTGAACGATCGAACGCACAAATGATACAAATGGTATTCGAGCAGGACTTAGTCAAAGAAGCCTATGGGGGGGGGGGGGTTCCCATAGGCTTCTATTGCAATTCATTAGGTTCAATCTGGTGAAGTAGGCATTCGAAGAATTTTAAAATTTTGATTCCTTTGATCATTGAATGATCGAATATCCGATCATTCGATCTATTCGATAATTCGGTATTCGATGATTGAAGAGGCCAAATTAGAATATCCGAATATACGAAAAATTTGTACCATCGGTATTCGATCGAACTTTCACGTGAATTTTGTAAATTGGCACCTATGTGTTGCTCTTAAAGGTTGAGGAAAACATAGTTTGTCAGAGATTAATTAAAAAGCGAAAAATCATTTGCTTACTGCAATAAAAGGTGAACATTAGTTTTTAAGAACATTAGTTTGTAAGATACTGCCCTACTACTATAGTGCACCTTGCCACCAGACCTAGTCCTAAAGCTAGTATTGTGTGTAATTATAACACATCCCTCACAAGGTGCTGTTACAATTCAGGCACAAACCCTCTAATTTTGTTTGAATTAAAACCCCTCAAATTTGAATTTCGAATTCAAGGGGTTTTGACGCAATTCGATCTTTCGAACGATCAAATTAAAAAAATTAGATTGATCAATAAAATCGTTCGAATCAATTGATTCAAACGATTTTAAGCAATCGATCGAATGTTTTTAATAGATCAAAAGAACTTATGGTAGCTTCTGCACTGAAATCCATTTCTCAAAAGAGCAAACAGATTTTCTTAAATTTCATTTTGAAATCTGAAATGGGGCTAGACATTTTGTCAATTTCCCAGCTGCCCCGAGTCATGTGACTTGTGCTCTGATAAACTTCAATCACTCTTTACTGCTGTACTGCAAGTTGGAGTGATATCACCCCCTCCCTTTCCCCCAACCAGCAGCCTAACTAAAGAACAATGGGAATGTAACCAGATAAAAGCTCCCTAACACAAGATAACAGCTGCCTCGCAGATCTAAGAACAGCACTCAATAGTAAAACCTATGTCCCACTGCGTACTATTCAGTTACATTGAGAAGGAAAAACAACAGCCTGCCAGAAAGCAGTTCCCTCCTAAAGTGCTGGCGCAAGTCAACTGACCAGGGGCAGCTGGGAAATTGACAAAATGGCTAGTCCCATGTCAGATTTCAAAACTGTATATAAAAAAATCTGTTTTCTCTTTTGAGAAATGGATTTCAGTGCAGAAGTCTACTGGAGCAGCACTATTAACTGATTTGCAAATATAGGTCAGACCTATATATTTTCTGACCTATAGGTCAGAAATTGGGTGAGAGAATTCTATACAGAGGTATAAGAATAGCATTTGCTAATTAATATGGGATGCCCTTGATGGATATGACTTGCTAGATGGTCTCTATTTCAAGTCAAATATACAACCAAAATTGCTTTTATTTTTGAGAGCAAGTCTAAATGAATTAGGAGCACTTAAATATTTAATATAAACTTCCTCTCCTCATGAGGTACACCAGCACAGAGGTTGTCGAATTTATAATTATATAGCATTTTCAATTAAATGCTATATGGGATATCGTATGTAGGAATTGAGATATGTCATAATGGACCACCCAAATACAATTAGTAAGTTTTAATAAGATACCTATAATGGGCAAATGATCTAAAATATCTACTGGCAAAACAAAATGGAATGCCTAAAGTGCCAATCCAAAATCTTTTACTAATCAATGCAAAATAATTAATTGCTGAAGGAAGCCCAAAACAGTTGCTTGTTTCCAAACATTAGCTAACAAACTATACTGGTTCTTTGCAATTCAGAGTTCTGGAGTATGACATTTGAGACCATCATCCAAAATCTTGGGTCCAATACAACTAAATAGTCAATACCCCATGTGACCAATTGTAAGGTATTCAGAGGACAGTAGATAAGGGATAGGGATAGCACACAAATTCGCAGATTTTGCTGCAAAAAATTTATTTAAGTGTTAGTATGGCCATATTAAGGAAAGAGAGCCTCAGCACAGGTGGATCTTGTTTGAACAAATATCGTGGTTTACTTGCAGTATTCAAGTGGCTAGGTATAATATGATTACTTTCAGTCAGGCAATTCCCTGAGCCCTCCCCTCTGGAGTCTTGGCTATTACCCACACACAGACAAAGCAACTTTAGTACCCACGTAAGTACGAAGAAGAGGAACTGAAGAGTATGAGTTGCTGCAATTATGAAGTGGGGTAATCAATACCAGAGCAAGGTCAGGTCAGGCTAGGTCAGTTACAAAAATCATTCACAATCAATTAACAGAGTCAGGGGAAACCCAGGTCATATACAGAGAATCACCAAGGTAAATTTTGCAGAGGCAATCAAATTCACTGTGGAGTCTATTTATCATGCTGTGTAATAAAAACAGTGACCAAACAAAGCACACATCATCAGGCACTGCTGCATAAAAATGGCATACTTATCAAGCAGTACATGCATTTTCAGCAGCTGCTTAAAAATGCTATGGGAAAATACAGTATTCAATCATACTTTTTTATGGGGTGATTTCCAGAGTGGCTTATGGCTGACTTACATGCAGCTTGATATTTTCCATTGATTTTAATGCATTATGCAAGGTCTGAAGTGGTGTAAAAAAATTGTCATAATATGGATCTGAACAGATCCTTATTAGTCTCATGTAGCACATTTTACATTAGCCCAAGCAATATAGAATTTACAGGGACAAGTTCAACAGCTGCAAAGGCAAGCTGGTCCTCCAGTAAATACTGGTCCTAAACTGTCTATGCCTAATAAGTTTGATGGCAATAGATTCAAGTTCCGTAACTATATTAATCAGTGCAAACATGATTATTTGGTGCAACCTACAGTAATAATTTCCCCAATGATGCCACAAAAGTTGGATTTAGTGATTCTAACAATTGTGTCAAAGCTGAAATCGCCCTCCTGACCCTGCCTCAAGGGAAATTGTATGTGTCTGAAAACACTGCAGTTTTTAGGAGGGTGTGGCTGATGCTACTTGGAACAAGCCAGTCCAGGAATCAATTTCATGTGGTGGTTTGGCTATCAAGGATGAGATAGTTATGGTAGACTCTTTTGATTTTTGATAGTTTTGATGAATTCATTAAACAGTGTATTAAATTCCTCTTTGATTGTTAGAAAGACATAAGGAGGAATTAGGGGAGCATCTGTTGCATCAAGTACTGTCACTTGGAGAAATACTTGTCACTCTAGTCACCCAGTTTTGCAGGATGAGTCAATGCAGCCTCCTGTCTGTGAAAGTAACAGACTGTTGTCCTTTCCACTCTGGTCCAGTATGCTCTGAAATCAGATATACTGTGCTTTGTTTTGTGTCTAATGAACAGCTTTTTTTATCCTTTGACATGAGGATTCTCTTGACTGGTTAAAATAATCTCAGGGGCAGATAGGGACTATTTTCGAAGTGAAAAAACTTTGAAATTAGACCATCAAAGTTTTTTAAAGGGCTTTTTCGAGCAAAAATGTACCTATTTAGATCGAATAGGTCAATTTTCAATTGAATAAAAATAAATTTAATCGTTCAATTGCATCAAATTTTAGAAAAATCCTTCTAATTTCTAGGACTAGAAAAATTTTCAGGACGGGTTCTATAATGGATAAAATGGCTATTCTGCAGCTTCCTTTTTTGTCTGTGATAAAAAGGAAGCTGATAAATTACCCCCACATTGTGCCTATGACTGGCCAGTTGACCTTTTACCTGGTGCTAAAAGTCCTTATGGTAGGGTATTTAATCTGTCAGAACCTGAATTAAACAAACTCAGGAACGATTTACAGGAAATGTCATCATTCCTCCTTTCCTGTCAGTGCATCTTTAAAAAAAAAAAAAAAAAATACCCTACACCCATGTATTGATTAAATGGAGTAAAGTCACAGTCAAGTCTAATAACAAAATAGGTATCCCTTGCCTTTGATTTCCCAGTTACTTGATCATTTGGCGGAAGCAAGCATTTTCACTAAATTGGATTTAAGGGGGAATATAACTTAATTTATCAAGGGGACAAATGGAAGACAGCTACTACAACACAGCATAGTTACATAGTTACATAGTTAAATTGGGTAGAAAAAAGACAGAGTCCATCAAGTTCAACCCCTCCAAATTAAAAACTCAGCACACACACACACACACACACACACATCTCCACTCTTTCACACAAACCATATATGCCCATAGCTATACTAACTGTAGAGTTTAGTATCAAAATAGCCTTTGATATTACGTATGTCTGTCCAAAAAATTATCCAAGCCCCTCTTAAAAGCATCAACAGAATCAGCCATCACAACATCACCCAGCAGTGCATTCCACAACCTCAACGTCCTGACTGTGAAGAACCACCTACGCTGCTTCAAATGAAAGTCCTTTTCTTCTAGTCTAAAGGGGTGGCCTTTGGTGCGGTGATCCTCTTTATTAGTGATGGGCAAATCTCCCCAGTTTCGCTTCGACAAAAAATTCGCGAATTTCCAGAGAAATGTTGTCGCGTCGTGTCAAAAACGACGCACGACTCGTGTTTTCGGCGAATTTTTGCCAGGAGAATTTTCGCAGGCGTTTCACGAATTTATTCGCCAGTGGCGAATTGTGGGATTTCTCCGCGAATTCGCCCCTGGCGAATAAATTCGCCCATCACTACTCTTTATGGGTATAAAGGTCCCCTGATATTTGTCTATAATGTCCTCAAATATATTTATAAAGTGTAATCATGTCCCCTCGCAAGCGCCTTTTTTCCAGAGAAAACAACCCCAACCTGGACAGTCTCCCCTCATAATTTAAGTCTTCCATTCCTCTAACCAGTTTAGTTGCACGTCTCTGCCCTCTCTCCAGCTCATTTACATCCCTCCTAAGGACTGGAGTCCAAAACTGCACTGCATACTCCAGATGAGGCCTTACTAGGTATCTATAAAGAGGTATAATTATGTTTTCATCCCATTCAGCATGGGCAAATTGACTCTGTAACTCCCTTGCCACTTTCAAGTTTTTAAGTTAATGATATTTTCCATGATCTGTTGGATCAATCTATAATTGTCTAACTTGACGATATTTTTTTTTTTTTTAACTTTATTTTTTCAGGTTGATTTCTCAGTTCACACAATTGAAACATGTAGTTATAATCAACCATATTTTACATTTCACAACTTTGAACATAATTTCAAAATTGAATCCAAAGAAACATAACATAAGGAAGAAAAAAAAAAGAAAGAAAAGTTTGGAAAGTAAAGGTATCGAAAGAGTGAATATGTATCGTCTAAATATGTATGTCTAAATATAGTTGATATGCAAATCACTAAATGCTGAACCTATTTTTGGCTTAGGTTTTAGGCTTTAGGCCTTAGTCCTAGGTGAGCATGCGTCTATCTATCATTTAACAATCATATAACATTACAGACCTGTCTCAACATCTTGTAATTAATAACTCTGTTTACCCTTCATCTCTCAGAAATGTTACAGCAAGATGGTCTGGTAAGAGAGCTAGTTATGCATAAAATACCTTTAAACATTATTGCTTAATTTTTGCTTACTACTCCAGTCTAGCCACACGTTCCAATAGTTATAATATTTCCTTAAATTGTTGTTAGCTTGTGCTGACATTTTTTCATACTGTGCATGTTCATTTATTAGTACAATCATTTCTTTGTATGATGGGACTATGGTTGTTTTCCACTTTTTTGGTATCAATAATCTTACCCCCGTGAGAATATGAAAAACAATACTTCTATTTTGTTTAGGCAACTTATTCAGCTCTAGATTTAGTAATGCCATTTCCGGGGTTGGTTGAAGTTTCAATCCTGTTACTTGGTATATTAATTCAAACGTGTTTTTCCATAGTTGCATTATTTTGGGGCAATGCCACCAAATGTGTAGAAAGTCTCCCTTATCTCCGCAATTTCTCCAGCATGCTGAGGATGTTTTTGGGAACATTTGGTGGAGTTTCTTTGGAGTTAGATACCATTGTAGTAGTATTTTATAATAACTTGACGATATTTTGATCTTTTCTTATACCCTGGATAAACATAGAGAGCATATTAACCCTTTAAGTGCCACAGGACATGGATCTTATATTCTGTGGATAAAAGGACTGAAGTGCTACAGAAAGGGTTTGGTAACGGAGGAGTGGCTTGTAAAGCCAACTTGTTCCCCGGCCCCTAGGCAATGAGCAGAAGCGGGGAACGATTAGCCATTGGGGTGTGATCGCCAAGAAGCCACTAGGCAGATGCAGACATGAAATCTACATGTCCTGCTGCTGTCTGCACTTCTTAGCACTCCAGCTCTGCCCTATCACCAGATACAGTGTGAGAAGATGATCTCCTATGGTTACAGCTCTGACTTCCGCCTCCTGGACGATCTTCAGCCTCCCACCCCAAATTAGTGCCCCACCCACACACAAACACACACTTAATATACTAATGCACTCTTACATTCATACATACAATTTTGGGGATCAGGGGGGGGGTCACACATATTCACAGCATTCACACACAATTGCATATGCTTGCACATGTACACATGTAATTTGCACACACAGACACATACTTACACAATTTTGTCTCTTTTTTCTCTCTTATTGCATTGTCTGTTTTTTTGCCATTGTGAATAGCACATTCACTAATTGCACTTTGCAATACCTTTTGAATGTTGTTTCAATGATTATACTGTATTGCAATTTATTGCATAATTAGCCATTTTATTGCATTGTCAGCTTTGCATAGGTGTTGTTCACTTATTTATTATTGCATAATTAGCCATTTTATTGCATTTTCAGCTTTACATAGGTGGTGTTCATGTATTTCTGTCCATAAAACCTTTTTGGCCATGCTAAAATATTCTGACTGCTGATTACATTAGGAGAAAAAAGCATTTATTTTGTGGTTTTCTTGGATTTTAGTGATTTTATTGCATTTCGTTCTGGTTTTTTTGTTACTTTGTTTTGCCCATGGAAATTTTGTCTGCCATATATTCATTTGGGGGTCTCGCGACAAGGTTTTGTTTATGCATGCATATCAGGCATCAAAATGTTCAATAGATTCATGGCATTCATATTTAGGATGCATTTTGCATATTATGCATGGTATGTTAAAAAATGTTGGGTATATAATGGGGTAAAATGGAAGCTTTGTGATGATTTTTAGAAATTTCATAAAAAGTGTTATGTTTAGTATAGCTTTGCAGTTTGGTAGTTTGCAGAAGAAAGACATATATACCCATTTTAGATTCATCATTACAATAATCATGCAGTATTTTTATTTATAGAAATCTATGCCATGAAATGTGTATGCACTTTTGGAGTCTCTATGCCAGATACTTATGCACAATGGGCATCAAACTGTTTGGAGTACCCCTGGCAATCATATTTATGGTGCTTTTTCTTGGTACATAATGATACATGGATGATACAATGCTGGAAAGTTGAAGTTTTGGAGTCAATTTCAGGTATTTCACCAAAATCACCAATTTTGGGAAAGCCTTAAGAGTTGTTTAGAACAGAAAGGCATGGTAAAATAATAAGGGGCCCAGGACAAAGCCCTGAGGAACCCCAACAGAAAGAGGTAGGGGAGAAGATGACACTCCATTGTAGGAGTTCAAAATGTTGCTCTTCAACTACTACAAATGGATCATGAAGAAGAATTTATTGCTGAAGTCATCTTTGATTCTCTAGGAGTTTATCTTAGAGACTTAAACTGAATTCATTGAAAATAGGTAATCACTAGTCCCAACAACTGCTCTACTGCTATTGTGAAGTTACCATGCATTATTATTTATTGATTCATGTCAACCTTCCCATAATTCCTACACATCATATCTAGGGGTTTATAACTTACTAACAGTAATACTCTTCACAATCTATTGTAACCTCTTGCTGACTGTTAAACAATGTAAAACAGAACTACCACATAAGTAATTTTAGACTGTCTTTATGATTTTGTTGTTGGCCAACCTATTGAATCATAAGTACATATTCTATTGTATGAAATGTAAAATTAAATATTGATTTACTATCTTGCAGCTATAATGAGTGTCAGTTTTACTTGTGTAGCAATAGATGAAGGCACCCTAGGTGAACTAAAACGTAAGCAGTTTTGCGTTTCAAATGTAATATCCTTCATATGCAAGCAAATAAGAATTATTTGTGGCTCCAGAATTCTAAAGAAATAATATTTCTTTATTTTTCTCCCTAACACATCATGTAGACAAAAACATTGTTACAGCAGCATCTTCACATTATTGTACAGCTACTTGTGAGTCTGACCAAATGACAGTAAACCACAGGAGATTAATTATCACACTTACCAAGGTAAAACATGTAGTAAACATCAATTCCTGAATTAGACATTGCTATGGAACATTGGGTTTGATTGATGACTGTTCTATATTACTGACTTATCAAGTATATTGTCACAGGCAATTACATCTTCAAGTTAAATATTTAAAGAAATTACATACTCGGTTTGCAGCAATTGGAATTAGACTATAGTATTTTACTTTCCTGCTTTTTTATTTATGAGAAACCACCTTAGCTTATTACTGTGAATAAGGTTCTATGCAGTTTGTAGTTATTTTTACAAAGGTGTTGATAAATGTATGTAAACAAGATGTTGTGCAAAAATGTATTTCTTCATACTTAATTGTTAAATTGATACTTAAGCAACACCTTATTTAAGACACTGCTGAATGATTTCTCAAGAAAAAAAAGCAGAGGAAATGTTGGAAATCCATACAGCCCCACACACCATACCATGTGATCAAAACCATCAATTCCACATTGTGACCAGCTCATATAGCCATAATACAATTTTATCATTATAGTATTCAATATACACATGCAATATTATACACAAACAATTATTATTATTTTTTTTAATTTAAGAGACATATGTGAGTGTACACAAAGTAAATCTTTTCTTTAAAAAGTAAAGCCTTCTTTACCAATCAGGACTTTAACTTGGTTAATTTCACTCTAGTTCAAAATAAAAAACACCATTAGTCATTTTCCTATCAAAATTTGGCGTTAACAATAGAAGAAACAAACAAATGAACACACCAAGGTCTGTCAGGTACTCTCAGGTTTAGAACCAGGGATCTGCTATACTAACCACTGCTCTCTGGTTGAGCAACATGAGGCACTGTGGTTGTAGCCTGCCAGGTAGTCTGTATGACTTTTCACCCTGCTCTGTCCAGACCTGTGCCTTCTGTGACTTCTGCCAGATCTTTACACATTCTGCTGAGTTCTAATTTTTAGGTTTTATAATATAAAAATTTATATTAAATTGCTAACCATGCAATTCCTATCTTGCCTGAGTATGTATGCCCATTGGTTCCTCACAACCTGTACAATCAGCAATTCTGACAAGCTCTCCAGAAAATGTATTAAATAAAACATGCAAAAAAACACTTTGATCTAACTAAACAATTTTCATAAAATTATACTTTTTCAGTAGTATATGCTACTGGATAATCCTACATAGAATATTGTATAGAAAGAACAGAGGCGCCAAAAGGATAAAAGGATATAAACGAGTTTAAAAGCCAAAACTTGGTAATCAGAGGAGGCAGTGGTGGACTTACCTCCTCCAAGCAGACACAAAACGACTGTAATTCAGCAGTCAAAATTTATTAACGAACTCCAATCAGTACAACGCGTTTCACGGGTTCAGACCCGCTTCTTCAGGCAATAAACATAGGAGTTACAGCATCTGGCAGAAGTATACACACTCAGCGCATAGAATATTGCCAATTTAGGTGCTTAGAATCCATAGCTTGTAGGGGCACACATACATGATTGGCTACATCAGTCAATGAATGTATATATATATATATATATATATATATACATGAAAGCACTCACAGCACCAATATCAATTAATTATTGATACAGTATATTGATATATGCTGGATGGTGAGTGCTGTGAGTGCTTTCATGGACTGCTATAGAATTTTTTGGTTAGCACCCAGCTAATTACCTACTGGAGTGGTGAGTGCCGATATAATCTCTCTCTCTCTCTCTCTCTCTCTCTCTCTCTCTCTCTCTCTCTCTCTATATATATATATATATGATACATATAGGATAAGCACATTAGAAGAATAATAAAGACACATTATATTCATATAACAATGGAGTGCAAGTCCATTTGCTATTGTATATAAATATATACTCTATATGTTGTAACCATTTGAGGTAACAGGAAAGCCTCCTTTGAGGTAGACAGCAGTATTGAAATATAAATAAAACCAAAACAATAAAATCAAGTTTTTAAAATGTGAACCGAATTCGATTCAAATTCAAGTGCTTCCGGTCACCCTGGGTTTAACAAAATTGATTTTTTAAATAAATTTAGATAGGCCGAATGACATGAATTTGAAATTCGACCTTTGATAAATGTGCCTCTGTGTGCATGCCTTGGCATCGCATGTAAATAAAATTGACATTGAATACATTTTCTTACATTTTTATTGATTATGCTTTATTTACATAACACAAACAAAAGATGCAAAATATAAAGCAACTAGACATTAAGCCCGTTAAATTAACGGGCGCTAGAACATATGTAGTCAAACATT
>CM044431.1:72223367-72261954 GCA_024363595.1 Xenopus borealis | reverse complement strand
GCGACGTTCGCGAACTTCCGGCGAGCGCGAACACCTGATGTTCGCGCGAACTAGTTCGCCCGCGAACAGTTCACGCCATCCCTATTAGCTGAAGTTAAACTACTACGTAATAGGTTTAGCCACTAGGGATAATTCATTCTGTAAGTAACTTGTCTGTTACATGGAGGTTATATATTTGCAAGACAAATTGATTTTTAAAATGTACATAATGGAGTTTGTAATACAATGACATCCTTTTGTGCACTAACCATATTTTGTTCTCATTCTTTAATAGAAATAAGTCTTTTGTATATTTTTTTATCTGTGTATATGGTCACAAATATGGTCACAAAGTAGATCCAAAGTAGATCTGGCTCTTGCACACCCTTATGGCAAATATTCAAATAATGCCTGGTGCACAGTGGTAGAGGTCCAGCAACCCCAAATCCAATCTTGAAAAGAGACAATACCGAGGCACACAGAACTCCAGCAAGCAAGGATCTCCTTGCACGTTTATTTGAAGAAGTGCAGTGCAATGTTTCAGGGTCAAGCCCCTTTGTCTTTTCCACACAAATACCTATTTACCATGAGAGACATTAATTCTGTATTAGGGATAGTTTTGTATACAGAATGTATTTGGGACAAACGGCACCCCATAAAAATGTATACAGGATAGTTAAGAGTTTTTTTTCTTTGCTGGAGAAAATTTGACTGGTACAAATGTGGCATAGGGTATGATTTTTCAGCTCGTTTTACAAAATAATTTCTTATGTTAAGCTTTTAGACAAGTGACAGGCAGTGTTCAAGGAAAGAAACCACCATAAATTATAAAAGGCCCATTTTTAATGAAGCAGGAGTGTTCTATAATAGAATATGTTTTATATTTTGGTGCCAATATGGCAACAAAAACATATTTAGTACAGCATTGAAGAAAGCCATACATCCAAAACAAGGTTTGAAAAAATGTATTGATTTTTTTGACAATATGTAATAAAAGGAACACTAGCTCGCCCAGGGTGCAGTAATCCATGTCCAATAAGATGCTTGTAAACAGATAAACAGGTGCTTTCTGCTGATAGCAGAAAGCTATAGATTACTGTACCATGCCAAACTTAGGGGGAAATATAATAATAGTCCTAAATATTAAAAATATTGCATTTCATCCTAACTAAGATATACTTAATCCTTATTGGGAGCAAAACCAGCCTATTGGGTTTATTTAATATTTACATGATTTTGCAGTAGACAGGTATGAAGATACAAATTACAGAAAGATATGTTATCCCCAGTTCCCCAGCATTCTGCATAAGTAGTCCCATACCTGTATACCCTATGATCTAGGTCTTACTGACTTTAAATATCACTTATATCTTATATTCTAGACTACATTTTGTTTCTACTAACTAAAAATAATTTCTTATTTGAAAAAATTACATGTTAATGCACTGCAATAGGTGCAACGTTAGTAAAACTAAGCTGGTGGGAGGAGAAGACTATGTTTAATGATCTAAACACACAAAAATATATACTATCTATTATGGGTGTTAAATAAACAATATGCTTCTGGTGTGGCACTCTATTACACACTCATCATATGTACATCATTATGTACGTAAATCTTTTCAATTGTGTGATAGATTCCTTAAAAGAGGAAGGTAGATATAAAGTCAGTGATGAATCTAATTATTGTTATTTTTCCTTCTCTTCTAATGCGGCTATTACCCATAAACAAAAAGATAACTCTGATGCCCTATCCTGAATGCTTACCCATTGCTCTCAATTTAACCAGATAAAACATACAATCAAAACAAATACTGCACTGTGCAGGATAGTCTACTGACAACGTAACTTGGATGGCTCATTAGACTTTTCCCTCTCATTGGCAGTGCACTACATTAAACATTTTTAAAGAACACTAAGGGGCAGATTTACTATTGGTCGAATTCGAGGGTGAATTAACCCAATCCAATCGAATTGTGATCGAATTTGAAACCTTATTATTATAAAAACTTTTAGGCTGTGGTAACCCTACTTCTTCATAATTAAATCCCTTCGGAGCAACAAAGTGGCAGGCTTTACACCTCTTATGTGAGCACTTAAAGGTACCCTTAAGGTCTGACGTATTTTGTTGTATCATGGTTATTTAGTCTCCCAAAGGTGTTGGATGGAGCTAACATGCTCCGTAATGAAGAATTTTTCTTAAAATAAATTGTAGGTTGTGTTACTAAACATCTTTCCAATACAGGGTCAGATCTACTGTAACTACATGCCAGTGTTTTTTAATAATATTGCTTATTTTACCAGATAGTACACTGTATCTGGTAACATATGGGACTTTATGATGGTTTTCTGAGTTTTCAGAAACTTCGGTTAGGCAGGGTCTCTGCACAATCGCAGATATACAAGCTACCTTGGGGTTCTCGGATTGGGAGGGTACCTGGGGTGGACGGAAGGGTTGGCGATCCAGATTTCTTTAACTTCCGGGTATTGGTAGGTGCCTGAGGCATGAAGCCGCAGCGAGTGAGTTAGACAGTGACGGTGCCTGGGGCACTAGCTAGGTAGTTTATGTCTTCAACAACCCATTTATACCAATACCTGCGGTACTAGGTAGCTGCTATACTTTTAGTGTCTGAGACACGATATAGACAATGTAGAGCTGAGATAGTCGACAGATATCAGTGTCTGTGGCACAACATAGCTTTAGTACAGTCAGATAATAAAGGGGCCTGAGGCCCAATTCTGACAGTGTGGTAACCAGATATTAGTCCTATATAAATGCCCGAGGCATAATTGGATGTACATGTAAATCAATTTGGGAATTAAACTTACATCGATAACTGTTCAGTGACCCTAACCACACAATGTGAAGGGGTAACACTTTCATTGCAAGAAGGTGTGGGCACTTGGGCTGTGGCAGCATTAATAGGACTCTGGAGATATATAGCTGAGCCAAATCTGACCTTGCCTTTTGTGGGTGCGGTCCCCTGCCTTACCCATTTTTAATTCACTGTTATCTCTGGACTAATTTTAAGGAATATAATAAAAGTTATGTTTTGATGCGATATATACGCCACTACTGAGCTGTGGATATGATACATGGGATGGTGCAGTTACATGGGTCTTTTCTTTTAATATTTTATTTCTTTTGAGTACATACATGGTTTATCTGACTGACCCTGCACACCATCTTCAAATGTCTTTTTGATGGTAGGTGCTCCCGATTTGTTCCAAATATTCAAATAGAATTTTATTTGAATTATTCAAATTAAATTTTGAAAATGCGATGGTCAAAGTGGCCATCAAAAATATTTAAAAATTCTAATCTTTTCGAAAATGTGATTGAATTTTGAATCATTCATGTGAATTTAGTAAATATGCCCCTTAGGGGCAGAATTATCAAGGGTTGAATAGTCATTGAATTCAAATTTTTAAGTTAAAAAATTCACACATTTGCAATTTAATCCCCCCTATTCAAATGTACATTTGAATGTGGAATTTATCACACCACAACAATGGAAACAGTCTTAATTTGAATATTTGCCACCTCAAACATGCCAAGTTCGTGTATAAATCAATGGCAGAGGTCTGCTGAACCATTTGTAAAACCATGCTAAAAGCCTTCCTGAAATATGTGATTCGTAGAAATTTAATACAGTTTGAATATTATTTTTTAATTATACGTATGTATGTTCATACTTTGAGAAATACCAATGTTTTTGCTCTATACAGCAGGTAATAATACAGGAAGCCAAGCATGATAGATTTAATTTAGCAAAAATCAAATATACACTTTCATGCTGTGACAATAAGACCATGTTTGTGTCAGGATTTTTTTTAGCACATTAGAATGTGAATTCATAATAACAGCTAAAAACATGTTTACAACTGGCTTGTCATCAGAAGAAGATGGCATCCACTAACCCAGTTTGTAACACCAATCTACTTCTCTAGTTGAATCAACAATATCATCAATATACTTCTCTGTATCTGAATAACGGCGCTAAGTGCTTATTTCTATTTTTCTTTATAATAACAAAGCAGCACCTTGTGCTTAATCCCAAGTAATATATATATATATATATATATATAAATTCTGCAGGACCGCACCACCTTCCATTCAGCTATCTCATAGCTGCCCTTGTGCACGGATAATCAGCATACAAAACATAAAAGAAAAAACCAGCACCAAGGGTCTTTGCCAAAAAAACTGATATATTTTACATGGTATGTACAACCGACGTTTTGGTCCTTTTCTCAATAATCTTCCTTTATGAGTTTGTTTCCCTATTTGTAATATAGTAACAATTGGGAACATATAACTTGTTACATTTGGAAAGTATTTAAGTGTTATATTCTTTGCTGTTCCCTTCCCCTATGTCCCGAGTATACTGGTTACATAGTAACCCATTTGAACTTGGGACCCGGGGGAAGGGAGATCAGCAGCTCCAGGTGTGGGAGGGGTTAACAGTCTTTTAAATGCAGTAAGTTTGTATTAGTGAACATTTTGATAACGGTTCTAGACCTGAACCGAAACGTTAATGGAATGAGTTTGTTGTCCTGAAATAAAATACACTGTTTATTTTACTTATTTCTTTCTAAACTCTCTAAAAACTCACACACTTACAAGCATCTTTGCCAAGCACACACACACTTACACACACACACACACACACACACACACACACTTACTTACATACACACACACACTCCCACTTATACACTTTTTCTTTCCCCTATACTTACCTTTTATTTATTTCTTTAGTAGCTGTGTTTTTTTTTTTTTGCTAAAACTTTATTTCTACTCTTGTTCTTGTATTATAATTATTGTATATTTGCAGTTTTTTGACATTTTCATTGCTTTCTGTTTTTTATCTATTATATTGGATTTTCCCTTTTATTTTGCTGTTTGGTGCCTGTTCTCACCAGTAGTTGTCCAACACAGAAGTGGTGTTAGGCCTGCAAAATCAAAGCCACTCTGTTGTAAAGAATATAGTAAGCATATGGGTGGCGTCGATAATACCGACTAAATCCAAACTTATTACGACGACGCCAGAGAAACCAGGGCCTGGTACAAAAAAAAGCAGCAATTTATATGATCCAAATGGCCCTTTATAACTCATATGTCGTTTACAAGGCGGTAGTACCAGGCCCAAAATTTAATTTTTACAATTATCTGCTGCAGCTGCTCCCTGCCCTTTTGGAGATGTAGAAGAGGTTCCAGAAATGCCTGGCAATGACAATGTTGCCCGAATGGTGGGTAAGCATTTCATTGCCCAAATTCCACCAACTCCTAATAAAAGATATGCAGAGAGAGCTTGTAAGGGTTGCCGTTCCAGGGGTGTTAGAAAAGATGTGAGGTATTTTTGTCCCAAGTATCCCAGCAAGCCTGCTTTGTGTTTCCAACCCTGTTTTGAGGTGTACCACACTGTGGTTAACTATGAGAGGACTTGAATTCTGTGTTGTATTGGTAGATTAGAACTCTCTGGGTCTGTTGGTGGTAAAAGGATTTAGTAAATCTGTATAGTAAACTTGGCATGCTCTAGGTTTTTATGCACACGTTAGAAGTAGCTGTTTAGGTGAGCTGGCAGAGTGATACTTTTTCTTTTTTGTGTTTTTTTTTAAGTTGTGATTGTGGAGTGGTTTTTCATATTCAAGCCCCCCAATGAGCTCTAACATTTTGGCAGGTCCCTACTTCGCTTGTAACTAGGTATAAAAAAATATAGGTAAAAAAGCTTGACAAGGCAAACAGCAGTTTTTTTCTGTATAGTAGTGATCTTTGATTTATGGTGTAGGATGTGGCAATGGCAATTTTTTTGCAGTGTAGCAGTAAAAACAATTGTATGTAGGTTTGTTCTTAGTCTAGTGGTGCCTTAGTACAGTTGTAGTGTTATGGGAAGTACTTGTATTGCGCTGGTGATATATAGCGAAATGAGGTGCTGGTTGGCCGAGGGGTGCATGATAGAACTTGTGGTGAGTGATGAATACGTGGGATGATGTGCATCTCTAATGCTGATGCCACAAGTCTTTTATTTTACTGGCACCTCAAAAGCTCATCTATCAGTGCAATTATCAATGGTTTTGTCTGTATTTCTGGGCAACATTTGCATTTGTTTTGTAGATTTAGGTATTTCTGGATTTGTAGGTAGTATATGTCTTCAGTTTTCTTGAATAGTAAAGTTTTTTGAGCACAGGGTGACAGAAACACTATGGTCTTCTGTTTAGATTTGTTCTTAGTGTAGACATTCAGCATTTTTTTCCCTGAAAAGTTTTGGTTGGAACAATCCATTTTTGTACTTGTAGCACAAATTGAATATTTATGTGGTGTTTAGGATAGACAAGTTGCAGTGGCTCTCTGAATAGCACTTTGATCACGTGCCTTGCCTGTCACCAGTGGGGCACCAGCTTTTTTACAAATTTCTGGTGTGCATGATTTTATTTCAGCTGCTAATGCCCCAATCCTAAATTCCTAAACTTCTTAGAGTACTTGCATAATTTATGGGAAAATTTACTTTGGATTTTGTTGGCAAATATATTTGTAAAATGTGGTACAGATTTTGTCATTGGTGAAATAGTGTAGGAAGACGCAAACAAATTGGAGAGATGGAACTCAAAGACACTCCACTAAATCCAAACAGGTGAGTGAAAAATATTTTGGGGTAGTAGCACCCAGATGCAGGTCCATAAAGTAGTCCCAAAATTCTCCGGGAGAATTACAATGTGGAATACCGCCATAATTCTCCACATACTAAAGCATGAATGGCATCTCTCAATAGTTCAAGGTATATATTTTCAAAAAATCTATTGTTTGTGGGGGTTATTTCATCAGTAAGGGACAGTTTTGGATGAGAAATGGATATATGCACATAAATTCACAGCCTCAATATTACGCATTGTCCCTGTTTTGGGGTGTTTGGTGGCTGCGTCTCTATGTGCATCTATACATATTGGGTATCGTTCTATTCAGGGGAACTTTCAGATTGTTATTGAGCAGGTTTTTGTTAGTTTCAATGGAAACTTAAGGAGATAGCTAACTTTGGATGTCTTTTTTCCTTTGTTTCAGACCAAAACAATGACTTCTATATTTGACGGCGGCAACAATTCTCTGTGAAGAAAGATAAGAATGACCTCTTTGAATAGCTGAAGAAGTGTACTTTTCAGAATGATATGGGTTTGGGGTTTTTTTACAGAAAAGGGGTAGTTTAGGATGAAAAATTTGAGAACTGCACATAAATTCGCAGCCCCAATATTACCGATTGTCCATGTTTTGGGGTGTTTGGTGGCTGCGTCTCTATGTGTATAAATACATATGGGGTATTGTTCTATTCAGGTGAACTTGAAGATTGTTATTGAGTAGGTTTTTGTTAGTTTCCATGGAAACTTAGGGAGAAATGTAACTTTATATATTTTTATTTTCCTTTATTTCAGAACAATTTGCGGACTTCTTTGAAAGACTGCGGCCACAACTCTCCATGTAGAAAAGCGAGAATGGCATATTTGAATAGCTGAAGAAGTTTCCTTTTCGGAATTATATCGTTTGTGGGGGTTATTTCACAGTTTGGGGGTGTTAAGGTGAACAACTGCAAGTAGTACACATAGAGCACAGCCCCCAGATTTTTAACTTCAATTGCCCTTATGCATTGCTCCTGTTTTGTGGTGTTTGGTGGCTGCATCTCTATGTGCATCCATACATATGGGGTATCATTTTATTCAGGGGAACTTTAAGATTGTTATTGAGCAGGTTTTTGTTAGTTACCATCGAAACTTAGGGAGAAATTTAACTTTGTATATCTTTTTTCCTTTATTTCAGACCAATTTGCTGAATTCTTTGAATGACAGCAGCCACAATTTTCCATGTAGAAAAGCAAGAATGGCATCTTTGAATAGCTGAAAAAGTGTACTTTTAAAAAATATATGGTTTGTAGGGGTTATTTCACAGTTTGGGGGAGTTTAGACTGAGAAACTGCAGGTAGTACACATAGAGCGCAGCCCCCAGATTTTCAACAGCAATTGCCCTCATGCATTGCTCCTGTTTTGGAGAGTTTGGTGGCTGCGTCTCTATGTGCATCCATACTGTACATATGGGGTACAATTCAGAGGCGGCACTCAGTTTATCAGAAGTAACAAATGTATTATACTATAAATTCTTTGTAAGATACAACCTGTGACGTTTCGGGCATACAGTACTTCATGGGTTTTTACTATTGAGTGCTGTTCTTAGATCTACCAGGCAGCTATTATCTTGTGTTAGGGAGCTGTTATCTGGTTACCTTCCCATTGTTCTTTTTTTAGGCTGCTGGGAGGGGAAAGGGAGGGGGTGATATCAGGACACAAGTCACATTACTTGGGGCAGCTGGGAAATTGACAAAATGTCCAGCCCCATGTCAGATTTCAAAATGAAATATAAAAAAATCAGTTCGCTCTTTTGAGAAATGGATTTCAGTGCAGAATTATTCTTGAACAGCACTATTAACTGATCCATTTTGGAAAAAAAATTTTTCCCATGACAGGATACCTTTAAGTTTCAATTCACGGTTTCCTCCATGTTTAAGGGGCAGAACTCCTTCCAACACCATGAATTTCAATTAATCTGCACTATGGCCAAAATCATGTTTTGAAACAGGGAGTTTTTTGTATTTCCCAAGTTGATGGATAATTTATGTTGTGATATGTGTGACTTTACCATCTGAGTGGTTTCTCCAATGTAGATCAACCCACATGGGCAAGTCAGTGCATATACAACAAATTTGGAGGTACAGCAAAAATGTCCACGTAACTGAACAGCATAACCCATGCCGGGATGCACAAATTCCTTGCCTTTAATGACATTACGGCATTGGGCACAACCCGTGCAGGTATACATTCCAGTAACACATAAATACAAAAATGTTTCCCTATGTTTCTGCTCTTTCTTTAATGAAGCTGAAGTAACTATACTAACAATGGCCCTGCCCCTTGGAAAAGATTGTAAAGGGGTTGACATCAACTCCTCAGTATGGGGAGCATATTTTTTTTCACCTTCCTGAGGATGGCTCTTTGGGATGCCTATTTTGGAGCAGACTGGTGCAAAATACTTTTTTTGCAAGACACTTTTACCAATATTTACTAATCTCTAAAAACACAAAGAATATAGTAAATAAGAAAAAAAATCCTGGATATCTCAAGAGAAATAAAATTCCTCCATCAAACTGTTTAGAAAGCCAGAGTCTCCAAATGTGTGTATTTTTCCTTCTTAGCAGTTGTCAAAATTCTTAGCTTAGTAATAACCCATAAGGGGACAGTGCAGCAGATTGTGCAGTTACTACAAAAAGTTATTATAAAATACAGATATTGTTGTCTAGTAAGCAAGTTATTTTAAAAAGGAGATATACTGTTGAAAGATATAAAACACAAAAATTTTTACATAGATGGTAATTGTAAATAACATGCAAACAATAATATTTATTGTAAAATAACAGAAATGTATTTTATTTTCTATGAACCTATGGCAATTTACAAAAAGGCACCAAATGTACAGATGCAGCCACTGGGATTGGTGAGTTAAATTAGTCGTGACGCAGGGCTAATTGAAGAAACTGTGTTATCTAAAGTTATCTTATCTCATTTAATGCATTTAACCTTTTCATTAGCATACCAAAGCACCATTGTTTTCAATGGTGAACTCTTTAATTGGATGGGATGCTGTGACACAATATTCTGTGCTAAGTGGGATAAATGGGATAGATGAGTTAAGTTTTTCTGTGTCAAATGTACAATCCAAAGTGGCTTCATCAGTGGTCATAGTTGTGATACTCAGCTTGAACCATAAGATGTAGTAGAAAACAATGACAAGATGGGACTTGTGTAAATCCCTATACATGCAGAAACCAAATTAACTATAAGTGAAAATTTACCACTGTGAAAAACCCTTGCCAAAATGACAATTTCATATCTCCCTGGTTCAAATACCCAGTTTCACCCTATCCTATTTCATTTAAAACAGTTTTAAAAAGTCTAGTTTTTATAGTCATTAATTCTTTTAAAGAACAGCTTTCAATAATATTAATCCAAAGTCTTACCTTACTGTACCTTACTTGGCTTATCAATTCAGAATTTTCTGTTTAAGTAAAGTTTAAACTTTAGAGGGGGGTATGCAATAAAAAAATCACAAGTTTTATTTAAAATTGCGTTTTTGTGAATGTATAGCACTGCTCAATTGTAAAATCATTCACAGGCAAATATTACATTGTGCATTATTGCTAATCGAAGATTCAACTTGCTCTGGAGTTTCATTAAATGTTTTGTCAGAAAAAATGCTTTGCTATTGGGAGAATTTATTACATACATGGCAAATGTTCACAAAAGCCATTTAGTCACAATTCCTGCAAACTTTGTGATGAAGTTACATAGTTAAATTGGGTTGAAAAAAAGACAAAGTCCATCAAGTTCAACCCCTCCAAATTAAAACCCAGCATACATGCACCCCCCCCCCACTCTTTCACACAAACCATATATGCCCATAGCTATACTAAGGGGCCGATTTACAAAATTCACAAGAAATTATCAAAGTTCGATCGAATTCGATCGAATAACAATCGTATAAATTTTTCGTAAAATCTATTTATTCTAATTTGGCCTCTGCGATCATCAAATACCGAATTATCGAATAGATTGAAAAGATCGAATGATCGGATATTCGATAATTCGATGATTGAAGGAATCAAAATTTTTAAATTGTTCGACTGCCTACTTCGCCAGATTGAACCTACCGAATTGCAATAGAAGCCTATGGGAAACCCCCCCCCCATAGGCTTCTGAGACTAAGTCCTGCTCGAATACCATTTGTACAATCAAAGAGTTCGATCGTTCGAATCGTACTAGCTTTTCGGAGGCTCGTCGACAATTTTACGATGTTTTCGTGAATCGAACAATCGGTATCCGATCGTACGAATTCATCGAGAAATCGAATATAGAGCAAAATTATAGCCTAAAACAATTCGATAAGCATTCAATGGTTGAATGCTTATGCCCTTTTTATGCAGCTACATAATGACACTGCTCAGAATTAGACAACTTGTTATCTATAAAACCCCAAGATCCTTCTCACTTAAGGAAACTCCCAACACACTGCCATTTAGTGTATAACTTGCATTTATATTATTTTTTCCAAAGTGCATAACTTCGCATTTATCAACATTGAACCTCATTTTCCAGTTTGCTACCCAGTTTCCCAACTTAGACAAATCACTCTGCAAAGTGTCTGCATCCAGCATGGAACCTATAGTTCTGCACAATTTAGTATCATCTGTAAAAATAGAAACCATACTTTCAATGCCCACATCCAGGTCATTAATAAACAAGTTGAAAAGCAAGGGACCCAGTACAGAGCCCTGCTGTACTCCACTAACAACACTGGTCCAATTAGAAAATGTTCCTTTTATCACCACTCTTTGTAGTCTATCTTTTAGCCAGTTCTCTAACCAGTTACAAATACTATACTATGTTCCAGGCCAACATTCCTTAATTTAACCAGTAACCTTCTGTGTGGCACTGTATCGAATGCTTTAGCAAAGTCTAAGTAAATCACATCCACAGCCATCCCAGAATCGAGGTCCCTGCTTACCTTCTCATAAAAAGAATTTAAGTTAGTCTGACAAGATCTATTACACATAAAACCATGCTGGAACAAACTTATGATATTATTATTTGCTATGAAGTCCAGTATCCTATCCTTTATTAATCCTTCGAAAAGCTTTCCTACCACCAACGTAAGACTAACTGGCCTATAGTTTTGAGGCAGAGAATGGGATCCCTTTTTGAATAGCGGCACGACATTAGCAAATCGCCAGTCTCTCGGCACCATGCCAGACCTCAATGAATCCTGAAAAATTAAGCAGAAAGTTTTGGCAATCACAGAGCTAAGCTCGTTAAGTACCCTGGGGTGAATCCCATCTGGCCCCGGACTTTTGTTTATCTTAAAATGTTCTAGCCTCTTTTGAATTTCATCATGTGTGAACCATGCATCATTAGCTGTATTATTAGAATTAGAATTAGAAACTATTAATAAGGAAACCTTCATTAGCTGGTTCCTCATTTGTGTAGACAGATGGAAAGTATGCATTCAGAATCTGAGCTTTTTGCTTGTTCTCATCAATCAGCTGACCCCCCTCTGATAATAAAGGTCCTACCCCTTCCTGTTTAATTTTTTTACTATTAATATATTTAAAAAATAATTTTGGATTCGTTTTACTGCTTACTACTATACCCTTTTTCATATCAATTTTAGCTTGCCTGATATCTTTTTTGCATGATTTATTGGCCTCCTTGTACCTTAAATGATTCGGCTGTCCCAGTTAACTTGAAAGCCTCAAATGCATGTCTTTTCTTACCCACCTCAACACCAACACTTCTATTGAACCAAAAATTTTTTGCTTTACAACAAAGTTCCTTGCTTACAAGCGGAATATACTTACATGTATATTTATTAAGCAGCATTTTAAAGACTTCCCATTTTTGTTCAGTGTTTAACCCTGTGAAAAGCATTTCCCACTTAATATGCTGCAGAGATGCCCTTATACTGTCAAAGTTTGCACGCTATAAAGTCTGCAATCAGTCAAAAGGACGCAAACATTGTCACTAATGTTTGCAAGCATCTTTGTGCAGATTTGCATATTACAGTCCCCATAGGACTTTTGAGGACAAGAAAATTCTAAATACATTTTTACATGGAGCCACTTGTGCCCTCAATCATCAATCTCTTCTCTGTTTTCTTTTTCCCTCTCCCCCTCCCACTCTTCATTCATTTCATTTCTGGCCCACCCCCCTGCATCTTCCACCTTTCGTTCCTTCTTTCCCCCTATGCCACTTATTAACCTGCAGCAATTTGTGAACAACAAACAAGGTCAGGTTGCCATAGAACTTAGATCAAAAGATAAGAATCATGAGAAGAATCATGCAAAAATAGCTCAGGTACAGAGAGACTACTGTTCAGTTTTGCTTTGATGAAAAATTAAGGAAACTGCAAAACAATTTGCAAATGTCAAAGAAATAGTGAAACAGCAAAAACTTTGCAAAACACATTGAAGTAAATGGGTGTCAAATTTTTTTACGCATGACAATTTTTCTCACTATAAATGCATAAAAGTCAATGGGCGTTGTCATGCCAGAGCAGCATTGCTCTGGCATCAAAAGTTAACATGGCAAAACAGTTGGTCGAAGTCTCACACAGAGACCCTTGATTGTATAAATTACCAGGGGGTCTGTGGAAAGGTGACATCAATATCTGTCTTTTGAGATGGTTTGGAGCCACACCATTTGGGCAAGGAAGCTGGGCCAGTCTGTTCTTCGATCGGCTGATCAAAGAATAGAGCTGTGGGCCTAAAGCAGTGGGGGGGGGGGATAGTAAGTAGAAAATTATGGATTATAGAAAAGGATCCATATCTCCTGTGTCATAGGATTCACATCCTCATAACTTACATATTGGTTATGAGGAGGTCACATGCTTCCTAACAATACCAAACAGGGCTAGCCTATACCCACCCATTAGGAGGGCTGGTTCCTGGGGGACTGGAAAATGGGAACCTATTAGTGTTTGGTATTGTTCTGTTTGCCCACATATGGATCACAGCCTGCCCATGTTTTTATTATAGTATTGGGTACTGGCAAGTACCCATATAATATTAAGGGATATTGGGGAATATTGCCTGAGCGTATCAAACCCCCTGCAGGGGGTCGTAAATGGCATGTGTCCCAGCAGGAAATAAAAAGGTGACATTCCCAATATCACATTGTCATACAAGGAGGCTCCATTTTTCAGTGGATTGTATGTCCAGCTTTCAACTCGTGCCTCAGAGGAAATACACTGACAACTTCAAAACTTGGTAAAGTAAGGGTTTTCTTTGTGTTTTTACTCCCTTTTATTTTATTTACTGTATTTGCAACTATATGTCATCTTTGTAATATCATTTATATATATATATATATATATATGCACTGTTTCTTTTAACATTAAATATCATTTAATACGTTAGTACTTGTGCTCTAAACAAACTCATTGCCCATATGAATGTTTGTGCCTAAGTGTATGAACTCTTTGTATGTGTGGAAAGGGAAAGTTGCCTATTTGTATGTTGGATAACTAGTACGGCTAGCAGAAAACTGTGTTTGAATGTGAATTAACCCTTTGGCTGCTGGAGTGCTTGTTGGACTACTAGGATCTTACCCTGACTAACTACCATAGGAGAGAGTGTTTGATTCATTGTGTAGTGTGAGTTAATACCTGTTATATATATATATATATATATAGAGAGAGAGAGAGAGAGAGAGAGAGAGAGAGAGCAGGGAAATAGTCACATTAGGTTTCTATCGCCTGTTAATGATATGGTGATGGTGGCAGCAAATTAATAAGGTGGGTGTTGGTGTGTTTTGGGGTGTCTGATGTTAGTCTAAACTGTGTGTAAGGTGAGAGAGACTGAGTGTAACCCCCTTGTAGCCAAACCCAAGAGTTAAGTGTGGTTGAGTGTCGCGTCTCCGTGACAGGCATTTTTTCTTATGGCAACTTTTTTGTCCAAATGCATTAAAGTCAATGGGCGTTAGTCCATTAGTCCTCCACTTAAAAGTGGGGTGGATGGAGATTTGAAGAAGCAATTTAGACCTGACTCCATTTTAAAAATGTCGGGAGAAAACTTTGTTAAAAATTTTGTTTTTTTCTTCTTTGTTTCTGTCGTATTTAACAACATTTTCACAAAAGTGCCTATATTTTGGCAGGTTTCTGTTCAAAATTAGATTTTAACACCACTTTTACTCCAAAAAAAATGCTTCCTCCACTTTTGTGAAGTCCCCCCCATAAAATCAATTCACGTATATACTGCACCAACAAAGTTTTCTTATTTTGCTTGTTTTTATTTATATTATTATATTCTGTATGGATTTTAAAATACAATCCTATTTAAATGAACAAGTATTTTGGTCAACAGGCCTGCTCATTTTGTATTGGCTGCTGCTCTGCTCATTAGACATAGGTACCGGTCCTGTTGTACAAAGATGGAAGCAGCCACCATCTTCTTGCACCTTATAGGCTATTGTCTGATTTTTATAAAGTTTTATTATAATATATTTGTTCCTGTGTTTGTCCTGATTGATTCCTCTTTACTTATACCTGTGCCATCTCACCTTGTTCATGCTTGCCTATTTACTATTAATAAAGTGTGAAGTAAAGGTGACTTGGGGTTTCAGTTTGTTAGGCACAGAGTGAAACGTACATTGGACTAGGAATAATTATGTTGATCTGTGACGTGCAATAGTGATGCCAAAATGGAATGGGATTGATGTCCCAGACAGAGTGTAGCTTGTGGCAGTCAAGGACTTCTGGAAGTTATAGCATGCAGCACATGATATCAGCATTTGAATGGATGCAAAGGAGTTCATGTGGTAGCTCTCTGGGACCTGGATAAAGTGAAGGTTCTGTGAGTAAACAGCTTCCCTCCCCCTCCTACACAGATATCCATACTACCCCCATAAACAGTGGGTAATTGCAGTAAAGGAGATATTGGGCATACAAGTGGGGAATAACAAAAAAACCCTGGGGCCCATGAGATATAGACTATGTACATTAGCTGCCACAATCCTTCACTTTGATGTGTAACATATGACAAGCATTGCACACCATATTCATCAAGGGAACTATAAGTGCCAAGTGAACTATAAATCCCAAGTGAATTATAAGTCCCTTTAATGAGCTCAGGGGCAAATTTGTCCATGGGAAGCATTGGGTGTCCACCCTGCAGGCCTAGCAATGATAATAAATGTTTTTTATATTATAATGTTTCAATAAATATGGTTTTAAAAATAAATTAAGGTTGTGTCTGCATGATCTGGTGCACCATAGACCACCATAGTAAATGTAAATTATATTGAAATAATCCTGAACTTTGTCAATTTATTGAACTGAGTGCTGCTAGTTAGATATGTGGTTTCTTTCTTTATAACATTTAAATGTAAGGGTTGTTTAACATCCAACACAGCACCCCCCATTCTAAATTTGTTTATGAATAGGGTAATTGTTCACATTAGATGAGAGGTGCAGTGCCTTCCTCTATAATTGTTTGGCACCTGCTATACCAGGCCACCACTCCTTTTCTTAAAGCTGCGTGCCTTCTGTGGGTACACCTTAGGCAAAGTTCTCATCTCAGCTCTCACTGTCAGAGACATCATTGAGATGCTATTTTAGAAATCAAGAAATAGTGCAGATATGTAAAAGGGTGCAGAGGACTACATACATTTTCAAGAGGGAGTAAAATATAGAAATACAGTTTTCAAACATCAAACAGCTGTATGTCATATTTATTTAAAGCAACTACTGTGGATGGTGCTGGGTGAATGTAACAGAAAATCTGCATCTGAGACACGTTAACTATAACACATTCCAAAGCAATGTGTGGGAGGGAGTGAAATATAGAAGACTTTTTTAAAATTCAGTGATGAATGTGACATGTCCAGTTAGTGCATTTGACTTTCTAAAGCTCTACAAAAACATGCCTGCAGCACTTTCATTTAGGGAGCTTATTCCAAACCTACTGAATAATTGAGGAAAGCATAGCTGTTGTGTTTCTTGTTTCTTTCAGTTTAGACTGATAAATAGAACTTGGGCAACCACTGTAAAGAGGCAAATAAAGAATGAAACTGCATCTGAGGACAAGGTCAGCCATGCTAGATGCAAAAAAAAGATGAAAGCAAGCTATTCTTTATCCCACACTTTAAATGTTATGAGATGTTACACACATTCATAGAATTTGCTCATATTAACATCAAAGATGCTACAACACTGTAAAATAAACACAGAAATGTACTTGTTTGCAGTTGTGTATATATATATATATATATATATATAATACAGACGGATCCGCACTCCAGATTCTGTGTTCCAAAAGGATTTATTTATTCACTGTTGCATCCAACGTTTCGACCCCCATTGGGGTCTTTATCAAGGATAATATATATATATAAAATAGTTCAGCACAGCTTTTAATAGAATATGTCCCATGTGCTACTCTCCATGGCGAAATACAAAAAAGCAAAAGAGTGAGGTGCACACCATCATGAACCTTTTTGAATGATAAAAAATCTCAATCTTTATTTAATACATCTTTAAGAAAAATGGGTTGATGTTTCGGTTTCAGTTTTATTTCATTTTAAAATGTGGACTCCGTCTCTTACCGTTGGTGGAATGTGCTGAATCACACTAAATCACCACCCCTCTAAACACAGTCCTACAGATTACTTAAAAGCCCATACTGCTGAATGTTTCTTTGGAAGAGGTCATGCCAAATAAAGAGAGAAGCAGGTATGGTCTTTCTCCTCCCAGAGAAAATATCCTTTTCACTTAGGTAGGACTGATATGTATATAATTGCCCAACACGTGCAGCATATCAGACTTATCTGTACAGAGTCCATCAAAAACCACAACGTTTTGGGAACATCTCATCCCCTTTCTCAAGCAGTTCTCTGCCACAGTGTGTCAGGTATACAAATGTTCATTTCTCTAAGCAGATTAAGGTTTGAAGGCGGAAGTGACATCACCAGTTACCATGGAAACACATCTCAACGTGAGTTAAATAGTAAAAGCATAGAATTAACTCATCACAGAAATAAATGCAGGTCAAAGTCACGATTTAACCCTTTAGGGGAAAGTGTTTTAACCTATCTATCAACTTAACCTCAGTTTTCTTTCATTTTAAAATGCGGTCTCCGTTTCTTACCGGTGGGGGAATGTGCTGAATCACTCTAAATCTTAGATCATCTGAGGAATGCCCTGCATCTAGATACAGGCAGAGTGTTAATGGTTGATCTATGTTGGGAAAACCTATCCCTAACTTTTTTCACCAACACAGATCAGCCCACATGGACATACTGTATAAGCATATAGATGGCAAAGCTTGTATCACAAGTATTATAGCCCCGTATTTTATATGTTCTTTTGTTCTCCGAATCACTGAACTCAGGGCCCGATAATATATATAGTGAATAAAGTACCCCCTACTGTAAAATATAAGGCTATTATAAGTTACCGAGGAGTTTCATGACCATATAAAAACACGAGGCCGAAGGCCGAGTGTTTTTATACAGGTCATGGAACTCCGAGGTAACTTCTAATATCCTCATATTTTGCAACTGGGGGTACTTTATTTATTATAATACACAAGTTTCAGGGAGTCATGTGACAGAAATGACATCAGAACTCACCGTTTATAACTGATGACATCAGAACTCACCGTTTATAAGGATATAATTTACAAGATATTTACGGCTTTTGTGTATTATATATATATATATATATATATATATATATATATACACAAGCAAGTTGTGCTCACCACTTATTTTTAAAACAATTAGGCAGGGGTGCAATGAGACTGTGACAACAAAATACATATAGACAAATACAAGAGGTTGTCTGCACTCAACCAATTATCAAAATATTTGAGACAATGAGACATTTTGTGCATACAACTATTAAAAATAGCCTTACCCAGGGACAAGGATTGTTTATCCATATATTGCAATATATTTCAGCTGGCCAACTACATCAGTCATCCCATATCTGGCCAGTCCTACTCTCAAATTGCATCTTCTGATTCATTCTGATTCATGCTTCTTTATATATTTTACAAAGGGACTAAGTTTTACCTGCAACTTACTTGCTGCTTTCAAAGTAAAACTCCCAAACCTGGTGTCCTTTTATTAGACACCAGTGGGATCACCTGACTATAGCTGGAAGTGGTGGGAGCTAAAAAAAGGAGCTAGCCACTACTCCTGGTGTCCTTTTATTAGAAACCAGTGGGATCACCTGACTATAGCTGGAAGGGGTGGGAGCTAAAAAAAGGAGCTGGCCACTACTCATATATGAACTTTCAAAGTAAAACTCCCAAACCTGGTGTCCTTTTATTAGACTTAGAAAAATCCAAGGCACTCAGGATATAGCAAGCAAGGAACACCTTGCACGTTTATTGCGGAAGTGAGCAACGTTTCGGAGTCAAACCCCTTTGTCAAGCATCCCCCTGATGCTTGACAAAGGGGTGTGACCCCGAAACGTTGCTCACTTCCGCAATAAACGTGCAAGGTGTTCCTTGCTTGCTATATCCTGAGTGCCTTGGATTTTTCTACTTCTATGCAGCATTGAGGTGGCCGTGCCTCTACCAAAGAGCTCCAGGTATCGTGTCTTCCATTCAGGGTGTGCAAGTGCCCACAGTAACTTTGTCCTTTTATTAGACACCAGTGGGATCACCTGACTATAGCTGGAAGGGGTGGAAACTTTCTCTTCTTTGTTATAGTTCATATTGGAGCAATGACCAGAAGATGCAATTTTAGAGTAGGACTGGCCAGAAATGGGATGATTTTGATGTAGTTGGCCAGCTTAAATTGCAATATACGGACAAACAATCCCTGTTTTGTTGAAAGGGAAAGGCATTTTTTAGTATCTGTATGAAGAAAATGTCTCAAAGTCTTTAATATATTGATAATGGGTGCAGAGGATTTCTTGTATTTGTCTATATACTGTATATATATATATATATATATATATATATATATATATATATATACTGTATATAAGATCCACTACATAAATTGGCTGTGACTGGCTGATGATAAAAGTGGCATGACCCTGTGGCATATAGGCCTAACAATACAAGTAAGGTACCTATTATCTGGAATGGTCATGACCTGGGTCTTTCTGGATAAGGGGTCTTTCTATAATTTGGATCTCTGTACTTTGTCTACTTAAAAATCATTTAAACTTTAAATGTTTTTTTTACTAAACTCTGTTTGGGCTATTTGGTTCAAAACTCAATTTTTTCGGGGATTTTTAAATGTTTTTCAAGATTTATTAAAGCCTGATGCATTTAAAAGTTGGATGTTAGTAAATAACTCTCTAAACAAATCAGATAGGATTGTTTTCTTCCAATACTGCTGAATTATATCTAAGTTTGGATCAAGTACTGTTTTATTAATACAGGCACTGTTTTATTGATACAAAGAAAAATTAAATATGTTTTAAACAAATTGATAATTTAACTAGAATGGAGTCTATAAGAGGTGGTCTTCTGTAATTTCCCGGAGAGTTTCTGGATAACTGATTTCATACCTATATATAGTGTGGGAATGATGGCATGCAGCAGACAGACCAGTAGTTAACTATGAGTAAAAGACTAGGTTCCTGAAAAGAGTGGCCAGATATTGAATGTCTGAAGATTTGTCTGCCACGTTGGTGGTGACAGAATAAAGTGAACTACAGTATGTATGTTATTTTAAAAAAAACTGCTGGTCTGTTTATTACTACTATAACAACTCATGGGACACCTGCCTACGATCTTGGTCAGATAAGGATTTTTTTTTTTAATCTTCTTTTGCATATCAGTAAAAAATTCAGAATAACTGAGCCAAACAAAAACTTAAATGCACTTTATGTCTAACATGTTCTATAACTGATAGCAAGAAAACAATCATGCACAAAATACAACATAATCAAGGATATTTAAATATTAATGGGATATGTAGGTTCTGTAATCAGAAGGGCAATAAATCACACATTGGTCTCTCTTTTTCTGCTTCTTATTGAATCTAATTGCTATTTCCCATCTTCTACCATGGTGGCAGATTGGTGTCAAGTGTTGTATTGCTGTATATAGCAGTACACCTGCTTGCCCCTTGATGAATGCATGAAAATAACCCAATGACCTTTGTGTTTGGATTATTATTTTCTCAATTATGTTGTCTGATCATAATCCTCTGTAGAATATCCCACTTCACTTGAAACATTTAATAATGTAACCTGTCTTAACATCATCACATTCCAATTTAATAGTATAAAAATATAGATAAAGTCATACAGTATGTGGTTATGAACAGAGCTTTGAATTGATTTGCATTTTTATACCATGTACATACACACCACACTTTAGTATTTAAAATCTGTTGTTGTGCTTCCATTTTATTTATATTTGAAAGATTTTAGAAAATCTAGGAGTTATGAAAACAACATGTTACTTGATTAATTATATTGATTATCTGGGGGTGTAAACACCTCTGGACAAGTATGTTGCCTTTTGATCCTTCCTAGTGCACTGCTCTCAGAAAATGTTTGTCATAACATTGCAAAATGTGATTTTATAGAAAACAAAATATTAAATATATACAGAAAGGTGTCAACAAATCATGCTAGCTTATTTAGCCTACACTATGTTCCATTTTGGTATCTGCTATGATGGTCCCAGCATGGGCCTGGCTATCAGTTCACTACATTCCTGATAGATGCTTGCTCACTGATAGCTGCTGGTCTGTATGTTTTTATTTTCTTTTATAGGTCCTATGTGTGTTTTGTTTTATTTACTATTGTAATGATCTTTTTAGCTTAGCATCTTCTACCTTGTGTAATTTATCTGCCACATTTCTGCAAGCTTGTATATGAAGATTCTCTTCTGCCTTTTAACTAAAAAAGGAGACAATTTGTCAGTTTTATGTTCAGTTCCCTAAAGCTCCAGACCACCCATTTTTAATTAATGTATCCAATATCAATATTTTTGGCAAGCTTTTAAAGGACCAATTTTTTTTAAGAAAATTGTATATAAAATATTAAAGGTTAATCTCTATGCACAGGTTTGGGAACATGAAGTGGGCTGCAATAAAAGTCACTAATGGAAAATATTTTGTATGTATTTAAATCATACCTTTTGCGCCTCATCTGCAAACAAACAAAAAAATGTTAATTATTTCAAATTTCTGGCAATGGGAAATGGAATTCTTATGTATAATACCAATATGCAATGTGCAAAAAGGGACACAACTCACTATGGTTTTCTACCCACAATGCTGTGTTATCTGTTTTTGCTCTCTGATTACCAAAAGTGTCAAAGTGACAAGTTTGCAACATGGTACTAACTTGAATTAATATGAGATTCATTAGCGTTAGTCATGTGTTTAGGTACAACATGCAAAAAGAACTCTGGATGTAATACATTTTGAAGTGTTTATTCCAGGGCTCCCTTCCATCTACTATTTGTAGTTTTAGTATCTTGCATCTTTTACAGCAAAGTAGTTGTAGATGGCATTATATCAGGGTGCTGAGAAGTGTTTATAAAAGCAAAAAAAATGCTTTAATGGACATTTCTTTGCATGTGTGTTAATAAATGAACTTTGTTTAATAAAATACTATTGTTATTACTATTCTTCTGCAAAAAAAAAAAACAGCAGGATGAAATAAGATGCTAATCAAAGAAAAAAATCTAAGTATTTTCAAAGCTGAAGCTGAGTTAGTATCATCTTGTTTGAATACTTTTCATGGGGACTATATAATAATTATTATATTCTAATATTTATTTAATTCATTTTAAAACCACAGGCCAACATTTCAGGCTCCATCCACCTTTATCAAGAGACAAAACAGCAGAATAAATAGTTAATACCCAACCACATGCACTCTTACCAGTCCTGTGACAAGAAAAGAAGCTCTGTACAATGAGAAAATAATAAACATTTGTCAGATACACACACAGACAGAGAAAATACATAGATTACAAACAAATCAACACTGATTTAAAAGCACACAATGGAACAGTGCTTATTTAACACTAATGGCACCAAAATGTTCAGTTGTTTGTGCAGGAACACTTCCCTTTGGAGAACAAGTCTAGATCAATCACCCCTCAGGTGTGGTATATGATCAATAATGACAAAAAAATGTTTAGCCAATACAATCCATGTAAATAAAAAAAATGAGAAGCATTTTATTTTTCTAAAAAACCTACATGTGGACAAAAAAAGCTATTTGTTTGGGTTGCTGCTAAATAGAACTTTAAAGGGGTTGTAAACCCAATTGTATTGCTGCCCTGCAACGCCCCCTAGTTTTCTATAGAAGTTACTGAAAACCATAATTATTGATGCAAGAAAATTCACCAATGAGAATTCTACTTCATTATAAATGCAAAAAAACTGAACATTAAGAATTCTGATTCCTATCACCATGCTAGGCATCTTGCTGTTCCACACAATATTGAAGTGCTCACCTCCGTGTCTTATCCCTTGGGACCAGGTGCTTTAGCAGTCAGTTACCCACTCTGCACACTGACGAAAACAACTCCGTTGTGCTTTAAGTAGTGATGGCCGAATTTATTCGCCAGGGGCGAATTCGACGCGGAATTCCCGTGATTCGCCGTTGGTGAATAAATTCGCAAAACGCCAGCAAAAATTCGCCTGGTGAAAATTAGTGTAAAAAAAGAGTCGCGTTTCATTTTTGAAGCAACGAAAACGACGCGGTGTGCGTTGAAGACAACGCGATGCGTCAAAGTTGACGCGACACGTGTCAAAAACGTGCCTCGACTCGTTTCGCAAATTTTTTCGCCAATTCACGAATTTCCAGCAAATTTTTCGTCGAAGCGAAATTGGGTAGATTCGCCCATCACTAGCTTTAAGATTTTATTGGCTCATTTAAGTAGACAAAAGGGCAACGTTTCAGGCCTCACAGGAATCTTTATCAAGCAAGCATCTTGCTGTTATGTTACATTTACAGATGCAGTCACTTGGATTTGTGTGTTAAATGTGTCATGACTTAACTCATCTATCCCATTTATTCCACTTAGCACAGAATATTGTGTCACAGCATCCCGTCTAATTAAAGAGTTCACCATTGAAAACAATGGTGCTTTGGTATGCTAATAACACAGTTTCTTCAATTAGCCCTGAGTCACAACACATTTAATTTACAAATCCAAGTGACTGCATCTGTATAGAGATAATTATGTCATTTTATTTCTTCATTATATAACACTGGAATCACACATGGGGATAAAGGACAAACTTGTTCCGTGCTGGGAAACTGTGCTTAAAGCTTCCAGCTTCTATTACAGGAACAAAGAACAGGGAGCCAGATTTATACAGATTAGCTGGGATTCTCATTGGAGGATTTTTTTTTTCATTTTAATGAAGCTGCTAGCTATGGAGATTTGGGGAAAAGTTTTATTGTGCAATATTGCTTTAAGAATACAACCCAGATGTTGGGGGACAACCTTCAGTATATGTTACATTATTCTGGGATTTGTAGTCCAGTAACAACTGAGTAAAGTTTGGTTGTTCAAAGCAGTGCAGCAGGGTTTACTACCCCTTTAAAGTAATTGACTGCAGAAACATTTTTACTTTAGATACATTTTAAAATAATTTATATACATTTATAAATATGCTTATATATGGTAAAATAAACATATTTTTACCCTCTGTAAAATTTATCACTGTATTCAGCTAAATATAGCGTATTCATATATTATTTTGTAGCAGGAAGTATAACACAGGCTTCTTGGCATGGAGAAACATTAATTTTTTTTGTTTGCTATAGTTACATTCTGAACTTTCTGGTCTCTAGATACAGATGAAGCCACTTAGATTTGTGTGTTAAATGTGTCATCATGACTCAGGGATAATTGCAGAAACTGTGTTACCTAAAGTTATCTTAACTCATTTAATGCATTTAACCTTTTCATTAGCATACCAAAGCACCATTGTTCACACTGATGAACACTTTAATTAGATGGGATGCTGTGACGCAATTTCTGTGTTAAATGAGACAAGTGTGAAGTCTGAGTTTAGTTATTCTGTGTCAAACACACAATCCAAAGTGGCTTCAATTGTAGTTGCAACACTTTTTTCTATTTAATAAAGGGGTAGTTTACATTTATTCTATCCACACTATAAATCCTTATTAGTGGATAAATTATGTTAAACAAAGACCTGGAGTGTTCCAATGTGTAAGCTATATCATAAACGACTACATCTCAAAAAGAAAATGGACTTAACCCCCAGATGCTCCAACATTAGATCCCCATTCGATAAGTTACAAAAACAATGTTTTATTACACAAAATTACACTTTCTCAGCATAAATTAAAAACACCTAACCCATAAAATAAGGCAATGCTAGTTTGGTTATAGGGGGCCCTTGTACAGATGACAAAACTTGTATCTATTAAAGTAATGCAAATCTACAGTTTGCTGTCCTGGTTATATTCAGTGATGAAATATAAAAATATGGTTTCAAAATGAGGCTCTGTTAAACCAAAGTCAACATTTAGATTGATGCATGCAGCAGTACATAAGCATGGTAGGTTACATAGTTAGTTACATAGTTAAACTGGGTTGAAAAAAAGACAAAATCCATCATGTTCAACCCCTCCAAATTAAAACCAAGCATACACACCCACACACCCCTACACTCTTTCACACAAACCATATATGCCCATAGCTATACTAACTGTAGAGTTTAGTATCAAAATATCCTTTGATATTATGTCTGTCCAAAAAATCATCCAAGCCCCTTTTGAAAGCATCAACAGAATGAGCCATCAACATCACCCGGCAGTGCATTCCACAACCTCACTGTGAAGAACCACCTATGCTGCTTCAAATGAAAGTCCTTTTCTTCTAGTCTGAAGGAGTGGCCTCTGGTGCGGTGATCCTCCTTATGGGTAAAAAGGTCCCCTGATATTTGTCTATAATGTCCTCTAATGTATTTGTAAAGTGTAATCATGTCCCCTCGCAAGCGCCTTTTTTCCAGAGAAAACAACAACAAGTCTTCCATTCCTCTAACCAGTTTAGTTACAGGTCTCCGCACTCTCTCCAGCTCATTTACATCCCTCCAAAGGACTGGAGTCCAAAACTGCACTGCATATTCCAGATGAGGTCTTGCTAGGGATCTATAAAGAGGCATACTTATGTTTTCATCCCTTGAGTTTATGCCCTTTTTTATGCAGGACAAAACCCTATTTGCTTTAGTAGCTACAGAATGACACTGCCCAGAATTAAACAACTTGTTATCTATACTTCAATATTTGTGTACTCTGTATCCAAACTCCTTTTTGAAGGTATATTGATGTTTATGTGATGCAGTTTGTATCCTGACCAGCACTATTTGTAATCATCCATATGATCATCTATAGTCCTGTGTTGGTAATTAGTAAACAACCGTTCCCAGACTCAGGACTCAGACATAATAAAATGGAAATGGAAATATGGGTACCAAAGTACATGTGCTTTCTGGGTATAATGCTGTAAGATCATATATCCATGTAGAATTATTAAATAATATTGATAATTATCATTCAGCTGTCCACAAGGCAAAGGTCCTCACTGCCATCCATGTCCGAATACACATACCGTATGCTGCTAACTGATATAACCAGTACCTGTTCACATGCCAGCTGCTCTTACATAGTAACATAGTAAGTTAGGCTGAAAAAAGACTCACGTCCATCAAGTTCAACCTTTTTTTTATTTAACTTTTTTTTTTAACTGCCTAACTGCTAGTTGATCCAGAGGAAGACAAAAAAAACCATCCTAAGCCTCTCCAATTTGCCTCAGAGGGGGAAAAATTCCTTCCTGACTCCAAAAAGGCAATCGGACTAGTCCCTGGATCAACTTGTATAATAAACTATCTTCCATAACCCTGTATTCCCTCACTTGCTAAAAAGCCATCCAACGCCTTCTTAAAGCTATCTAATGTATCAGCCAATACAACAGTTTCAGGGAGAGAATTCCACATATTCACAGCTCTCACTGTAAAAAACCCCTTCCGAAAATTTAGGCAGAACCTCTTTTCTTCTAAATGGAATGGGTGACCTTGTGTCAGCTGGAAAGACCTACTGGTGAATAAAGCATTAGAGAGATTATTATATGACCCCCTTATATATTTATACATAGCTATCATATCACCCCTCCTCTTCTCCAGCGTGAACATCCCCAATTTGGCCAGTATTTCCTCATAGCTAAGATTTTTCATACCTTTTACCAGCTTAGTTGCCCTTCTCTGTACCCTCTCTAATACAATAATGTCCTGTTTGAGTGAGGGAGACCAAAACTGTACGGCATATCCTAGATGTGGCCTTACAAGTGCTCTATAAAGTGGAAGAATGACCCCCTCCTCTCGTGACTCTATGCCCCTTTTAATACAGCTCAAGACCTTATTGGCCCTTGATGCTGCTGACTGGCATTGCTTTCTACAGCCAAGTTTATCATCTACAATGACTCCAAGGTCCTGTTCCATAATGGATTTGCCTAGTGCAGTCCCATTAAGGGTATAAGTGGCTTGAATATTTTTACATCCCAGGTGCATGACTTTACATTTATCAATATTGAATCTCATTTGGTTAACCTGAAAAAAAACCTGTATTAACTATTTATACTGCCCAGATTGACAGTTTGCCAAGATCCTGTTGCAATAATGCCACATCCTGGATGGAATTAATTGGGCTGGATAGTTTTGTGTCATCTGCAAACACTGATACATTACTTACAACACCCTCCCCTAAGTCATTAATGAACAAGTTAAATAAAAGTGGACCCAACACCGAGCCCTGAGGGACCCCACTAAGAACCTTACTCCAAGTAGAGAATGTACCATTAACAACCACCCTCTGTACCCGATCCTGTAGCTAGTTCCCTATCCATGTGCAAACAACTTCATTAAGCCCAACAGACCTTAGTTTAGAAAGCAGTCGTTTGTGGGGCACGGTATCAAACGCTTTGGCAAAATCCAAATAGATCACATCTACTGCCCCCCCACTGTCCAGCATCTTACTTACCTCATCATAAAAAGCAATCAAATTTGTCTGGCATGACCTATCCTTCATAAAGCCATGCTGATTGTTGCTCATAATGCCATTCACTAGGACAAAATTTTTAATGTGATCCCTTAACAAGCCTTCAAATAATTTGCCCACCACAGATGTCATACTTACTGGCCTATAATTGTCAGGCTGAGATAGTAATCCCTTTTTAAATATTGGGATGACATCAGCTTTCCTCCAATCCATAGGCACCATAAAAGATGAAAGAGAATCTGAGAAAATCAGAAATAGGGGATTGTCTAAAACTGAACTAAGCTCTCTTAGAACCCATGGATGCATACCATCAGGCGTCTTGTTTACATTAACTTTTATTAAAGCTTTATGAATCATATCCTGAGTCAGCCACTGACTAGATTGAGCTGAGTCAGTGCATCTATGAAGCAAGCCTGGGAACTCAGACTCTATTGTATACAATGAAGAAAAAAACTGATTTAGCACATTTGCCTTTTCTGTATCGTTTACAACCATACCGGTACCATTATTTAATGGAGAAACACTCTCAACCTGCATCTTTTTGCTATGAATATATTTAAAAACCCTTTTAGGGTTACTTTTCGCCTGCGCAGCAATTAATTCTTCATTTCCTTTCTTTGCCTTCCGGATTTCTGATTTACAACATTTATTACAGTGTTTATATTCATTAAATGCAGCTTCTGTCCCAACAGATTTGTAGTTTTTAAATGCCTTTTTCTTCTTTCCTATTATCTTCTTTACATCTGTATTAAGCCACATAGGCTGATTCTTAGAGCTTCTACATTTACTCCTTAAGGGAATAAATTGAGAACAGTAATGATTTAATATCATTTTAAATGACAACCATTTCTGTTCTGTGGTTTTAGCTGAAAACATAATGCCCCAATCAATACTCTGAAGGGCAGCCCTAAAGGCACTAAAATTACAGATGCAACCACTTGGATTTGTGAGTTAAATGTGTCATGACTCAGGGTTGATTGAAGAAACTGTGTTATCTAAAGTTATCTTAACTCATTTAATGCATTTAACCTTTTCATTAGCTTACCAAAGCACCATTGTTTTCAATGATGAACTCTTTAATTGGATGGGATGCTGTGACACAATATTCTGTGCTAAGTGGGATACATGGGATAGATGAGTTTAGTTATTCTGCGTCAAATGCACAATCCAAAGTGGCTTCATCTGTAGCTTTTCCAAAATTAATGGTTTTTGTTGCCCCAGTATATTTTTGTTTTTTTGTACCAGACATTAAATGATATAACATTATGGTCTTTCACAGGAATAGAATAGAAATGGGGGCCCCTTTCCAAAACTCAGTTTATACTTACGGCGTTCATTTGGGGCTTGTGTCCTTTTTGCACTTGTTTATGATATAGTTCACATTTAAGTTTTAACTTTTATAACATGGCTAATTCTAAGCAACTTTTCATTTGGGCATTCATTTTTTTTCTTTTTTGTTTATTTGGAATCAGCTTGCAGGTATGAAAATTTCATCTGCTGATTCCCAATGTCAGCCAGTGTATGGCAGATGAGAAATAAAGAGGAGCCATAGTCCCACTTTATTTTTGATATTCTGATCATGAAAAGGGCTTGTTTATCTTCAAGTTTACTTTTACTATGTTATAGAATGGCCAATCCTATATCAGCTACTTTTCAATTGGTTTTTATTTATTTTGTTATAGTTTTTTTTAATTATGTCCCTTCTTCTGGCATCTAAAAAACAAAAGCTCTGTAAACATGCATTGTCCCTTCTTCTGGCATCTAAACATGCATTGTCCCTTCTTCTGGCATCTAAAAAACAAAAGCTCTGTAAACATGCATTGTTATTGCTACTTTATATTACTTAGCTTTCTATTCAGGTCCTCTTGTATTCATATTCCAGTCGTTTATTCATATCAGTGCATGGTTGCAAGGGCAATTTGGACTATAGCAACTACTGTAAATTGATGAAATTGCAAACTGAAGAGCTGTTGAATAAAATACATTAAACAGATAATAAAAAATGAAAACCAATTGCAAAATTCCTCATAATAAAAGTTAATCAAAAGGACAACCCATTTAAAAGTTTAAATTCCACAGTCCTTATTTTTGAAAAACAAATCACCCAAATTGACTGCCTGGATGATTGCAGGGTGTTTATTTCAATATCACATTTCAGTGTTAGAAAATTACTCTTATGTGAGGTTAGTTTCCTCTTTTTTCTAGTAGACATAATATTATAGAGGTGGGGAAAATAAGTAGGCAAAACAGTAAGAGAATGTCAATGTCAACAACAGCATGGCAGAGAGTTTCACATAAGCATGTGTGTATGCATATGCATGGAAGTCAATGTAAAATTGGAGCACAACTTATATCAGAGTTTATGTATGGGTTTGAATGTGTGTGACTATATATGTATGTTAGGTATTGCTGCAACTGGTAATTTCTTCTGTAAGTGAAATGAAAGTAACCTCAAAGGCACAAAAGATAAGAAATGTCAATTGCAATTGTCAGTATGAAACTGCATGTTCTACAAAACAATTAATTATGACACTGATTATATCAGTCAAGTCAGTCTTTCCATACATGACTGTATTAGGATGGGGATTTGGGCTAGATAAGACATCTATTCTTGTTTCCATCAGTAGTGCAATTCAGTGGGTTCAGGGTTATCAGGGCATAAAGACCAGTAACAGGAATTATTAAGAATGAACTGGCACTCTGGAACAGTAGCACAGACAACGTCCAGCAGCGAAATATAGCAGAAGGCTGTGTCATTATACGAATATCAAGTATAGGTCAAGGCATATATTTATCAAGAATAGTCACTAACAGACAAGTAATTAAACACCAAGCAAAGCTCACTCGAAGTTTACTGGAAGTGCTTTGATGTCAAAATTTTTTGCCCATCATACCACAAAGTATGGGCAAAATGGCTTCATTGTCCATGTGCCAGTCTGAGCATGTAATAGGGTAAAGTATTAATGGTTTAAAAGAAATGTGTAATAAATAGTTAATACAGGTTTTTTTTTTCAGGTTAACCACTAAGTGGAGCTAGAGGGCAGAGAGAGCAGCAGGCTCTAGTAGTTGAGTAATTCCCTGGAAGAGGTAGAGACTTAAGCAAGTAGGAAGTTGTGGTACCTAGTATGCTCTAGTGGGCAGACCTTAGCTAGGGACAAGCATGGGCCACTGTGGCTCCTACAAGGGGTGAGTGGGCATAGTGTATTCAGTGCGATACCTGCCAGTCAGGGTTGAAACAGCAAGGTTTCATGATAGTGCCAGAACCAAGGAATTGAGCCCTATTGGTGAACTGTTGTACTGATGCATGCCTTGATGAATAAAGAAGTAATTGTTTGACTGCTAATCCCTGCATGATTTGTCTCCTTCCAGGTGTTCTGAAAGGTAACGAAGAGTTTTACCCAGACCAAGCTCAAAAGATTAATGCATTCTAATAAGCAACCTCAACTCCACAGAAAAACAAACAAGTATGGTATCTAATTACTAAATCATTACACTTTCAAAGCTCTAATGTTGCTGGATATAATAAAGAACTTAGTCATTCTAACAACTTCACATAGAAGACTCTGCAATTTACAGTCTAGTGGCTTATGAAGTAAATGATATTAAATGAGTGCTCTAGAAAGCATTAGCCAAAATCTCACCATGTTGTGTGATAAAGGCAAGAAAAGTAATCAATAGTAATCTGATTTACTATTCTGCTAAAAACAAAATATAATTATGCTCATGCCAAATGCACTTAAATTATAATGCATACAATTGAAAATATCTTCTATCTGTCATATTACTATTGCCAGTTATTGGGTTTCTAACTGAACAGAATAAGTTACTAATCGGAAACCTGTTAGCTAATGCAAATGCCAAGGGATTTCTTCTGGCACAAGCACTGCAAGTAGCACTGCAAAAACAGCATTAAAAGTTAGTGCAAGGTACAGATGAGGTCTAGTTTTATTCAGTTTTACATGTCATGTGAATGTGTGATTTATTTCTTTGTGACTATTTTGTCGAAATGAAGCTAGGCAGAGTTAACACAAAACCATTGTGCTTTATTTATATGCACACAAGTACTTAAAGGGATCCTGTCATGGGAAAAAAAATCATCAAAATGTTAATAGTTATGTTCCATAAGAATTCTGCATTGAAATCCATTTCTCAAAAGAGCAAACAGATTTTTTTATATTTCATTTTGAAATCTGACATGGGGCTAGACATATTGTCAATTTCCCAGCTGCCCCAAGTCATGTGACTTGTGCTCTGATAAACTTCAATCACTCTTTACTGATGTACTGCAAGTTGGAGTGATTTCACCCCCTCCCTTTCCCCCACCCAGCAGCCTAACAAAAGAACAATGAGAAGGTAACCAGATAACAGCTCCCTAAAACAAGATAACAGCTGCCTGGTAAATCTAAGAACAGCACTCAATAGTAAAACCCATGTCCCACTGCGTACTATTCAGTTACATTGAGAAGGAAAAACAACAGCCTGCCAGAAAGCAGTTCCCTCCTGAAGTGCTGGCACAAGTCACATGACCGGGGCAGCTGGGAAATTGACAAAATGGCTAGCCCCATGTCAGATTTCAAAACTGAATATAAAAAAATCTGTTTTCTCTTTTGAGAAATGGATTTCAGTGCAGAAGTCTACTGAAGCAGCATTATTAACTGATGCATTTTGAAAAGAATATGTTTTTCCATGACAGTTTCCCTTTAATTTGGCATCTCTGTGCTGTATTAGCATTGGTATGTTCAGAAGAAATACAAGAAATACAAAATTTTATTTTCTCATTTCTTTTACTAAACTTTGCTTTCATATTATGAAAATATGACTGTCAATAATAGTAAACCTACATTGCATAATTCCAAAATAAGAAGGTATACATTTTATTTTTATACTGTATAGGTTATGTGAATATATGTTACTGCTCCAAAGAATGAGAACTGTAAGTTCTGCATTTTCAGGGGTATTTTTCAGTCATAACTCACATTTTTTTTAGATTTATTATACCCCAAACTTGGAAATAGCTTGAATCCAAAAATACTCCAGATAAAACCTGCTGAGGCCATGTAGAAGTCATTGGCAGAGGTACATTGAACCATTTGAGCCTTCACAATGTTCAAGTTTTTTCTGAGGGTTTCACTCCAAAACTCAATTAATTAGAGCAATTCAAGGTTTCTTTTGCTGAAAACGTGATTATTTGAGTTTTAGGGTTCTCGCAAATGAATTCACCTTTTCAAGTTTTTCCATTTAATTTATTTCTTAAATCAGAAAACATTCCAGTTGTAAATTCACTTTTTTCATTTTACGGTCTCATCAGGCTCAACTCAATACTTGGTAATACGATACACACTGGCCATCAAACTGTTCATAAGATGGAAATAACAAAATGGAAATAGCAAGGGTTGGTAGCTAGGCCTTTAATTGTGGGTGGAGTTTAATTTTGGCACTCATTGCTCCCACAACCCTCCCCTTTAGTTTCTAGTACAGAGGCCTGCAGCTATTTCCTCAATGTCCCAGTGGGTTGATTGCAACCTTTTTCGCACTTTGCACACTGCACACTAACCTATCCCCTTATGTTGTCTATAACCTGTTATAAAATACTATCTCATTGCTAAACTATTCCTATGACTTTTTAGACACCATAATTACTGTTAGTCACTGACATTAATTGCAGCTACTGTGCCTTCATCTTTCCATCTTCAAATCCATTATTTTCTAATTATCTAAACTTCTTATCAAAATGTTTATCACTTACTTGTTTCCATATTATGCCTAGATCTTGTTATTTTAATATGAAGATAATAATACCCAGAGAGTGCAACATATTTTATGGCATCATAGTGTGTTTATTGCAGGAGAGCTTTCTTGCAATAAACACACTATGATGCCATAAGATGTGTCATGCTTTCCAGGTACTATTTTCTTCATACAGTATTTGGAATTTTGTGCAAAGTACTCAGGAGTTGCAGCCTGTAATACACTCATTTGAAAGGACAAGTATGTTCCTATTGTCCTTTTAATAGACTGCAAATTTTCCAGGACAGGAACACAGTTGCAGCTGTCTTATCAATCCCCATAACCTATATCTTTATCTGTAATTTGATGCATAATCTTGTTGCATTACTAAAATGGGAGATACCAAACAACCAGTATGTGGAAGAATAGACATGCATACTACTTTTGAAAATGTCTAATTTCTCCCATTATATGCTGCTCTTGTATAGTGATGGGCGAATCTCCTGAGATTCGCTTCGCCGAAAAATTCTCGAATTTCCAGAGAAATTCGCGAATCGGCAAAAAATTCGCGAAACGAGTTGCGGGACCCTTTTGATGCGCGCCACGTCAACTTTGGCGCGTCGTGTCGTTTCCGACGCGCGTCGTTTTCGGAGCGTCGCGTCACTTTCGTTGCGCGTAGCGTCGTTTCCGTCGCATCGCAACTCGTTTTTCTGGCAAATTTTCGCGAATTTAATCGCATGAGTATCTTTTTCACTCAAGGATTCTTAAAATTCTTAATAACAAGAAAAGAAATCATCTGGTCTTCTCCTGTTAAATGTACATGTTTATAAATGTACATGTTTAATGTTCTTATTGATCTGTAGCAGTTAATAAAAATAATTCTTAATGCTGGTCTGTAAATGATTTTTACCCTCTCAGTTTCACACAGCCCATCTATTAATTATCACTTGTAATTAGAATGCACCTCTGCTTTAAATGATGAATAACCTTGAAATCAATATAGGTTAGGGATCGTGTTTATGAGTAACATTGCCTGAGCTTGAGGTGAGATAATATTATCTACAGTACAATAAATTATCATTATGATTATTTTATTTAAGGTATCCCATTTCAGTGGCTTAATGATTGATTGCAATATTGTTTGTTTCTGGAGCACTGACCTTGTCAGCATTTCCATGTAACAAAAAAACAGAGAGTGTAGGGAAAAATCCTTTTGAATTGTACATTATCTATTCGTTTACTTTCAAAAATATACCTGAATGCTTTCGTTCCTCATCTTGGCTTGAGTGATTATTGTAGACTCCAATTTTTTTTTCTAACCTTCCCATCTTGTCATGGGCAGGGAATATTGAGTGGTAGCCACCTGTATAGGAGGATAGGTCCAACGGCCAAAGGAGGCTTTTAGAGGCAGAATACATTTGTTTTTAATAGGATATTTGATCTGTCAGAAGTGGGTTGTTTCTCATAGTCACCAAATGGAAAATCCATATGGAAAATATTATGTAATTTTTGTTGAATTGATCATACCTAATTTGAATTAAGTATGAGGCACTGTATAATTTCAGAAAAAGGAAATTATTTTAAAAAATTTGGATTATTTGGATAAAATTAAGTTATGGGAGATGGCCTTGTCATTATTCAGAGGTTTCTGGATAATGAGTTTCCGGATATGGAATCCCATACCTATTGTAAATAGTATTTCCAATTTTTGCAATAAAGCTTTCCCATACATGCCAATATGCTGTCTCTGTTCCCAATCCTAATATGAAGTGATTTCTGACCAGAATAGTTGCATTTTTGTGCAGGTTCAAAACACTGAATTAGGTTTGCTTTTAGGTGTTGGCATCTGGGTTACCTGTCAGAGGAGAGTGTACCTATTTTATTTTGTCATTCTGGTGTTAAGTAGGAGTTATAGATGATTTTCAGAGTGTGTCATTTCAGAGTATTTCAGAGAGTGATATTTTAGAATTAGTGATGGGCGAAACGGCCGCGTTTCGCTTCGCCGAAAAATTTGCGAATTTCCAGAGAAATTCGCGAATTTTTCACCGATTCGCGAAACGAGTCGCGCGTCGTTTTTGACGCGCGTCACGTCAAAAACGACGCGCGACTCGTTTTTGCGCGGCGAATTTTTGTTGGCGAATTTTTGGGTCCGTTTCGCGAATTTATAATAAATTTATAATAAATTCGCCCATCACTATTTAGAATATCTAGTAAGGTTATATTAGGCATGTCTGCTGCTCACCTAAATAAATGTGTAATTTCTTTATCAGTGTCAATTAATGATCCCTATTATTAAAGTATTTTGGTACACCTGTGATAATTAATTGCCAGCAACTCTCTATCAAATACATCATAATTATTTTCTGACGATGAGTGGTTTTTAGAGAAAAAGGCTACAAGATTAGAAAAGTACCAGATCATTTAGACAAAACTGCTCCAACTGCATTATCAGAAGCATCCTGGCAAAGAAGGAGCTGGATGTTGAGCATCAGGGCAGAAGTAAATGAAAAAGAGGAGGCCTGGTCACCTTCAGATTTCATTTGGCAAGGTGATACTGTCAGACCTCGCTGGCAGTTCCAAAATATAATAGCCTCCCTTGTGCCTCTCCCTGAGTACTTAGTACCTGGAGTTGTGAAGAGGGTGAGCTAAGATGTAGAGTAGTAGAGGTGCTGGATGGAGAACAGCTTTAGGCACCAATGCAACAGGTAATTCAAGAAACAAATTGTGAAACAAAAACAATTCTGTTAAACAGACAAAATGCAGGCAGAAGAATAAACAGGAATCAAAACCGAAGTCAGACCAGATGAATCAATCAGAGTAGTGACAATCAAGCCAGGTCTAAACAGGAATTCTAAACAGATAAATGCTTTCAGGCACATTTATCAAAGGTCGAATTTCGATTTTTTTTTTTTGTAAGTCTTTATTTTTTGAAAGTTTTTCATGGGGGTACAGAAAGGAAAGGAAGGGGTGGTGAGGGAATACAGTATTGCAATAAATACACATGACATGTTTAGCATGCAGAATAGAGCATTTATCATCTAACTATTCCTTCAATTTATACCCTTTTATCTTCTATGTTAGGTCAGCTTGGAGGTTCTTCCAAATCTATTTTGTGTTTCTATACTGTTGCTATCTGAGGTATAGGTGGGGAATAGGGGAAGGGGGGATGATAGAACTAGGGGTGGGGGGGTTGAAAGCAAATTTAGGTCCTTTTGTCTCATTTCTGATATCTCCTCTCTATCTACTTGGTTCAGTGAGGTCTGCATTAGTCACTTAGTTCTGTCTGTCTATTTGAGTTTCCCTGTTATGTACTGTGTAGGTCTTTCAGATCGTTCCATATTTTTCTAAATTGTTTCATGGTACCATTTTTTAAGGCTATAAGTTCTTCCATTGTCTTCATCTCTTCCAGTTCCCTGACCCAGTCTATTTTGATGGGGGGTTCTTCCATGTTCCATCTTTTTGGCATTGCCATTAGTATATGAATGATCAGTTTGTCTTTTATTATTTCTTGTGTGGTTCTGTTTATGTTAAAAATCACTGTTTCTAGACTGTTTGTGTATGTCCTAGGTCTTATTTTTTCAATCGTTTTAAACACCTCTTCCCAGTACTTTGTTAGTTTTCCACATGTGTACCAGATGTGACTGAAAGAGCCTTCTTCTTTCTTGCATCTCCAGCAAACTTCGGATACATTTTCATAAATTCTGTGAAGTTTTACTGGGGTCCTATACCATCTGCTTAAGCGTTTGAAGTTCGCTTCTAGTGATGGGCGAATTTATTCGGCAGGGGCGAATTCACGGCGAATTCCCGCGATTCGCCGCTGGCGAATAAATCCGTGAAACGGCAGAAAAAATTTGCATCTGAAAAATTCGCCCAAAAAACGAGTCGCGCGTCGTTTTTGACGCGACGCACCGAAAACGACGCAACGCGCACCGAAAATGATGCGACGCATCGGAAACGACGCGACGCATGCCGAAAATGACGCGCCGCATCGGAAACGATGCGACGCGCCGCGATTGACGCGACGCGCGACTCGTTTCACAAATTTTTTCGCCAATTCGCGAATTTATCTGGAAATTCGCAATTGACGCGACGCGCGACTCGTTTCGCAAATTTTTTCGGCAATTTGCGAATTTATCTGGAAATTCGCGAATTTTACGGCGAACCGAAACGCATGAGATTCGCCCATCACTATTCGCTTCCTGTACTCTAGTTGATCTTGCTCCTTTGTATGCTGAAGAGAATATATCTTCCCATGTTTCATCTGTAAAGTTAATATTCGTTTCATTCTCCCATTGTTGTTTGCATCTTGATTCCCCTGTTTGAGCTTCTGCATTCAGTTTTTTGTAGAATTTCGCTATGGGATGACTTATTCTTGGCTGTTGAAGCATTATTTCCCACTGAATTAGGTTTGCTTTTAGGTGTTGGCATCTGGGTTACCTGTCAGAGGAGAGTGTACCTATTTTATGTTGTCATTCTGGTGTTAAGTAGGAGTTATAGATGATTTTCAGAGTGTGTTATTTCAGAGTATTTCATAATATTTTAGAATATCTAGTAAGGTTATATTAGGCATGTCTGCTGCTCACCTAAATAAATGTGTAATTTCTTTATCAGTGTCAATTAATGATCCCTATTATTAAAGTATTTTGGTACACCTGTGATAATTAATTGCCAGCAACTCTCTATCAAATACATCATAATTATTTTCTGACGATGAGTGGTTTTTAGAGAAAAAGGCTACAAGATTAGAAAAGTACCAGATCATTTAGACAAAACTGCTCCAACTGCATTATCAGAAGCATCCTGGCAAAGAAGGAGCTGGATGTTGAGCATCAGGGCAGAAGTAAATTCTGGGTTTCTAACTAACTCTAATTCTGGGGAAGGTTATGGAGCTATGTTGAACTGTTTCTGAACTTGATTCCATACCATCAACGTTGCTCCTATCGTGGGGTGTGTTTTTATTTGTTGGGGCATCTTGTTGAAGTGGATATTTGTGATGTTTCTCAAGTGGATTCTTGATTCTAATTGTTCTATTTCTTTCCACATCTTGAAGATTCCTGGATGTTTCCAGGTCCAAGCCCTTTGTAGATGCGTTGCTATGAAATATTTTTCCGGATCCGGGAGAGACAACCCCCCTTTTTGTTTGGTTTTCATTAGTTGAGTTAGTTTAATTCTGTTACATTACAACAGAATATCACATGCCAGTCAAAACTACACTTTAACCCATTTTGGAGCTGCCCATTTGCTGGACTCCGCTTCCAGCCTCAATTATTG
>CM044431.1:72205734-72221929 GCA_024363595.1 Xenopus borealis | reverse complement strand
ATTCTTATTCATACTTAATTCTTTTAATGCCTTTTTTTCAGAAATGGTTAGATTGGATTTGTTGTTATATCTATATCTATTGATTTTAGTTTTCTTAGATAGTTTTTCTAAATCTTGTTCAACCAATTTTTGGAAGAGATCTATGTGGTGACCCCTATGCTGGATAGGATAGAACACAGACGTTTGAAGTTTATTCATCTTCGTGACCTTCACCCCCTTGAAGACATTTCTGTCTAGATCTATATCAATTCTATTGCAAGTGTCTCTGAAACCAATCGTGCTGGGCAGTGTATCAATGTGATCAAGTGAAACGTGATTACCCCCCTCAATGACGGAGTGTGAAATATCACCGTGCATAGATGTGTCATTATCTGTGTCAGATTTAGAAAAAAAACGTTTTAAAGTAAGTTTCCGTGTAAATCGGTTTAAATCTAAAATAGTGTTAAAGAGTGAAAAATCTTGATTGGGTGAAAAGTTTAAGCCCTTATCCAAGAGATTAATTTGTGATTGTGATAAAGTATAAGAAGACAAATTAATGACATTATTGTCCGTGTTATTGAGTTCTGTTATTATTTGTTCCTCCGATTCCCCATATCTCGTTCTTCCATCCTTGGGTCTCCACTGTCCAAGAATCTCCTTCTCTTGGCGTTTAAATAAACTCTAGATTCTTCCCGTCTCGGATATTCAGAATCCTCATCGCTAGTAGTAGCTACGTCCGAGAAGGACACTCTGCTGTATGTAGAATCTGATTGTATCTGTTGTGGCCAAGTTTTCTTCTTTTTCGGTGTTTTGAATTTCTTTTTCATCACGGATCTGGGCGGATGCTGCATTTTCACTAGATGCCATGTGTACACACTATCATTGTCAAAATCTATCTTGTCTCTATTAAATTTTCGTTGTTTGGTCTGCATAATTTCGTCTTCATTATAATTTAATTTCGCCTTTAGTTTTTTATCCTTGTAAATGAAATCACTGTTCCTAGGTATGTTATTCATGTCTGCTTGTAAAAGATTAATCTCTGTTTTCAATTCTGTATGTCTGATCTTCTCCTTCTCCACTATTAGTTTCATTAGGGAAATGGAGCATGTAGTTAATGTTTTATTCCACGCTGAGATAAATTCAGTATCCTTGGGGTCCACCTTAAAGGCGGGATATTTGTTTACTCTTAATCCCCTTGGAATGCGTCCCTCTTTAATGTTTCTCTCCATTGTGACATAATCCCACCAAACCTTCTGTTCAGCTAACATCAGTTTTTCCAGTTCATAGAACATCACTGAGAGGGATTTTGACTCGGAGTTATAAAAATTGGATGTACCCGTTGTAAATAAAAGGTTTGCTTTATTCTCCCTTGTGTTATTTATGGATTCAATATCATGCATACAAAAAGTCTCAGTATTAAAATTGTCAGAACCTTGCTCTGATGCTTGGTTTGCCATTTTGAGCGTTCCGTCTTAGACGCATTTGTAGCATTGTTCGCATTTGTAATGTTGTACAACATTACGTCTTAGACGCATTTGTACAACATGGGATTCATTCCAGGTACAAGCTATGCGATTATGGGACAAACTTCTGGAAAGGAAATATGATACTACAGTTATCAGAGAAGCTTATGAAAGAGCAGTAGCTACTTCCAGACGTAATCTCTTACGAAATAATAACTTAAATAGGAACAGTAACACAATCAATAAAGATTATGACAGTAACAAATTGGGAAAGAATAATACACATAGACAAGAAACGCAGAAGATTTTCTTTATTACTTCATTTAGCAATCAAGCAAAACAAATTAAAAGAATAGTTAACAAAAGAATGGAAATCCTTAGAATGGATGCACAATTGAACCAATCGGTTCTGGAAGGAACTAGATTTGTCTTTAAACGCAACAGAACTATAGCTAGTCAAATATCTCCAAGTATGTATTCCCCCAAACGAACTAACAAAGAAGGTAGTTGGCGGTTAAAGAAAAATGGATGCTACAGATGCGGAAAAAATAGGTGCAAGGTATGTAAACACATAGTAATTAGGGATACCTTTAAAAGTAACACAACAGGACTTACCTTCCCAATACGCAGTTACATTAATTGTGACTCTAAGTGTGTTATATATCTGGCTACATGTGACTGTGGAAAACAGTACGTTGGCAGAACTGGCAGGTCACTAAAAGAACGAGTAAGGGAACATCTAATACCCATAGAAATTAAAACAATAGATCTAGAAACTCATAGCCATAAAAGAATATCGGCCATAAGTAAACACATTATGCTCGAACATAAAGGTAATTTCAATCTAATTAAATTCCAGGGCATAGAACAAATTAGATTAGGAATAAGAGGGGGTGATATAAAAAAAATAATAGATCAGAGAGAAGTATACTGGATATTTACACTGAAAACTAGACAGCCATATGGGTTAAACAGTGACTGGGAGGTATCTTGCTTCTTCTAAAACAATCAGATAAATAATCTGAGGGATTCATATTGTTTTGCAACATTTATAAATGTACTTGATACATATTATGTTATAATAGAGTAAACAAATACCACTTTGATTGTGGACACACAAATATTGATACATAAATAACCATATTGTATACTTTGTTTTTAAATTGTATGTAAATTGTTTTTAATTGATAACAGTATATAGGGGTGTATACTTGGCTTAGACTCCACCTCTGATGAAGTGCCAAATGGAGGCATGAAACGCGTCAGGTGACATGATACAAGTATGGTAGACATAGTCAGTAACCTTTGATGCCTGCTCTGTTTTAAATAATGCTTGGTAAATAAATTGTCTTTTTCATTTTTTCAACCCAGTTTTTGATTTTCTAAAAGCACCCATTTAGTTTAATTCTGTGTTTTGTCTGATTGAAGTTATAAAGATTTCCATTGTGAGGATAAAAAGGATAGGTGAGAGTGGGCATCCTTGTCTTGTGCCATTCGTGATTTCTAACGGTGAGGAAAGTATTCCATTTACTTTTATTCTAGCAAAAGGTGCCTTATATAAAGCCATTATCTTACCGACTAACTGAGGACTAAATCCAAAGGATTGCAGGGTGGCTTTTAGATAAGACCAATTAACCCTGTCAAATGCTTTCTCTGCGTCTGTTGTTAACATCAGGGTTGGGGTATTCTTTTTAATTGCCCAATGTATTAGGTTGATCAGTATGGATGAGTTGTCCTTGCCCTCTCTCTCTTTCACAAATCCTGCTTGTTCTGGGTGAATTAAAGTAGGAATGATGGATTGTAACCTATTTGCCAGCATCTTTGCATATATTTTCTGATCTAGGTTTATTAATGATATAGGCTGGTAACTTCCACATGTCAAGGGGTCTTTGTTGTGTTTGTGAAGTACTGTTATCTGTGCTTCCTGTGCTTGACGCTGGAAATGTTTTTGATCAGATATGGAATTAAAATGGTTAAGCATTATTTGGGAGATTTGTTGGTAGAATTCTTTATAGAATCCTGCGCTGAATCCATCTGGACCTGGACTTTTATTGGGTGGGGTTTCTTTGATTACTTTTATCAATTCTGTTTCTGAAAAAGGTCTTTTCAAGTGTTTTCCCACATCTTTTGGTATTTTGGGTAGATTTAGTTGCTGAATATAATTTTCAATCATCTTCCTTTCATCTATTGATTGTTCTCCTGGATTTAAGTTATACAATGCCTGGTAGAATTCTTGAAAACAGTTCGCTATCTCAGGGTATGTATAGTGAATTGTTTTTTGCTCTTTTATTATTTTTGAGAGGATTTTTGTGGGTTTATTCCCCATTTCATAAAAGTCTCTCTTGCATCTCAAGTATGCTTGCTCTGAACAAGTATCTATCATATGTTTTAATTGTATCCTTTTATCCTCTAGTTCTTCTTGTGTTTGTCTCATTTGTTTTTCTTTATGTTTGTTTTCTAGAATTGTTATTTCTTGTATCAATGTCCGTATTTTTTCATTATGTTTTTTCTTCAACTTTGCAACAGTGCTATGAGATTACCTCTAGTAACTACTTTTATTGTATCCCAGAGAATTGAAGGGTCAGTATCTGGAAGATCATTATATTGTATAGTGTCATTTAACTGTTTCGCGATGGTTTCTCTGTTTTGTTTATTCAATAGCAATCTCTCATTGAACTTCTATATAAAGGTCTCTTTCAAAGGGTTAGGTATTTCAATTTTAATGAGATATGGAGCATGGTCTGATAGTATTGTTGGACCAATTCGTATACTTTTGATTAGATGTAGCTATTTCTGGTTTATAAATAAATTATCGATTCTGGAATAGCTATTTCTGGGGTTTGAATAAAAAGTAGGTAACTGGAGGTGAAGAAAGGGAGGGTTGTAGTCAAGTGTGGTCAGAGGGATGGGTGAAGCCAGGGGTAGAAAATTGTATCAAAGATAGAATTAGGTGAAAAATGTGAGAAAACAATATATGCACATCAGGTTTTAAGAAAAGGGCAATAAACTGCATCGGTAAAACATAAAAAAGTGCTTACAACTCCAGATCTCTGTTCATGTCTCAGTCCAAGTTTTACTGGGTGTTTTCTTATTAGCCGTATTATATTTGCCTGTCTTCTGTCCCTGTGTCTTGGGAGTTCTTTGCACCATTGGAACATCCTGCCATACAGTACCTCGTCCGGTTCCTGTAGTCTTTCCACTTGAGAGGGTTCACCTTCGTTCCATCCAGGAATGGGGATGTCCTCTAATTGGAATTTTTGGATGAAGCTTGGGGTGTCTTCCAGAGATCGTATGAAGGCGTGCATGCCATCCTTGCTGGCTGATAAGCTGAACGGGAAGCCCCATCTGAATTGGATCCCTCTTTGGTGTAATTGGTCTGTGATTGGTTTCAATTGTTTCCTCTTTATCAGTGTGGAAAGAGAGAGATCTTGCAGTAGAATAATATTTTTATCTTCAAATGTGTGCTTTTTTCCACCTCTTGCCTTGCTGAGGATTTCTTCTTTTAGAGGGAAGTTACAGCATAGAATATCCCTCGGGGCTTCCGGAGGTGAATTTTTTTGGTTTGTATACTCTATGGGCCCGGTCAAAAGGGATTTCAGTACTTAGATCTCTGTCCAATATTCCATTGAATATTTTGAGGAGGGTAGGTATAATCTCTCTTGGGATTGACTCTGGGACTCCCCTCACTCGGATATTGTTCCTGTGACTTCTGTTTTGTAAGTCTTCCAGCTGACGCTGTAAGTCTGTGATTTCTTTTGCTTGCTTGTCTATTAGTGTATTTTGTTGTTTCTGATTATTCACAATTTTCGTTTGGTTTCTCTCCAGTGTGTCTGTTCTGGCTCCTATGTTTCCCATTTCTTGCTTGAGGTCATGAAGATCATTGCGGATTTCCTCCATCATGGAGTGCAGCATGTTCTTTATACTGTATCTTTTGTTAGAAGGAAATTTCCTGAGGTACGCTTGCATGTCCATTGTACTATCCACATCACTTTCTCCTTCAGATGAGTCTTGTGTCTAGTATTCTGTAGCCTCTCTATCCCTTTCCTCAGGCCTAGCAGGCGTCATCTTAGAGAACTGTGTGTCTCTGTCCTTTTTATTAAAAAGTGCTGGGATATCTTTATGTTGTCCTGACTGTTTAGGGGTTTTGCTGTGCTCCTTGGTGGGTCTAATGCCTTGTGATTTTCCCATGACTACAATCGGGTATTATAAGTTGTGGGATCAGGGTGATACAGGGTGTTTATACGATCATTACTCTCACACACTGGCCATGCACCATATGCAGCTATCACTCTCTCCCGTGCTCAGAGGGCTATCTCGGTGTGAGATTACTGCTGTTCTGGCTGCTGAGTTGTTGTTGTATGCACTCACGGGGTTACCCGCGCCCCTTCTGTTATGATGCGCTTCGGGTATGCCAGAGAGAAGTTGCGCTCCGTCGGGTTTACGATTCGTGGCTTCCGGCTGCGCTGTTAACTTTATGCCGGCGCTTCCTGCTTTTATGTAGGCCGCAGACGGAACTCCTCTTCAGTCGGTGCTAGACGCAATATTTTTGTATCGGATTATTCCGTGACAGGTCGGGTGTGTCGGCCACTTCAGTTTTCCGTCAATGGGTCTCTTTATCTAGCATTGTTCCGTGTATTTTGCTACTGGCCCCAGGAGCACAAGAAAGGTGCGACTGCACTGCTGCACGGCTGGCCACGCCCCCTCGAATTTCTAATTCATGCGAGTTTTTAAAAACTCTCACAAACTGAAAATTGAAATGAAAATTCTATCAATAGAAATTCATTAAAGAATCTAATTTCTTAAGCTGAGCTGAATAGGATCAACCAAAAATTTTCAGAGAAAACACTTTAATCGAGTTTTTTAAATTCGAATAGAATTTGTTTCAAATGCGATTCAAGTTTTAAAACTGAATTCAAGTTTTTTCTCAGAAAAAAACTAAAATGTCAGGAAGACTGCAAAGAAATCCAAATTGATACCAGGATGTCTCCCATTGACTAAAACAGAAATTCGACAGATTTTAGGTGGTTCAATTTGAGTTCTTAAAGCGCCAATATATGATAAATCTCAAAAATGTAACTTGAATTTTTTTTTAAAAAAACTTCAATTGAATTCAACTGAATTGATTCAATTTTGGCCCCAGAAATTAAAATGGAAATTTGAATTCGAAATTCAAATTTTCAATACACCCTTGTTAAATCTCCCCCTAGTGTCAACCAAGAAGGACGATAACTTTGCACTGTATAGAGGGCCTCAGCATCCATTTGTCTTGGTGTCATGGGGAATTGGCACGCATGCATAAAACCACACAAGCCGAGTATGATGACTGACAGCTATAAAACATCTATTACTTTCTCTCCATACATTTCTTTTTATTTAGTACAAATGTATGGTCTTTTAAATTAATTTTATATAGGAAAGCAAGTCATTTATTGTAAATTGTAGGGTTACTGTTTGGCTATGGAAAGACATTGTAGTATCTTTCTGAACCTAAAATTACTTACAGTATATCAGGGCACCACAAAGTTTAGAACAAAGTAAAGAACAAGGTTACATCCAATATCAAACAGCTGTTATAAAGGTTCTCAAATGTTTATTAATTCTATTAAATCTTTTTCAGACATATAAGCCATTTAAAGAGGATCTGAACCCTGAAAAATTTATTGATTTTGACAACCTGCCTGAAGTTGAACCAGGGACCTGGTGTTCATGTGTTGTCTGCATTACCTTTCCAAGCAGAGAGCTGAAGCCCTCCTTCACTCCCATGGCTAAGCTTGGTAATCACTGGTAAGCATGGCTTGCTTCACCTTTTGCCAATCTGGCTCCAGGTGAATTGTGTAAGCCATTTGACTGGCTATAAAAACCCCTAATCTGCTCTGACTCATTGCCCAGTATAGATCTATTTCAGTGGTTCCTGGCTGTTATAAACCGTGTTTTCTCCTGTCTGTCCCTGTTCCTGATTTGTCTGCTGCCTGTCCCGACCCTTGGCTGATCTTTGATTATTCTTCAGATCCTGATTTGGTGCTGCACTTCTAATCTGTGTTTGACCTTGGCCTTTGACCTCAAATCAGGTTCCTGATTCGGTACCATATTGTCTGTTTGGTATTCAACTCAGACTGTCCCTTACAATGCTTCTTATTCTAGGTTCCTATCTGTATATGTTTTGGTTCCGTTGCCTCCCCAGAGCTTCCTCCTTGGTCCTCTCACATATAGTCCTGGTGGCATCTGCTTTAGGCAGTAAAATTAGCCAAGTTTTGAGATACCAGACGTTACACTGATGTTACTTTATTGATGTGATTTCCTGAACACACATCAGTTTTCTATTTTTAGCAGTTTTCAATATATCTGCATTTTTAGACTGTTGATAGCAGACTTTGGGCTTCGATGAGAATCAACAGTCCTAGGGTTGATTGAATACAGGAAGTGAATAGAAAATGCATAGACAGTTCAGGCCAGATTTATTAATTTGACTTTTTACCTCAGTTTGACTTTTTTACATCAAACACTGCAGATTAAAATGCAAGTTTCTATGGCTCAAATTTCAGAGATTGATTAAGCACACAAAATGGCCGTCAAACATCTGGCAGCAGATTAATTGAAAATTATGGGTAGAACTTTATTTCACTGTGTATTAGTTGTTTTTAATAAATAAGCACACATTCCCAAAGTTTTTTCAAATTAGAAAAAAACCTTGAAACTTTTATAATTTGATACTTGATAAATCAGCGTCCAGGTTGCTGACTCTCTCAGCCTTCAGAAAGATCTGTTTAGCTAATGCTTGCCTAGCAAACTGTATAAAACTACTAATATTTCAGAAACCACTAGAGAATGAATGTAAATTGCAAAAGTACAGTAAGCTTACATCAGTTTATCTTTTTGAGTTTAGATTTCTGTAAAATTTTTAAAAATGTGCACATGTTTTATCAACGTACATACCCTAAACCACATATTTTACTATTAAATATGCATTACAGAACATATGCAGTACAATGTACTTATTTCAGCCTTGTCCAACCTTTTATATTAAAGCTTAGAAGTAGGCCATAATTAATTGTAATTTCAAGAAGATTACAGAGGTCTGGCAAACTCTTTGTGCCATGGTACTTTTGATAATTAATTTAATGGATGCAAAACACAGGAATTCATTTTGATTCAAGAGCTATTTTACTCTATTCAGATTTCTTTTTAATCTTAGAAACATTGAATTGTAAATTAGACAGCCCATACTATTTGCAGGTTGAAGCATTTCTATCAATTTATATTAGTAGCACTTTGACTTCCCTGAATTATTGTTGTCTTTTATTTATCCGTCTAATCTCTGATTCCTGCATTCAACACTAGATTTGCTTTAGTCAAGTACAAAAATTGTTTCCTACGTACTGTTATTACTATAGCTCTTCAATGTAATACATCTCCTCAATCTTTCCTAGGGTGAATTGATGGTGCCACATTTTGAATGAATGTGATGATAATGTCATGATGACTGCAAGAGGTCATTAAAATTAAAGTACATAATGTCCCTGTAGACAGAAGGCTCTACATTTTAAAAGTTATGGCATTATGATGTGATTTACAAGACAGAAAACTGTACAAGAATCAATCAGAAATATATTTCAGGCATATATTAAAAGGCAATATATACCAACATATTTGTGTTAACACTGAATTCATGGGAGTCCCTAAAGCGATGCACTTATGCCATATGGCTAGTGGGACTTCCAGTGCAGCGCCCGAGGAGATGGAGGCGCAGTGCCCGGGCTCCTATTTTATGGGGTTAAAATCAGCTACACTCATCTGCTTCCCCCAAGAAATTTAGACTTACCAAGTCTTAGTGGGGACTGGAGGGAGTGAGGAGAGGCTCTGCCTGGCCGAGTGGTGTGGCACTTTCATCTATTAAGTGCTTGAGGTGCCGGCTGAGGGACCCGCCATTAATGCAGGGAGACCCGCTTCTGCGATTCAGCGCGTCACTGCCCTGAATTTAGCTGGCCCTGCTGCTCCTGATGTGCTTGGTTGAAGTTAATGGTGTGCTGACTAGTGATGGGTGAATTTATTCACCTGGGGCAAATTTGCTGCGTTCTGACAGCTTCCCTGTCCAAAGTCTGTCACACACTTGAAAGCTGGTCTGGACACAACCTTGTGGTAGGAAATTAATATGGCGGCCCCTCACTGACTGCTCTTATTAACTATGCACTGAGGCTTCAGGGAGACAAAGCTCTGCTGTTTTGAGCTTACTTTTGCCATCAATTCTTACTGTGGACATTTATTCTCCCCTCACTACTTTATTATTAAAGGTGCCCTGCTCTTGAGGGATGTTTTGTCTGCACAAAGGTCTTTATATTGCTGCTATACAAAGGCCTCGTCACCTATTATAAAGTTCTATTTTATTGACACAAGTTTGGGAGAAATTCTATAAAAAATATTCAGATAATTTTGCAAAAACTATAAATAGAAATTTTTTGTAATTTAGTGAGGGGAAAGGGAAAAAATAAATGAATAAAAGAGTGCCTTTTTCGCACTCAATACTATCAGCAGTGCACTTGTACTTTTCATATATTTATGGAAACATTTTCTCCTTCATCTACAATGTCTTCCAAAGCTAATGGTAAGACATATGAAAAAGCTAACAGAAAAAGTGGTAAACAGCAATATTCAGATGCTAATAATACCTCCATCCCTCAGAAATCTACTTCTTCCAAACCCTCTTTATCTGAAGACTATTCTCTTATTGCAACAGAAGTTGCCAGATTTATTAATCCAGTCATTGAGGCTACTATTGGTACTACTTCAGATTTAAGTTTCAGACATATCAGAGAAACTTTCAATTTCCAACAAACGTTTTGGAGAGTTTGAAAATGCTGTTACACAAATCCAAGATGATACAATTGACTCATTATCTAGAATTGATTTTCTAGAGAAGCAAAATCTAGAGTTCAAACTGAATCTTGATGATTTGGAAAACAGATCTAGGAGAAACAATCTCAGATTCATTGGCATACCTGAATCATACCATATTCTGAAATCCAAAAGTTGGGTCTCCCTATAGAATGTTGTAATTTCAAAATTGAAAGGCTACATAGAATTGAACATTTAAAAGATATCCATTCTAAAAGACCTAGAGTTGTTATTGTAAAATATATGGGCTATGCTGAAAAAAATAAAATATTTCAAGCATACAAAAAATCCAATGCTCTAGAGATAGAAGGAAAGAAGCTTTTGATCTTCCAGGATTATTCAATGTTTCTCTCCCAAAAACGAAAATAATTTTCTAAGACTTGTCAGACTCTAGCAAATCTTCATGTCAACTTTTCACTAACATATCCTGAAAAATTAAAAATCTATTTTCCTTCTGGAATAAAGATCTTTAGTGACCCTAGGGAGGCATCAATCTTTGCCCATCATCTGGAAAACTAAGGAATCAGGCCTCATGCTTCTGTGAATCTTTCTGATACAAAACTCTGTCTAACTCCTAAAGGTCAGAGATGGCAGAGATATGAAAAACATTGTCCATCTAAGTTCGCTAATGACTTAAAATCTTCTCAAGCTCAAACTAATTTGAGATCAAGATCTAGATCTCCTTTCCCTCTAAGATATGACAATCTTTCGCATTCTAGTGAAGAGGACATGATTTCTAATACTTGATTTAATTACTGGCTAAAGAAGGAATCTCCTTCAATAACAGATATCACATCATTTCTTAACCAACTTAGTTGGCAAGAAGCTTTGAAAGTTAAAGCTGAGGAAAATAGATTGACGGATTCTTTCAAGCATACATGGTCCCTTTGTTTCAAGGTTTGTGATTCTACAAACAGAGATCAAATATTCAATTTTTTTTGTATGTAATACATATGCCAATTTGGGAATTAAATTTTTCCTGAATACCATGGATTTTCTTGTTTCTTCTTTTTCATCCACTGGATTATTTATTGTTATATTTTTATATTTTCTGATATAAACTGAAACTTTTTTTCTGTTTTGTTTTTGAACTAGCACACTTGGATGTTTGAATGATATTTTTTTTTCTTTTTTTTTCTGCAGGAAAGCAGCAGTCATGTTATTATCCTCTTGTTGTTTATTGTAAAACACCTAATAAAACATTTGAAAACATATGGCTAGTCACAAGCAAATCTCAAAAATGTGTAAAACGGAAAATGATTTGTGAAACACATTTAAGTCAATGAGTGTCAATTTTTTTACATGTGATAATTTTTCTCTTTCCAAATGTATTAAAGTCAATGGCCATTTTTTATGTTGACTTCTTTGGTCCAAATGCATTAGAGTCAGGGAGTGTTTTTCTTATGCTGACTTTTTGTCCAAATGAATAAGTCAATGGGAGTTTTTTCTTATGGGTGTTCTTTTGTTCTGGCAGTTTTGCAAAAAAAAAAAAAATGCAAATGGAGAAATGCCGAATTTTGCCGGAAATCCATGACAGGCAAAAAAAATTTGCTCATCACTACATATGACCCTATTATGTGCACTTTGCACCTTGCCAAATAATCTAACACATTAAATACTGGTAGTGCATGAATGGAAAACTAAAACCAACTGTAGTTATAATCAGAAAATCAATCAAGGGGGGAATAATTTTCCAAAGAACCTTCCTTCAATTTTAGCCATTGTCTAAATTTTCTTTCTCTATTGGAACATTAATTAACTATTTTAATAGAGCAATGCTAAAAGTCTAAGAAGTTACTTAAATTAAAAGCACGTTAAAATGTGATCCTCTGCCAGAAAAGAAATCCACAACTTTTCCAAGTGTATTTGACATTATTTAATTAATGCTGAATTCCTTTTTCAAGCTTCATTGCACTAATAATTTGAAGACAATGCTATTAGCATTAATCACAGGCTGTCTGTAGTGTTGTTTCTACCAGCTGCCTATTGATACAAAAAGTTATTTTAGGCTTTAATGTCTGTAATCCAGATTTCAGTACAGTATGACTTATTTCACTGTTTTGCCAAAATTGCATTTCTTCCTATATCTTTTGCCATTTACTTATAATCTAATAGTGCTTTTAACATCTACAGCTACATCTTTAAAAATATAAAACATTTTTTTTTAATTAATAGTCTGATTCTCCCCATTATGGAATCATAAAATGTAGAGAACTGCAGGGGAGAAGCTAACAGCTGGCAAAAAGGATGGAGTTTTAGCACTACCTAATTTGCAACCATGCTACGTGGTGTCCCATTGGTGACATTATTCTGACCCATAGAATCCCAATATGGTGCTATAAGTCAACATAGAAGGGTTGCTAGAAGGCTTAAAAAAAAAAAAAAAAACATCTTGTAAATTCTCTGATGTAGAGATTAGTGTCAAGGGTTAAATATTTTTTTTTAAAAAGACCTGTACGTCCTCTCTGCCGCTTTGGGGAAATACCAAACTCCGACATTTCCATAATTTGGAAGACTTTCTAAATTGACACAAAAGGGCATTAAATACCTGGGTGATCTCCTATCAAAGAACACCTTTGTCTCTTACCAGGAGATCAACGCTAAATGTGCTCCAGGGAACTTACCCCTGTTCAGGTACTTCCAAATCCGCTATTCATTCAAGACCCAAATTGGGCGCACTCTACCCAATCTGACCATATTATTTTATTATTAAAATATATTTCTATAGCGCCAACACATTTTGTAGCGCTGTAAAGTAAATGAGATTATACAACTAAATCATATTAATTACAGACATAGAACATATGGGGGCAAATTCACTAAAGCGTGAAAATTTGCTAGGGAGGGCTTCGCCAGCGTTCGCCGCACTTCGCCAGCCTAATTTTTGCTAGCGCTATGCAAATTCACTAAAATGGGAATTTGCGCTCAGGGCGGCGAACGGTAGCGAAGTAGTGCTAATGTTACTTCGCCAGGCAAATGCCTAATTTGCATATGGCGCGAACGTAAGCATATAATAGGGGTGTATGTTACAGCCACTACATTACACTACACGAGCCCAGGAAACCTTTAATAAATAAAATAAAGTTGTCCTAGTGCCCTAAACATGTGCCCACTGTATAGCTGAGTTGCCATATGCTGTTAAAAGACAGGTAAAAGACTCCAGCATTTTTTTGGGACAAAAAAAAGTTCAAGTTTTTTTTTCCAAACTCCTATTTATTGTATTGAACTTCGCCAGGTCCGACCTGGCGAAGTAACGTCTAGCGTAAGAGGTAACATTCATAAAAATTTTCATCTTAGAGAATTACTGAAGTTACGTCCCTTTGTCAGTGCGCAACTTCGCCTGGCGTAAGGGTGTGAAGTTGCGCAAGTCTATCTACTTCCCTAGCGAATTTTCACCAGGGAAGGGACACTGTTACTGAATAGGCGAATATGCGAATTGACGTCACGCTGGTGAATTAGCACTAGCGCTAGATGCTTCGCGCTTTAGTGAATTTACCCCATTGAGTTACATACATCACAATAAATATGGAGTTACATACATCACAATAAATACCAGTACAGAAGGTGAGGAAGGCCCTGTGCAGAAAGAGTTTACAATCTAAAAGGAAGGGAATTATACACAAGGTGTGGGAGTGGGCAAGATCAGAGTTAAGTGGGTGAGAGATGAGGTACTGTAAGGGGTATTACATTGAGGAGTTAAGAGTGGGGGTAGGCTTCTCTAAATACATGTGTTTTGAGTGATTTTTTGGAAGCAGAAAGGTTGGGAGAAAGTCAGACAGACCGTGGAAGAGAATTCCAGAGGTGGGGTGCAGGCCTAGCAAAGTCTTGAATGCGAACATGGGAGGAGGTAATTAGGGATGGCGCGCGAACATCCGCGGTTCGCGCTCGCAGAATATTCGCGAACGTTGCGCGACGTTCGCCATTTGGGTTCGCGCATAGTCGCCGCTTTTTTTTTTTTTTTTCACCTCTCACCCCAGACCAACAGATACTTGGCAGCCAATCAGGAAGCTCTCCCTCCTGGACCACCCCCACACCCCCTGGACCGCTCCCCTTCCCTATAAAAACTGAAGCCCTGCAGCTTTTTTTCAATCTGTCTGTGTGTGCTGATTAGAGCTAGTGTAGGGAGAGAGCTGTTAGTGATTTCAGGGACAGTTTGCTGGCTAGTAATCTGCTTGATACTGCTCTGTATTGGAGGGACAGAAGTCTGCAGGGATTTCAGGGACATTTTAGGTTAGGTAGCTTTGCTGGCTAGTAAATAAATCTACTGTTCTTCAAACAACTGCCATACATTGACCTGTATTTTTTCTGTGCTTCAGTGGCTGCGACTATTTTCAGCATTTATATGGCATATTTTTTCTGTGTTTCAGTGGCTGCGACTATTTTCAGCATTTATATGGCATATTTTTCTGTGTTTCAGTGGCTGCGACTATTTTCAGCATTTATATGGCAAATTTTTTCTGTGCTTGAGTGGCTGCGACTATTTTCAGCATTTAAATGGCAAATTTTTTCTGTGCTTCAGTGGCTGCGACTATTTGATTTTTCAGATACATTTGTGCCCTTGATCCCCCTCTGGCATGCCACTGTCCAGGTCGTTGCACCCTTTAAACAACTTTAAAATCATTTTTCTGGCCAGAAATGTATTTTTTAGCTTTTAAAGTTCGCCTTCCCATTGAAGTCTATGGGGTTCGCGAACGTCGCGAACCGTTCGCGCGTTTTGTCGCAAGTTCGCGAATATGTTCGCGAACATTTTTGCCGCAGTTCGCGCCATCACTAGAGGTAATGAGAGAAGAGATGAGTAACAGGTCAGTAGAGGAGCGTAGTAAGCAGTTGGGTGAGTATATAGAGATGAGTTCAGAGATCTAGGGAGGGGCAGAGTTATGAAGTGCTTTGAATGGCAGGGTCATTCATTTGAATTTAATTCTGAAGGTCAGTGGAAGCCAGTGTAGGGATTGGAAGAATGGCATGGTAGAGGAGGAGCAGTTGCTGAGGTGTATATGCCTAGTGGCAGTGTTCATTATGGACTGGAGAGGTGACAGTCTCTGGCGGGGAAGGCCAATTAAAAGACAGTTACAATAGTCTAGACGTGATATTATGAGAGAGTGAATAAGAATTTTGGCATCTTGGGTGATAAATGATCATATTTTGGATATGTTCCATAGGTGGAAGTGACATTTAACAAGTGACTGGATGTGAGGAGTGAATCTAGGATAACCCCAAGGCACTGGGCCTGGGGAGATGGAGTGATAGTGGAATTGTTACTATGATGTATACTTCCAGGATGTTACTGGTGTTAGTTAGAGGAAAGAGAACCATTTTGGAGAGGTTTAATTTAAGGTAGAATTGTGACACCCAAGTAGAGAAAATCCTAAAAAAGCTGGTGTCTAAATTATACCATAACCTTCTAACTGGTATTTCTCCTCCATTTCAAACAGCACAAAACAAATGGCAGTTACAGATAGCAGAGCTTACCCTGGAAGACTGGGATGAAGCCACAAAGAGAATGCATTCTAATATAATACCACTGAAACACATGCTGATTCAATATAAAGTCTCCTATCAACTCTATACAACCCTGGTAAAAGCTATGGGCAAGAGAAACAATAATATATGCCCAAGGTGTAGAAATCCTGCAGCCAATTTTATACAAATGATCAGGGCCTGTCTGGTAAGAAGTACAGTACATACTGGTCTCAGGTAGTGGCAGTCCTAGCAACCATCCTTGACTTCCCACAAGTGCAATCTCCTATGGTGGGTCTACAAGGGGGTAATAGATCAAATAGTACCTACTGTGCATGCAAGAATGAGATTTAGGACTGGATTATGTAAAGAAAAATATAATTATGCATTGGATGCCCCCCCCCCCC
>CM044431.1:72105570-72201268 GCA_024363595.1 Xenopus borealis | reverse complement strand
CATATACACACAGCTTGGTTTTCTGAATGCATCTTTTTCTAATTGAGAACTTCATACCTTAAGTCTGCTAGCAAATCATTTAAACATTTAGGGGTTATTTATTAAAGTCTGAAAGCATAAAAACTTGAACAATTACAGTTTTTGTAATATAAAATTCAAATTTGTAGTGGAAATTTTTTTTTGGGATCCATCACTGCAAAAGTTCCAAATACAAAAATCCAGCATCTCAGACCTGCCTAGATTGTATATAAGTCAATGGAAGAGAGCCCTATAATATTTGGAAGTTTTCTGTCTGTGGTGGAATTAGCCTGAAAATCCAACTATTTGGGGCTTTTCATTCAAGAAAGGCCAAAAAAACTGAGCAATTTAGAAAAATAATCTGATAAAATCTACTGATTCGGATATTCGCTCGATCTCACCAAGTTTTCCCCGATCCAATTAAATCATGATTTTTAAATAATAAATAAGGTCAAATGGTGGATTCTAGTCTAGCTGGTCAAATAATATCTGCCAGAAGCTGATACAGCAAGACTGATAGAACCAGTGGCTGCAGCAAAATATCCTCCAAATAGAATCCCAGTTTATCTGTTTAAATCTGGCTCCATGATCTTTGTCCCTGCAGCTGGAGTTGGAAACATTAAAGAGGATGTAAAGGCAAAAATAAAATCCAATACAAATCTCTACACAGTCGGCGACTGCCCTACACAGAAACAAAGCTGCTTGAGTTCTGCATGTCTGGGAAGTAAGGGGGGGGGGGCACCCCTTGGTGTTCATAAGTATGATTGTTTTCCTGAACAGCAGACTGTTTGACAATTCCTATTCACAGAAATAAATGAAGGGAGAATTTCACTGGATACAGTCAGGTTTCTGTGCCATTAACAATGCTGTAATAAAGGCGGTTTTATTAATACATGGGAGTGCTGCAGGTTTCTGTGGATTTCGTTCAAAGGATGTGAAGGTGAACATATTGTTTGGCGTGCACCCCAGATAAGTAAACTTCTACTATATTACCATTCTCTAAGAAAAACATCTACTATATATTGCTTTCTGTAGATTCCTTTTGCAGTTTGTCATTTTTTGATGTTATATAGTGAACTGTAAAAGTCAGCAAAGGTCTGGTCTAGTATTGATTATTTTCTTTTGATGTTATTCTATGATATATTAAATGTTATCATTACATTCTCTAGCCCTTAATTGCCTACATAAAAGACATTCTTTTTGGTTACCTTTGCAGTAATACTATATTTCAGTCACCTTAAGGTGCATTGCATTTCAAGTGCAGCTTTTTTCTTTTTTTAACCTTTTCAAAAAATTATCAAGAACTCATGGTACTGTAGCTTTGTAGACTCACTATTGACTGATTAGGAAGAGAAAGAAAAGTACAGATTTGACAAGTGGATTACTGATTTCTTTCATAAAGACAGTCCAAAAAACTACATGCAGACAATTTTAAATGCAACTAATCACATGTTGCTATTCATGTTATAAGATATCATTGGATTCTTTTATAAATTGTTAAGGAGAAGAAAGAAAACAAGCCCCTATTAAATTACCCTCACAATTTGAATACAATCACAAAATAAGGGTTTCTTTTCTTTCTTTCTAATATTTTAATATTTTAAGTCAATTCCCTTAGTGGTTGTAGCATCAAATGATTATTAGAGTTAGTTTCTCTAACAAAACCTATCAAATGAATCTTTTATAAATTGGTTATATACTGCTGTTTGACATGATAACTTCCACAGACATGATACACACATTGGGGTATATTAATCAAAGAGTGAAGTAAGAGATTTCCACAGTCCACTGTGAAAATGTATAATGTATTCTAAAGCATTTGTGAATAATAAAAAAATCATGTCCCCTCAAAAGTGCCTTTTTCCAGAATCAACCCTAACAATCACCAAATTATCAGTTAAGGATACCCCCAACACACTACCATTTGCTGTTAGTGTTGCCAGCATCCCCCATTCTGACAGCTGGCCGGGGGGAGGGAGGTGTTGTCATTGGGGCTGGGATGAGGCCATCACGGGGGCTGGACTATGACGTGGCAATTGCACAATTGGTCAATTGCGTCAACCTAGGAGAGTCCTAGGAAAACTGTGCAAGCTGTTTTAAACCCTTGTAGCCCTTCTGAACGTTGGGCTGTCCATGTGAAACAGGTGGCAACATTATTTAGAGTATATCTCACATTTATGTTATTTCTAGTGCATAAATTTGCCAGTTTTCCAATTTAGTTAAATTGCTCTGTAACGTGGTAAAACCCTGCATGAAAACTATAGTTTTGCACAATTTGGTATCATCAGCAAAGTTGGAGACAGTACTTGCCCACCTCAAGGTCATAAAGAAACAAGTAAAAAGAAAAAAAGCCAAGGACAAAACCTTGTGGTACTCTACAAACATCACTCTTTTTACTCTATCCTTCAGCCAGTTCTCTATCCAAGTACAAATATTATATTCCAGGCCAATATGCCTTAATCTAATCAGTAGCTTTCTGTGTGATACTTTATAAAATGCTTTAAACAAAGTTAAATCCTACATCTGCAAGACAAGATGTGACTATTTAATTAATTATATAATTGATCTAATTAATTATATAGCAACTAACCATGGTGGAGGAGTAATTTACCTTTCCCAGGGGGGTGGAGATGACTTAGAGCAATAAGGGGCCCAAGAGCACAAATGTTCATCTAACAAGCATGTGTGTTCTGGGAACAGTGGCAGGTTGATAGGTTATAATCACAAAGCCAGCACAAAAAAATATAATTATAATGTTAAAAAGAAAATAGAAATAATAAATGAAAAAATCTAGATGGGTCACTGATAACACAATGCCCTAGATCAGTGATTCTCAACCTTGCCCCTCCAGCTGTTAATAAACTACAAGTCCCACAATGCAATGAAGGAGTCTGACAGCCACAGTCAGGCAAATGCATTGTGAGACTTGTAGTTCCTTAACAGCTGGAGGGCCAAGGTTGAGAATCACTGCCCTAGATTATAGACTAGGGTAGCATATGCATTAATGCAGCCCTGGCTAGGAATGCTGTAGTGTGAGGAGGCACTGGCCAGCCCCATCCTTCAAACCTGCATCGCACCTGCTTTTTTTGTAATTTGCACAGTGTCCAGGAGGTCATAAAACCCCTATGGTGTTTGAAATATTTAATATGTTTTCCTTGGTTGCATTAAACAAAATATTTACTGGATTTCATAGGAAACACAATCCTCCTGAAATTCAGATTTAGTTATTGAATTAATATGTAAAAGTGTATAATTTGATGCTTTATAAAATATCTAAAACCTGGTTAACTGTGATTTGTAAAAGTTTTCTAGTAAGTGTTTTATGTAGCCATTACAGCCCACTGACTGTTACAGAAATTATAATGCAATCATTATAATAAGAAACAGTTATTTATAATTAAGAGATTTGATTACACTCTAACCATTCCAACCAGCATATTTGTATTAAAGTGTGTTTGGTGAAATGCCACATTTAAGTGAATATAAAGTATATTATAACTTAAAGCAAAGCAGCTCAAATTTTGTAATTTTGTTGCCTTAATATTTTTTCTGATAAATGGCGGAACATATAGCCACAGCAGATTTGTATAATTAATGAATGTAAGCATATGAATTTTCAATTCTTCATCAAATATTTCTGGTTTGTAAACCTTAACTGAATAACAGGAAGGAAAACCTTTGACTTGTACCACCATGCTTACACGTACATGTAAACTTGTTAATGTTACTGTTTATTAGGATCAAGGCAGTTTAGAAGTAATTTGTTAAAAGTTAAACCTCCTTGTTAAATGCCATAGATTAAATCAGTGGAGAATATTTACAAGACTTTGGGCTCGATTCAGTGCATTAAATGTGCAATAATGATAGGATGTGTTTACCTGCAATAAATATTGTACCTAATTTAATTCATTACAAAATGGAATTTAGAAAATGTGTGAAGCGTTTAATTTAGCAGTACTGCTGTATCACAGTTTCTGGTTTTGACTCTGTCTCTCTTTATTTTCAAATCACACCACAACTTAAAACGTGAAATTTTACCTCCATCTAGAATTACATTAATACAACATATGTCAAGTTCATAACTTTTACAGTTTTTGATGTGGAAAGTAATTTGCGGTTACCCTCTAAAGGGCAACACTGCTTAAGATTTTTTGGAGCATTTTCTATTGGCTCATCCCTACCAATCAAACGTTATTAATTCAACACCACACCCAGACAGAGCAATGCTATGAAAAGGAGTTGCTGTTCTGACTTAACCCTCCACCCTGTAGGTGTTTGCATGCTCCAAGTTCCAGTTATGGCTGGCCTTACAAAACATACACCCATGTGCAGGCTGGACTGGGAGGAAAAAGCAGCTCTGGCAAAAGTATTGAAGCAGCCCATGTATTCACGCGCATGCAAAGCATGATATATATTTCCAACCAAGGTTAACTAGAACTAGTGTCTATTAACAGATATTTTAAGAGTCCACCACATAATCCCCAGCAATATTATACACACTATTGGTGGAATGTAATAAAAGTCGGTAATGGAAAAACTACTCACAATGAGAAAAATTATGCCTCTGCGCAAACAATTTTTGCTTTGCATGAATTTAATATACGTAGCTTTTGCAAACCTGGAAACTGTTTAGCGACCACTTCCGAGAGAGTTTGCAAATTTTACAGCTTGCGCCAATGTGAAGTCAATGTAATAAAACTTTTCTTACTGAAAAGCTTGCTATGTTTGCTCCAAAAGATTATAACACCTTAAAGCACTTCTTAAGAGTGCACAATTCAAATTTGCAGTGTGCAATTAAAATTAGCAATGCAATAACAGCTTAAGAAACAATATTACATAGTGAGATGTGCATTTTTATTCTTATTGGTGCAAATTATTTTTCTCTTTGCGGTTTTAATTACATTCCCCCCATGTGCTGGAACTGGCCCTTGCAACTAATCTCACCCTAATTTCTGGCAAAACTATTGTATCTGGATGGATTAGTGGTCCTATACTTAGTATTTTCTAAATTTTCCTTTGTGTACCCCCAGCTAGACCATGTACTCTGGCACATAAGATTTTAATTACTATGTGTATCATAGGGCCAAAGTGTGTCATACTTGAATAGACTAGACTGTCTTATGCAGTTAATGCTACATATCACAGTGTTCCATATACAGGCTGAAGTGATTGTTCTGAGCATGGATCCATCTGTTGCCAACACACCTATCATAAGCATAAGAGATTGGATATATAGCAAGCAACTCTAATATTACTAGCTGAATTTGGTCAGAATTCCTGGTTTCAAGGCTGGATTTACATAGTGGGCACCCCTAGGCCAGCTGCCATTTGCCCCCCCTGCCCCCTCCCTTGATTTGCGCAAAAATTGAAGAAATGGGTATTAACACACATTAAATTTATAAGACTATTGTATCTGCTGTGAATCCTCAGTGTTTCTGAACCAATGTGGGTGTGGTTGGGCAGAACATCCCCCTAAAATCCTGCCCTCCTAGGCCCGGCCCTTGGTGGCCTTGCCACAAATCCAGGCCTGCTTGGTTCCACCCATATACCAGTCCTGGCATGAGCACTAACAAATGAAGGCATCAGCTTAGCTGTGGCTGGCTATTATCGACAGTTCATTTACATTTCTAATGTGACTGGTTAATTTGCATATTAAAGGTGAGCAGCTTTACATTTCAAAGCAAGCACCCCATCGGGCATTTGACCAAACTCACAGATTCTAGGCCTGCCCATGTGCCTTCTAGCAACCCACAAGACAACCTTGTTAACTTAACTGTGAACAAGAAACAACCTCAACTTCATTCTTTTCTTTCCCACTTTTACATTTTTCCAATTGTGAACTTAAACATATCATCTATATCATCTTATAGTGTACCCCATACAGGCCAAAAAGGACCTTCTCCAGTCTTCCAATGAGATTGTAGATGTTTTTTTCTGTGACTGCGTTTGTGCTTCATGCTGTAAGTGCTTGCATACTCCAAGTCCGCTATTCCAGATACATTTGACCTCTCAAAACATACACACTTTTGCATTCTAAGAACCCACAAGACAATCATGTTAACTTAACTGTGTACAAAAACAACTTGAGCCTCACATTTTTTTTAAGGACTTTTCAAAATTTTAACTTGCACTATAAACCATATCAATAAACCTCTATATCTATTTCATCTTATAGTATACACCGCAGCGGCTGAAAAGGACCTTTGTTAGCCTTCCAAACAGATCATCTATCTTTCAATTACGGCAAACTTCTCTTGCGTTTTTTTTTATTTCAAAAGGAGGTTTAAAGTGCCAAAAAAAACCACATCTAAACAAATGTAGCACTGATGAAAATGTCACACTAATCACGGCTATTATTGAAAATCTGTTTAGAACCGTCAAGGTCAGTTGTTTTTTTTTGCCTTAAACAATAACCAAGTACAACCATAAAAATTATTCTGATGTAAAGGTTGTTTCCCACTGACACTTTGCTGTTGTATCTACAGCGCTATGAAATTAGTTGGCGCTATAGCAGGGGTGTCCAAACTACGGCCCGCGGGCCAACTGTGGCCCGCAATCCATTTTCAAACGGCCCACAGCAAATTCCAAGAACATACCAAAATATGGCCCGCACATGATACCTGGCGATATTGCATACTACAGGCTCCATATTTCAAATCTTCCAGCACAGAAGTAGGAGCCACAATACGTCACAGTGAGTTGGAGGAATCAGGCACAAGGATTCATTCTCTCCCTGGGAGTGCGCAAAAACTGTGCGCATACCGTGTGGGAGACCGATGCTGCTTAGAAGTAACTAGCTTCTTCTCTTCCTGCACAGGCTGCTGTATATTTCAAGGAAGATAGTGGTCACCGCTCCCTCTCATATCTTCTGGTTTGCCTCCTGGAATGCGCCCGCTGCTCTGTAAATGAACCCAGTATTACCCAAATTCTAAATGTGCCTGGCTTTGAATTGTAAAGAGCTTTTAACTAAACAGAGCATGTGAAAGAAGGTGTATACAGTAGTTTAAAGCTCTGTACAATTCAAAGCTAGTCACATACTGTACACTAATAGAAGATGCCTAAAAAAATAATTTTAACCTGTTCGGTAGAGGTGGGGGCAAAATAAAGGACACTGCCTCAACAGCAGCTGTTTTACAAGTAGTTATAAATGTAATAATTTTATGTTGATAGCATTTTTAAAACAAATATTTGCTTAAGAAGCTTGAAATATACTTTACTTAAACCAGGTTAGGCAATACATCCTTCACCTCGAGTGAGTGGCCCGGCTGTTTGTGTATTTTACCGCATATGGCCCTTGGTGAAAAAAGTTTGGACACCCCTGCACTATAGAAATACATGTTAATAATAGTGATGGGCGAATTTATTCGCCAGGGGCGAATTCGCGGCGAATTCCCGCGATTCGCCGCTGGCGAATAAATTTGCGAAACTGGCAAAAAAATGCGCCAAAAAAAATTCGCCGCGCAAAAACGAGTCGCGCGTCGTTTTTGACGCGACGTGCCGAAAACGATGCGACGCGCACCGAAAATGACGCGACGCGTCGGAAATGACGCGACGCGCGTCTAAAACGACGCGCGACTCGTTTCGCGAATCGGCAAAAAATTCGCGAATTTCTCTGGAAATTCGCTAATTTTTCGGCGAAGCGAAACGCGCCCGTTTCGCCCATCACTAGTTAATAATAATAATAATAATAATATCTATATTTGGATTGCATCACATCTACTATTTTTACTGTTAGCACATATCTGGTTGCTATGGTAAATGAAGCCTAGTAGCCAGTGTTTGGATGAAAATACAAATTTGACTACATGACAAGTGTGAAAAAGTCATAATAACACTGAAATATGACCCTCACACACAAATGTTGGTGTTGCAGTCAACTACAAATATTGGGAAGCGTGAAATATGAACATTTCCATATAAAAAATTAGTCAGATTTTAACATTCTTAACCCTGTCTGTCTAGCTGTGAGCCACATTCACATTCAAAATAAAAAATTTTTTCTAAATTTCAAAATGCTTTGAGGCCACCAGGAGCAACAGCAAAGCTGTTAGTGAGCATCATGTTGCTCACAAGCCACTGGTCAGGGATCACTGGTCTAGGTGTTTCTCTCTCTTTAATCTTAGAAACTATATTATCTATCAATCTAATTGAACTATGGAATCTATCCATCTATACCTAAATAGTGTCTAATTTCTAAGTTGAGGGGGAGGAGAGAGAGAGTGAGAGTTTTTTGGTAAAGTTCACTAAATCAAAAACTAACCCATCATCCACAGGACAATCTTGTGCATTAACAACAGATGCTGTTTCACGCGACACTCCTAATCCAACAGAAATCCAATCGAAATCCAACAGAAATAGAAATTGTTCTGAAAAATGCAACAGAGGATCATGTTGTCATGCAACAATCATATTTTCCTGAAGAAAACACACCCATATAGTGTTTGTTGTGCAACAATACCCAACATATACATGGTAATAACCCAACAACAACACCACCACTTTATGATGTTCCAACAACTAGATATCATGATCCTTTATTACACAGTTCCCATCCACATCCTTGTTACAATTTGTCTTCTTATATGTGGCCTACACTAAGGACTTTTTTTGCAACAATTGATCCTTACAATATCAATCTCCTCATGAAATTTAACACATACATAAAATATTTAAACAGTAAACACTGCTTTATTGAGTGTTTCTACAAGCTCAAATAGTGAAGTTGCTGATAATGAAAATAATGTACACAATCCAAGTCATCCTATAATAAGCAAAAGTTAGAGTGACAACAATGAATACCTTTTGAAAGATTCATCTTTCATCCCTTTGCAATCAGGACTGGTATGCCTGTTTAGTAGTAACACATGTCACAAACATCATATAGGCAAAGGGACTAAGAATAGATTTTCACTAAGAATGGATTTTCACTAAGAATCACTTGTAATAGTTCATGTTACTTAACAAATGTTTTGTGAAACATTTATCAAATGCATATTTGCATCACAAATGATTTGAGTGTTGATTGAATTAAATTGCTTTCTGTTCTGGAAAATGTGATCCACACCACAAAGGGATGATAAAGCTATATTAGTTCAATCTATTGTACCCACAACGTTGGGCAGACCTCCTTGGACATAAAAGTCTCTTTTCACTTTCAGCCACTCCTGTCTGGTTTTAGGAAATTAGATAAATAGATGACATCTTTTTTAAGAGCTTGTAGAACTTGAGTCAGTGAAAAGACCTTCTGAATTCCAAAATGATCAAGAATGATCTGTGATGATTTGAAATGCCTATTTAGGATTTGTGTTAAATGGTTTATTAACAACATATAACAATATTTTAATTAAATCAATATCTTTTTGAAGATTTGTCTTTATAGCTGAGACCAATAATCCAGAACACAAACTATATTGAGGTGTGAGGTTGAACATAGTGTTATTGGCAGCTGAAAACAAATTGTAGTTTTTCAGGCCAATTTACAGTCTGGTGTTTCAAACGCTTGATTGTTGCTAGGGTCCAAAACAAATAGTGATGTAGTAATAGTCAAGTGTTATACACACACACTTAATAAAAAAAGTAATATAACATTTAAAAGAACCTTTGTTAATTAAATATACACTGGTGTAGTTGTAACTGCCTTTAAAACACTTTTGCAAAAATAAGATGGAAAGAGGGTGAAAAAGGCTTTAGAGATAGGAGAAAGAGCATTTCAAAGTGATTTAAGGTAAACCGAAAGTTATCTCAAAAGACACCATGTCATAATCGGTTTTCGTGAAAGGTCACAACACACAAAATGTACCATATCTCATTGAATTAAATCAAGCTCAATTTCTCTCTAATGGGCTCTTCCTAAACCCCCTTGGGACTACTTCCAAATGGTTTGGTCCCTCCCCAGTGCAGTAATGGGTTTGAGTGGTAACAGTTTGATGAAGAATAGAACAATTAATAAAGGACAACAGCATGGTCAGAACTAGGGGTAGGCAAAATAGGAACCTGCCAAGGGCTTAATAACAGGGGGAACGCTAGGCACGTACCTGTAAAAGCATCTTCTGCCTACCTCTAGTCCATGTTCTCTGCCCTATGTTGCTCTCTCCTATCTACCCTCCTCTCTGGCAGTCTCCTTGCCCATGAGCTGCTCTCCCTCACCTCCCATGAGGTGCTCTCCCATCAGCCACTCTCCCCTCCACTCAGGCACTCTCCCTCCCCTCCCATCAGGCGCTCTCCCCTCCCATCAGCCCCTCTCTTCCCTCCCATCATCAGCTGTTCTTCCCTCATTCCCCTGACTTCCCTTCTGCTTCCACACATGTGTGCGTGGATTGCTTTCAGCTGCTCTTGCATTTGGCCATGCTTACATTCATATGTTTGCACGGGGGAGCGGGCTGGTCATCCGGATTTCCTAGGGTGCCCTGTCGACTTGGCCTGGCACTGGACAGCAGCTAATATGAACATATATACAAACAGTGTGTAACAGGGGCCAGAATATGGCCTGGTATTAACCCATTCCCCCCATCCATCGGGTGGGGGGAACACCTGGAAGGAGACACAGCAGGCAGGACTGTGTTCAAACAAATGCTTCTTCATTCATCAAGGCACAGCAGTACAGCAGATCAGGCGGCTCACTCTCTCAGGCACTCCTCTTTCCTCAATGCCTAAGACTCTACCTCTTCCAGGGAATGACTTACAAAACTACTTCTATAATTCTACCTGCAACCTTCCCTTTTATCATTTCCTTTCCTCCACCCACTGGGGACTTTCCCTAGCAATAGCTAGCCTCTACCGCCCCCTGGTGGTTAACCTGAAATACTTGTATTAATTACACACTTGTATTTAAACAATTACCAATTTTACCCTACTACAAGTGCATTCTAAGAAGTAGGGAAAGATCTCATTGATTTTTGATATTTTCTACATAAAGATATACTGGGATCTTTCATCTTCCCTATATGTATTGCTACCCTCCCCCCACTGCCACTCCGAATGTTTTATGCACTGAATTATTTATGTAAGAAAACTTGTTAGTCCAGTCTTGCATGATCACTCAGTGCTATGATATATGTAAAGATATGTATTAATGTGTGTGCTCTCATACAGATCGGCCAAGCGGTTGGAAGCATTTGCACATTAACCCGACACACCATTACCTCAGCTGCCCATACATAGACACGACCGACCTCCCACCTGACAATACCCCATCCTCTGCTTCCTCCCCAGCTTCAGAAGTTGGCTCGGACAGTCATGCAGAACCTTCACTGTAGAAATTATGAAGAAATATCATGAGATGCTGGTTGACTAAATATACAGTCTTAAAACTGAGTTTGCCATGGTAAAGAAGACATATCTAAACTGAGAGGCCAAACAAGCAAGACTGAGCAAAGAATTGGAAGACACCTTCACACCATTGGGAAAGAGTACAACAGAGGCAGCAAGGTGCATCCATGTATTAGTGGTAAAGACCGATGACCTTGAAAACCGCCTGTGACATAATAAAATACGGCTTGTGGGAGTGCCAGTGCCGGGGGCTGAGGGCAACATGCCAGAGGCCTTTGTGGAACGGTTTCTGCTTACGCAGTTCGGAGACAACGCCTTCTCCAGCATGTTCCTAGTAGAGCATGTGCATCGATTTCCAACCAGGCCACTCGGGTCTGGGCCAAGACCATTGATAGCACGTTGGGTGAACCACCGTAACCGGGATACAGTGCTAAGAGAGGCACACACTAAAGAGCTACTGTACGTCTGCAAAATGCCATTGTTTCACTTTATCCGGATTTTTCGATGGAGGTGAGAAAACAACAATTGCAATTTTTGATTGTGAATCGAGGGCTGCGACAACTGAATATCCAATACGCCCAGCTAAACTCCGAGTGGTTCACGATGGTCAATTCCAATTTTTTGCATCTCTGCAACAAGTAATGGTGTGGAAGACAACGAGACCGTGAACCTGCACAGAAGGGGAAGGCCTGAATCTGAGTGTTAAATGGATGGCTTGTGCATGTTAAACTTTTCTCTTTAAAGTTTTTTTACCCTATGTGGTTTTGCCCCTAGTGGTTTTGCCTAAGCTTAGAGCACTGACTGCCGTACAAGTTGGCCACTTGCATTCAGGAGTGACTTAGCCCATGGACATTGAAAAGTACATTTGACTAACAGCAAATAGCTGGCTACAGTTGAGCCATTGGCTCCCCCCATAGTAATACTCTCAGGATATATTAAGGTTTTGATGGTTAGGGCTGACCCCAGGTTGGGGAAATGGGTTTAAAGCAGGTAGGGGGGAAAAGTTTTCTAGGTTTGTGAGAGCTTACTCTCTAATTACAAAAACACTGGTTTTGATGCAGTACAAGGATGACACAATGACAAACAGGCACTATGTAAAGGTACTACATGATATCCTGTTCCACTCTTACTTGTGTGTAAAATGGCATGTGAGTGATTGAAACTGATTAGTTAGAACGTGAGGGAACTGAGAGACAAACTTAAACACTCCCTATTGTTCAATTTCCTGAAGAAACACCCTCATGACATTATTCTACTACAAGAGACACATGTGACATATGATAAGCCCCCATCCCTCAGATGACCATAGATCAGTGCTGCATACCATGCCTGGTTCTCAAATTATGCTAAAGGTGTCTCCATAATGGTTAGAAGGGGACTTGCTTTCCAACCATCACAATTGCAGCATCTCCTGCCCTGGCCTAAACAATATGAAACAGATTCCTCTTATGAAATACTTAGCAGTTGTTGGGGTAACAAAGCAGTACCATCACTGATATTCTTAGAAAATGTAAAGAATTTTGTATGCCCACTTCCTCTGATAGGAACTCTTTTTCTGTGTGGAGGACGGAATTGAAACGTACCAAACATCAGGGGATCTCCCCAAACACCAATTGCGGGAGAATGAGGGGACCACTCAATTTAAAAATAAAGATCTACAGAACTTGTGGCAGCTGCAGGGAATACAAGTAATTGCTGGTCTATATGTAGATGGTGTATTTAAAACCCCTGAATAGATTGAAACTGATTTTGATGTGATGGCCAAAGCCTGGCTACAATACTACCAACTAAAACTGGCTGCTAAGGCTCAATGGGCATTATTAGTGATGGGCGAATTTATTCGCCAGGGGCGAATTCGCGGCGAATTCCCGCGATTCGCCGCTGGCGAATAAATTCGCGAAACGGGCAAAAAAATTCGGCAACAAAAATTCGACGCGCAAAAACGAGTCGCGCGTCGTTTTTGACGCGGCGCGCCGAAAACGACGCGACGGGTCGGAATCGATGCGACGCGCGTCAAAAACGACGCGACGCGCGTCAAAAACGGCGCGCGACTCGTTTCGCGAATCGGCGAAAGATTCGCGAATTTCTCTGGAAATTCGCTAATTTTTCGGCGAAACGCGCCCGTTTCGCCCATCACTAGCCATTATCCCCGGTCTTAATAACTAAATCCTCAATAGAAAATATGATAGAATATTTAACCAGTCTCTGCAGAAATCATCCTCTATCTTGGTGTTATTCTACTCTAATGAAAAACAAAAACAGAATAGTGGGAAACTTTAGAGGCAGATGGGAACTCAGCATACCTAAAACAGAGGATGAGGAATGGGAGAAGGCTTTGGAGGTCCCAGGTCTGGTGTCATTTAATGTAAGAAGTAGATTCTCTCAAATCCTTATTTTACACCAAGCATACCTTACTCCAGCCTGTATGCACAGGGCAAACATTAGGCCAAATGACTTCTGCCTGGTGCAGTTTTCTTCCATCTGGCATGGAGCTGCTCTGTAAAGGCCTCATTCTGGTCAGAGGTGTGTGAAATACTTACCCAAATCACTAAGATACGAATCCCAGTGACTCCAAAGATTTGCCTGTTAGGTATGATTGTGCATCTTACCAAATTATGTTATCATCTTTGAGGGAATCATTCTTTCTGGCACGAAAATGTATAGCACTTAGTTGGCTGTCAGGAGACCCTCCTATTGTACAAATGTGGAAAACACTTTTGCAGAAACACATCACACTGGCCCGATTAGTGTTTATACAAAGGAATACACCAAATAAATTTGGTCTGGTGTGGCAAGGGTGAGTAGAAGCCCTCAAACCAGAAGATGACTCTCCCTGAGAAGTTGAAATGCATAACTTGTCATTGTGTAACAGCCCATAGATGTAAAGTTGTTTAAACCAAGATGTAGATAAAGGTCACTATGAAATGTATTTTCACCAATCTTTATTTTATTTTATTGTTTCTTTATTATTTTACATTTGACAATGTTTTCAACTTTTTATTTGATTTTGTTTGACTGTGAAAGTAATAAAAAGGATTACAACAAAAAAAAGTCTTCTTGAAGCAAGGGGACCATGGTGCCTGTGTGCAGTTCTCACATGAGATTGAGCTACTGGTTATTATCCCATCTCTTAAGCAGAATGGCAACAATATACCTCTACACATCTTCCTTTCTAATACATGATGTTATGGTGCCTTACTCTTGGTTATTTGATTAGCAATCACCACTCCAAAAAGACAAAAGGAACAACACACACACACATTAGATTAAATAGTTTTAGCCCCTTTATTGCAACCTTTACAACGTATTTCCCAAAGCACTGAATTTTGCAGTTATATCTCTCTGCTTAATTAATGGGATGAGATCCTATTTTATGCAAAGAAGTGGGTATTTGATCTCTATTTCATTTGAATCCATACTATCAGAGGTTGATTCTTAAATCAGCACCAATAAATAAAACTTTGCCACATCTATCCTGGGCCAGTGAACCATTTAATTCAAATGATCCTCTTATTAGGATCTTGTCTGCTCTACTTAAAATTGGCTTATTATTCTGTGATCTTGTCATCTGCACATGTTTCCTTGGTAATACATGGCAATTGTTTTTGGAGCCAATGTTTTAACATAAATGAAAATACATTGAGAAAAACTGTGAATTTGTTGCAAGGAGTGTATATTTGATGCAAGTTTGCCCTCCACTGGAGAACTTAGTACAGGTTTAAGCAGAGTCTTATTGAATATTTATTTCTGTTTATCCATATATATGCCTAAAGAAACGTCTACACACGTTATACATGCTGTTCTTCTGTTAAATGTGCCTTCAGTTTGTAGTGTTGTTATTCATTTGTCAAGGGCAGGTTGAGAGAATTGAAAATGATCAGTTTTTGAGTCCCTAACATGCTCACAAGCCAGCTGCTCTTTATAACTGTACAGTATATACATGCATTATATTTTCCACGTGAGCTTCCATTACCAGATGTTTTATTTGTGACTATAAAAGTAGCTTTATGAATGTTACACATAGTACATTTAAATTGTAATACATTTTTTATATGTCTTTCATAAACAGCTATAACAGTTATCAATATTAAAAAAGATATATTGATGTTTTTACACTCTGTATATTACATATTGTATGTAGACAACAGGCAGTCAGTGAACAGATTTCAAGTCTTTTCTTCTACCATTCCTGAAAGAATCACAGTAGGGATTTAGCCATTGATTTCCCTGTAACAAGCATTTGCAACCATGGAATTTCCTCTTTTATTTGATCAGGTTTAAGGTGGCAAAACACACGGAGACCTGTTCATTTGGTGATGTCATCAAATGAGCGGATCTCTTGTTGATATGCCGATATGGGCCATATCGGGCTGATCTGATCGTGAGTCCTAGCGCCCAACGATCGGATCATAATGCAGCAGAACAGGCGGTTGGATCATGGGACCAAATTAATGAACAGATGCAGCCGTGATCCAACGGTTTTATCCTGCCCAATCGAAATCTGGCTGACTAGATAATGTAATAATAAAACATTACCTTGTACTTGATTGTAACTAGATATAACAAGATATAATAAATGTTATTGGGTTTATTTAATGTTTAAATTAATTTTAGTACATGTGGACAAAGGGAATATGTAATTTTTTAGTTTTTAGAGATGGGTGAATAAATTCCGCAGTCATGGATTTGAAGTGATTTTTCGCATTTTGCCACCTGCAAATAAATTTGCAAATTTGTGGTCAAAAATCTGCAGCAACGATAAAATTGTCACACATCAAAATAATTCAGACTCCCATTGACTTTAATGCATTTGAACAAAATAGTAGCTTGCGTCAAAATTGTCTTGCATCAAAATTATTTTGACACCCATTGACTTCAATGTGTTTTTCACTATTTTGTGAATTTTTCTGTAAATTTGTGAATTTTTCTGCAAAGCGAAAGCTACAGATTTGCCCATCATCCATCATTTAATTCCTCATCTAACAAGTGTATTTTTTTGTAGAAAGAGCAATTGCTGCACTATGGAACTGCGTTCTGGCAGGCTACTGTTTCTCCTACGCAATGTAACTAAAGGAGTCGAAGTAGGACATGGGTTTTTACTATTGAGTGTTGTTATAATATCTACCAGCACAAGTAGCATGACTGGAGGCACCTGGAAAACTGGCAATACAGTATGTCTAGCCCCATGTCAGATTTCAAAATGAAATATTAAAAAGTCCATTTGATCTTTTGAAGAAACAGATTTCAGTGCAGAAGTCTGCTGGAGCAGCACTATTAACTGATGCATTTTGATAAAGAAAGATGTTTTTCCCATGAGATTATCCCTTTAAGGTATGGTAATTAAAATTACAGAAAGACCCATTATCTGGGAAATCCCAGGTCCCAAGGACTCTAGATAACAGATCCCATACCTGTACCAACTTTGCTTTACAGTATTTTGTATTAGTCAATATTCTCTTGATCTACCTTGACAATTAAGTTATTTTGATTGTCAGTGGACTGACTACATATTGTTTTCAATGCCTTCACAAATCTATATTTGGATACCACTGAACTGGGGGAAATATGTATTAAAAAGGATGAGGAGGGTGTGCTATTTGTTCAGAAGTTATAACAATTATTGCAAAGTATCTTTATCAAATGCTTGAGCTTGGACAGTGCAACAATTTAATTTGTAATACAGATAAAATAAGGTTTTATATGCATACAAGTTTGGACAAAGCATATCTTCAAAATCTTAGACAATTAATTGTAGTATGCTATAAGTGTTTTATATATATATATGTTTTGGTTATATAATTATTTTATGGTTGTAAATTTTATATGCTTGTTTTATGCTGATTTACTCATGTGTTCATACTTAAGCTTACGTATGTGCCATTGAACTCACAGATATTCTATATTAGCAGTGTTGTTTAGATATGAATGCAAAGCTAAGGCAGAAGAAACAAAAGCGCTATTAAAATAAAATGTATTCTCAGTTCAGCATCAACCAAAACACTTATTCATTCTCTTATCATCTTCTGCTTTGATTACTGTAACCTACTCCGCAAGTATTCAAGCAAGTCGCCTTTCACAACTCCAATCCATTCTAAATGCCATGTCCCTTCACTGGCTCCCAATCTCCCAATTCAAATTACAAACACTCAAGGCCCTTAACAATAATAACAATGAAGCCCCACCCTATATTTGATCGCTGATCTCCAAATACACTCCTTCATGCAACCTTCACTCTGCTTCCGACCTTCGTTCGCTTCTCCTTCTTTCCAAACTTTCAAATGCTGTATAAAGTCCCAGCTTTTTAAATAAGCTTATTCCATGTACCTTAATTAATCAATCAAATTGTTTCTAAAATGCTAATGTCTCAATTTTACCCCAATCTTTAGTATGTAAACCCAAATTTGTAGGACCCTCTAATCCAATTGTACTCAGTAAGTCCTTGTTTGTTATCCACCATTTATCCCCTGTTTGTTATTAGTAAGGTAAAACCTGTTTTTTGTCAGCACTATATAAATAAATGATGTATCATTTTGTGAAACCTTGATCATACTGCACCAATCAAGCATCACCATTAAATAAAATGGTTATGTATTTAAAAGAGGGGAAGTACTGCTTGTAATTGTGATGTCCATCATAAACTAGAAGCACATATTTGCAGAGTGCATGCTACACTGCTGTGTGCAAGATGGGAAAACAGCACAGGATAATTTACAGTACTGTATGTATATTTTATAAGGTTTCATGTACAACGCAGTCTTTTCTTGAGATTAAACCAATCCAGCTAACTGGGAGTTTTACCACTTATCAAGTGATGCTAATGTTTAAAGCAGTTTAAAAGTATTTGATCATGACCATGGATTTATGTTGCAGCATACTGCATTTCCTCTCTGACTCTCTGTAACCCATTATTGCCTATAATCAGCCACACACATAATTAAAGGGCAAGGAAAGTCTAATATAGAATAAGGCTAGAAATGCTGTATTTTGTATACTAAACATAAACATGAACTTACTGCACCACAAGCCTAATCAAACAAATTATTTATGCTTTCAAAATTGGCCACAGGGGGCTGTCATCTTGTAACTTTGTTATACATCTTTGCAAGACTAGACTACATGCACATGCTCAGTGTGGGCTGGGCTTCTTAGGGATCATCATAAATGATCAAAAAACAAAGCTGGCTGGTAAGTAAGGCAGGGGCTACCCCTGCTGTTAAAAAGTATGATTATTTCCCTGCCAGAAGTTAGAGACTGTCTGACAATTCCTATCCACAGAAGTAAATGAAGGGAGAATTTCACTGCATACAGTCAGGTTTCTTATCAAAACGGTACACATTTTTTAATTACAGTATATTGGAGATAGATTTCTTTTTCATTAAAGAAAGTAAAAATGGGATTTTATTTCTATGCCTTTCCTTGCCCTTTAAATAAGATTGCACTCCCAGTATGCAACATCCTGTTTATCTGACATTATGCTTACTTATTACATTCAGTTCAAATTAACAGAAGAATTCAGGTAGATTCAGAATCAGAACACATTCAGTAATTTTAGATCCACATAAAATAAGTCCAGCTCCACTTTGGTTAGGGACTGGTATGGGCATGAAAAAGGAAGTGACATCAACACACATCTCTACTTTATAAACACAACCTGTTCATTTTGGTTGATTTTCAGAAAATTCACAGTTTAAAACTAAAGGATACAGCCACTCCAGACTCACTGCTTGTAGTCTACATTGCCTAGGGGTGGGATCACACATAATTCACCAGGCTTCAAACTTCAAGTATATGTTTCAATGCTGAGCCAACTTATGTCTCCACCTTAGGCAGAGCGCTCTCGTGTGTGACATTCCCTTTGCTTGAGTGTGAGCCAGCAGATGTACAGGGGGAGGGTGTTGCATGTTACACAGAGGTACAGTAGATGGCCAGAAGAGATACATCCCCAGTGCCCCCACTTTTGCACCCTAGGCATGTGCCTCTTCTGCCTACCCCTGATTTGTCTTTCAGAAAAACAATTTTCTGACAAAACAAATGATTTAATAAAAAGAATTTCTGGAACCTCGTTAATCTCTAGTGGAATGGGAATCAACTGCAAAGGAATTGGGCAAAATGGAGATTTGCAAACAAAAATAGAACAACATTTTCTAAACATTTTCTAAATGTGATAAATGCATAAATAGTGCAGTGGTTTGTGTTATCGGGCTAGCGATGAGCAACTCTTTTCACCAGGCATGGATTCTTAGATCTGAAATTCCACATTTCAGCATCTGCTAATTTTTTTGCAAAACTGTGTCTAAAATATGCAACGAAAAATTTTGCCGCGCAAAAACATTTGGTAAGACTAAATTGTTGCTGAAACAAAACAGTCGCCTATTGACTTTAATGTATTTGGACAAAAACGTCGCAGAGACAAAATTGTTGCCACAAATGGCTATTGCGCATTAAGCATTTGGAGTGAGAAAAAAATTATTGCGCATGTAAAAAATTGTCACACATAAAAAAAAATGTTGATGCCCATTGACTTCAGTGCCTTTCATGAATTTTTTTGCTGTTTTGCTAAATTTTTTGCCGCTCAGCTAATTTTTTTGGCGAAGTGAAACGGGACACTATCACTAATTCTGGCCATGGCAATAACTCGGACTGGGACAGATATGAACAATATATGATCTTAATGATGTCATGCTGAATATGTTGTGACTATATAAATGATAGCAATAATTTATTTTCTATGCAGTTTTACCTCATTGAGACAATTCAAAATAGAATGCACCATTTCCAGTTAATTTGTTCATTATGTTCCTTAGTGTCGGATATTGATGAACAAAATTTTTTGGCAGAAAAAAACATCCATTGACTTCAATGCATTTCATTATGCTCATTTTTTGGTGAACCAAAAAGGGACAGATTCACCCTTCACTAGTGTTAGAATGTAAGCTGACTGGCCACTTAATACAATAATTGTCCAAATAACATACTTTCAGAGGATGTGAATCTTTGTAAAGATACCCATAAACTAATATCATAACAACCTTGTTTTTGTAATTCCCTTTGAAAAAAGTAAGTGGTGCAGTATTTTGCTTACCTTAATTATCTACACACATGTTTATTGTACTTTGCTGTGCTCCACATGCCGTATATGAGCAATCATTTTCTTGTACAAAGCTTTTCTATATTCTTTTCTTAATTGTGAAAACTAAGACTGTGATTTAAAAAAAAGTTTCTTTGTTTCAGTCTTTGTTCAAGCTTCGCACAACCTTGAGTAAATCCATGATTCACTGAACAGTGCATGATTCATTAGTATTAATTTCAAACTTTTCTTAGAATATGAATTATCATGTGTATATATTACTGTGAATTATCTCTTATTTATTTCTCTCTTCTTTTGTTTGACCTCTGTTGTATTAATAAATTATCCTCCACTATAATCAAGGGAAATTGTACTCATAATTTTTTTTTGTTTGTTTGCGTTTATTGCAATGATGTCCTGTACTTATTATCCTGCCTGTTACATATTTAATGATATCAATGAACACTTACAGGAAACATAAGACAATGTTATCCTGATTTCTTTTCCAATACAGAGTAGCTAGGCCCAGTCTTACATGCTACTTACCCTTCCATTCTATGTCTCAGATGAATGTGGTCAGACAGTCTTGAACCCGCTCGACATTTGTTTAACACCTGAAATTCAGGCAGCTAAAGCTATTGCATTTAAAAATCAATTTGTCCAGAAGAAGTGTATAAAACCACTGGAGCACATATTGCATTATTTCATAGTAATGGAGATTTGCAACGAGGCACAGAGTAGAACATCTGATATTCTGAAAAAAGGTTTTGTGTCATTCTTAAGCAGTTTGGGATGGGAAGGATTGACCATGAGAAATAGAACTGCCGCTTAAAATACAATATATCCTCATACTCGGCAACTTATTGATAATGAGAACATCAACTATGCCAGTGATAAAACTCCCAAATGGTTGCAAGGAAAGGATTCTGAAAATATAATAAGCCATGATTTCCTTTGATACAGTATTATTTAATTGCAAATTTGTAAAATATTACAGAAGAGTATTAAAGGGGTACTATAGCGAAAATTTTTATTTTATATAAGCTTCATCATACTGAAATCAGAAGTTTTCTAAATGCAATCAATTAAAAATCCTCCATCATTTCTGAAAATATCAAGAGACAGATTTACTATTGTTCGAATTCGAGTGTTAATTAACCCTCAAATTCAACCACTGAATTTTGGTCGAATTTTAACCCTTCAAATTTGAATATCGTATTTGAAGGGTTTTGACGAAATTCGATCGAATAGGAAAAATTCGATCAAATGTTAAAATAATTCTAGTCGAACGATTCAAGCATTTTTCGAGAATTTTTTTTATACGATCTGACCATTCCTATAGGGTTATACAGCAATTTGGTAGGTTTAATCTGGCGAACTAGGGATTTGAATTTTTTTTAAAGGGCAAGTACTTCTACCATCGAATGGTCAAATGATTGAATTTCAAATCATTCACACGAATTTAGTAAATCTGCCCCCAAGTGTATCTTCACTATCCCTCTCTCTGCATCTTTTAATCTTCATTCTTTCTACTTGCAGCAGTGTCAGATATTCATTGACAGTTAGATTCAATATATCTTATAGGGGGGCTTCCTTTCCTAGCAGATGAATTAGAACTCATTCAAATAACTGATTCCAGTTCAAAGAAAATCTAACAGAATAACTGCCTTTTGCACACATTCTGCATGTAGGAAGACATGATGTCTAGTGATTTTAATAGAGTGAGCTCTAATACTTCTTCTTATTTCAGTATGCTGAAACTTATATAAAATTTTCATTTTCACAATAGTTTCCCTTTAAGGTACAGGAATGGTAGTCTTCATGTTTATTCTCATTCGTGTAAGACCTCAAAGGAGCATGTGTGTGAATGTTTAGCAAGACTTGCAGAAAACCTTTCCTCTCAGTACAGATACTTACATAATTGCACTCTATGAAGGGTTTTTCCCACAAGATAATATACCTTGTACTGAAAATGATCTTTCATGTAGTGTACTGTATAAAATGAGGAAATAGCATATTGTGTCTGCAGAGCATGTCTCTTCTATTATTTGACATTATTAACAGACTTGATATGAATAGCCATACTATGTGTTAAAGTAAAGAGAAATTAGTCAGAAAGCATTAGGAATCTAAAAATTGTCAGCAACCTTTTCAGGATTATTATTGTGCTGATTCAGTTCATTTATACTGTATAAAAAATAAACATACTTGGCAATGTTCATTATAGGTAATTATACTTTATTAAGAATCAACAACCCACATACACTGACACAGTACGGATCTAAGAAGACTATATTACAGTAATGTGGGTTTATACTTAATGGAGAAGCTTCCTTAATGCTTGTCACAGCATTGGGGTTTTTAAGTTATTTTAGCAGCTGAGCCCCCAGTGTTTATAAATTTTCACGTTTATGACTTGGAATCACGTTTATGACATGGAATCTGACTTATACAGACACATATGATGTAAGAATGAATCTCTCGTTTAGGTGGTAAAACCATAAGCTAATTCCTCTTATATTTGGCAAGATAATGTTCAGGGCACACAAAGTCCATCAGCAAATATCTGTGATATTTATTAATGAGAAACTAAGTAACACTACTGATTGACTGCAGCATGCTTAATGTTGTTGTACGAATAATTAATTTGACTACCATATGACTTGCTTACCATATTCTCAGTTACATGGCATCCCTACTCAGCAGTCTTTCCATAATTTGGATCACCATACCTCAAGACTATTAAAAACTTTTAAACATGAAATACATTCCAGTGAAGCCTCAGTTTTACATCCCCTGATTTAAAGTTTTCCTTCATTTCCTTCATTCCTACATTTTGTGGCCACATATTTTTAAGCATAATACATTTATCAGATTTTACATTTTCCCACTATTTACACCATTTTTTTCTGGTCTCCAGAAAAACATAAAATATCATTATTTCTGCAATTATAAAAACTACAAGGTATATAAAGGTATATAATTTTTTAAAATGTGAATTATTTGATTAAAGGAGTCAGTGAGTCTTTCTGTAATTCTGAGGTTTCTAGATAACAGGCTTCCGATATTATGGTTATGTAATGTTTTGTAATATTTTTAGACATTCCAATATTAACCAGACCAGGCTAAGTGAGATGAATATATTAATATGAACATTTAGGTAACTTACATAGTTACATAGTTACATCGTTAAATTGGGTTGAAACAAGACAAAGTCCATCAAGTTCAACCCCTCCAAATTAAAACCCAGCATACACACACACACACACCCCTACATTCTTTCACACAAACCATATATGCCCATAGATATACTAACTGTAGAGTTTAATATCAAAATATATATATAATATGTCTGTCCAAAAAATCATCCAAGCCCCTTTTGAAAGCATCAACAGAATCAGCCATCACAACATCACCCGGCAGTGCATTCCACAACCTCACTGTCCTCACTATGAAGAACCACCTATGCTGCTTCAAATGAAAGTCCTTTTCTTCTAGTCTGAAGGGGTGGCCTCTGGTGCGCTGATCCTCTTTATGGGTAAAAAGGTCCCCTGATATGTCCTCTAATGTATTTGTAAATCATGCGCCTATTTTCCAGAGACAACAACCCCAACCTGGACAGTCTACCCTCATAATTTAAGTCTTCCAACCCTCTAGCCAGTTTAGTTGCACATCTCTGCACTCTCTCCAGCCCATTTACATCCCTCCTAAGGACTGTAGTCCAAAACTGCACTACAATTTCCAGATGAGGTCTTACTAGGGATCTATAAAGAGGTATAATTATGTTTTCATCCCTTGAGTTTATGCCCTTTTTTTATGCAGGACAGAACCCGATTTGCTTTAGTAGCTACATAATGACACTGCCCAGAATTAGACAACTTGTTATCTATAAAAACCCCAAGATCATTGTCACTTAAGGAAACTCCTAACACACTGCCATTTAGTGTATAACTTGCATTTATATTATTTTTTAAGTGTATAAACTTGCATTTATCAACATTGAACCTCATTTTCCAGTTTGCTGCTGAGTTTCCCAACTTAGATAAATCACTCAAATCACAGCAAAGTGGCAGCATCTTGCATGGAACCTATAGTTCTGCACAATTTAGTATCATCTGCAAAAATAGAAACCGTACTTTCAATGCCCACATCCAGGTCATTAATAAACAAGTTGAAAAGCAAGGGACCCAGTACAGAGCCCTGCGGTACCCCACTAACAACACTGGTCCAATTAGAAAATGTTCCATTTACCACCACTCTTTGTAGTCTATCTCTTAGCCAGTTCTCTATCCAGTTACAAATACTATGTTCCAGGCCAACATTCCTTAATTTAACCAGTAATCTTCTGTGTGGCACTGTATCGAATGTTTTACCAAAGTCTAAGTGTTGAATTTAATATGAATAAAACTGAAGTGGTAGCCAGTGCCACTAATTCTAAAAGGCTAAATTGTGTTTTCAAGGGATGTGGTTGTTTTATATAATATTCTGTTTACATTGCTGCTAAAGGGGCCAAACCCAGTACTAAATGGATATGGTCAAGTATGTAATAAATAAGACACTTATGCTGAAAGGAATAAAGGCCACAGTTTTATTAAATAATATTATAACCAAAACATTACACATGCCAGCTGATGAACAAGTCAGAATGCACAAAATGGGAACCCCTGGAAACCAGAAGTCTTCTGCCACAAATTGTATAAGCTGAAGGCCATCTCATAGCTAAAGTAATGGGTGGGAGGGAAACTGCCTTCCCTAGGAACAGGTTTGGTTACAGCAGGTTTGGTTACAGCAAGCATGGCTCACCCCCATTCAGTTTGGTATCGATGTTGGATGAGCTTTCTACTGCTGTCATTAAAGGGCTCAGAATCTACTCAAAACAGTCATTTATTTGGCAGAATGCATTTCTATATAACTAATATGCATTCAAACGATTTTTATTCTATCAAAATGGACCTATTAGATCGAAAAAGGTCAATTTTCGATAAAAAAAAACACTTTAATAAAATTCGATAGTCGAAGTTTTTGAACTTCAAAATTTGACCCTTAGTAAGTCTTCCCCTAACAGTCTGCTAGTTAGTAAGGTTTTAAAGGTGCCATAATACTGTAAAGTATGGGGTTTCAATACACTGGTGTCATAGCTGCCCTCCAAAATTACTGCTTTTATAGAACAATTAGAATTAGGCAAAGGAAGCAGAGGTACTGTGGGTCCAGGGTCCCAATACCCCTCGACACACTCACAAACACACACCATTGAGCCCAAGACACATGGCTCTTCCACCTACTCCTAATTCTGATGCTATGGGCAACATCACTGAAGATATGTATCTCCAAAGTTAGTAAACACACCCCTATTCCAGTTCCCACTTATTCAAGATCGCACATACAGTATAAACCAGTCCAACTTGGTGTTATATAAATTAGTTTCTAAACCAAACACAAGGATAATGTGTAACAGCTGTGTCAGGGCTAGAATTAGGGGTAGGCAGAAAAGCCACATGCCAGTGGTGTGTTGGGGGGTGCTGAGACCCCTAGACACACAGTTCCTCTCCTTCCTTTCTCTTACTGTAATTCTCCTATAACAGTAGGTGGAGGAGATGGAGGATAAAGAGAGAGAAGTGTTGCTGCGGCCAGTATGGGGGCTTCCCTTGCCTGGCACTGGGGGCCATGGTAACATACTTTATTAAAGAAAGGGGGTATACACTATTTAAATGTATACCTTGCCAATTAATTTAATCTCTTGATATTGCTATAGCTTATTTGAGGAACAACACAATGCATAGCAATCTGCATTCATATGAGAGAGTACTACCATACTGCTTTGGTAACCTTATGCATTCATTAGTTGATACAGCCAATATGCATTCTTACCTGCATATTTTGTAACATGCTCTATGGAAGATAGTGTTTTCTTGGTTAGGACAGGAGCACTACTATTCTAATATAACAGGCCCTTATTACAACCTTAGCTGCATATGTGCAGAGAAGGAACCCACTGACAGTAAGCTGCACCATTATGCTTCTAAATCAAAATTAAAAAAGAGCTACTTCTAAAATGAACATATTTTATATTTTCATATAACATATTTTAGAAATGATTATGACATATCACAAGACCAGCTACAGCCATTCACTTGGAAGACAAGTAAACAATAGAAATGATACAGTGGCGCTGTATAATCAAGCAGCATGAAGTGATTTACTGTTATGGTAAGTGAAATGACATTGTTCAATAAATATATCTGCATCCACTTTTAATGACACACTGTTAAGATTCGTGATCATAACCTTTTCTGCGGCATAAGACTAATCCGGCTATTTAACTCCAATGCGAAACATTTGACTGACACTCTTATGTGAATTTATAATAAGTGTTCTCAGTTGTCTGTCTGTAATCTACATTAAGTGACCTCCCCAGGATTTATTTAAAGCCATTTTATTAAATCAGCCTCCAGTGATTTATAACTGAGATGTGCAGTATCCTAATTTTTATTAATAATAATATGATTTTGGAAATGTACCCATGCAATGCCTTTGAGGCTGAAATAAATTTAAAAATCCAAGGCAATAAACTGATTTGATAGTTCTGTATATTAAATCAGACGAGCAGCATGCAAGTTCTCCCACTACCCCCTCCTTGCTGATTAGTACAACAGATTGCAAGTGAATGTAAAACCTGTGACCTTCTTATTGCTGCCTCTCACTTCAGTAAATGCACATGGTTTGATTTGACTGCCATGATCACCTAAAAGAGATGAACTACAGTAACTTGTCAGATTTTCCATCAGGCATTTTATAGCACCATTGATTGAAGGTGTCAGGAGGGGGGTATGGGATACACGGCTGCCTGACTAGAACACAGCTGGTGCATAGAATGAAGTGCCCCAACTGTACAGTGACAGATTTTGCAAATCCTTCAGGAGTCGCTAATAAATCATTGTGGATTGAGAGGAATGCAGCTGATCTCTGAATTAGCTTCTATTGGAAAGGATCCATGAGTTACATCCCACAATCTTGATGACATCACAGCAGCTCTCGGTCCTTGAGAGCCCTGATGTTGATCAGCTGAAGGAATTGGCTGCTTCTGCCAATCATAATACTGCTAGATGCCGCTCTACTTCTGGTGATAAGAGAGAAAGGAAAAGGCACAGGCAGCAGTAGCAGCAGTGGAGAAAAATGACTTTAGCTTTCCACAAAGCCTTGTGAGGGGAGAAGCAGCAAGCAGCTGGTGTGGGTGAGATTAAACAGTTCTCATTGCATTTCTACCGGTCTCTTAGTGCTCCCTGGTGTCATTCTGGTGTCCAAGCTAGAAAGTGCATTATAACCATGCACTAAACATCAGGAATCATTCCAGCTGGCTAAATGTTTAAGGAATTCAGGCTGAGTGTGTGTGAGAGAACGTAACAGAAAGGGCTTGGCTGTGAGAGAGTTCAGCAGCTTTGCCTACTGAAGCTGAGAACTGACAGGTAGCACTTATTCTCTGAAATCCGGGACAACAGAGCTCTGCTTCGGAGTACCTACTCTGCGGTCAAATCAAGCAAGAACCATTCAGGTAAGACACAGTTTCAAAAGTACCCCAATTAATAATGTCATGTCTTATAGGCTTACAGCAAATGTGCATGCTTCAGTCCTGAATTGAGAAGTCTTTTTTGAGTTATGAGAGTAACAAAGTCTCAAGAATGGATAGAAAAGACTATTGAACCATAATTTAATAATTATAGCAAACCAAGGACAATATAGGAAAACAATGAGCAATAATTCTTTGGAATGCAGAATAAACTCCACCTTTTGTTAGACTGCTGATCCCATAATTTGAGCTCTGTCTCACAGTCATAACTGAATTTTGCATGCTTGGACATTGATAACAATGTAACAGCAAACTGAAAATGCTTTTTGGTTTGCCAGTGGTTTTCCCTTTTGGATGCCTACTAGCTCATTCCTTCTAATTTCAAGGAACTTAATGAAGAATAATTACAAACCATTTTGCAGCAATTGCTCACAGGAATCCTTATCCAGCAGATCTGTGCATTGGTTATTTCATTCATTTATTGATCCAGTTTTTTTCATTAGAGATGGTCCTGTGATGAAGACAGATTGTTTGCTAAGCAATTTTTCTTTTATATTGCTATTTGGCAATTGCCCTTTCCACTATTGATTCACAGTTTATATTTACATGCCACGCTGTTACAGTTTTTTTGTGTTTGAAATTAGTCAATACGTCGATTTTTAAGATGCTTCGAACAACACAGACACAGAAACCTAAACGTCCGATCAATTTGGATATTTATCATACTTGCTTCAAGCAAGAAATTTACACAAGGTCCCCAAAATGGCAATTTGTGAAGTTTTGATATTATATGGGAGGTGAAACATTGCAACAGAATGCTCCTTAATGCAAGTTAGTTGTCAAAGTGCTGCCAGAGCATGTCCACTATTGTAAACATTGCTAAAATCTATATATAAGTTAAAATATAATGTTTGATGTATAACATGATAAACAAGGTCACCTGAAAGTTCTATTCCCCATATTTTACTTCTGTAAAAACTCAATAAATTACTATCTATCTGTTTAACGAGTATCTGTGAATGAGGTAAGTGAAGTTGAGACAGTTTCTTATGTTACTCCATATATGCATTGGAAAGGCTTGTTCTTTGTAATGTAAAATGAATGATCAGAAATGTACCAAGCACATAACAGTATTTATTATGCAAATTGCCATGATCTCCCCAACCCACCAGATAATCCAAACTGGTTGTAAAGTCTATGCAGGAAGCAAAGGAAGTAACTCAGTTATGTTTTGTCTTTCTACTGTATATTTCTCTCTGAGGATGTAAAGGGTATGACCACAACGTATGGGAGCCATTGCCTTTTATTCAGATAGCTCTGATGTATGGGAAGGCCATCTCCCATAGACTCAATTTTAATCAAATCATTCAAATTTTTTAAAATGATTTCCTTTTATCTGTAATAATCAAACAGTACCTTGTACTTGATCTAAACTAAGATATCATTATTCCTTATTAATCCAACAAAATCCAATTGGGTTTGATGTTGAAATGATTTTTTAGCAGAATTACCAAATTACAGAAACATCCCTTATCTGGAAACCCCAGATCTGAACATTCTGAATAACAGGTCTTATATCTGTTATTGTTATTATTATTATTATTATTAATACTAATAATAAACAATACCTTAAAAGGTGTGGCTGTGCTAGTTGTGCTTAGCACATCATGTGTAAGACATAGCACACAGCATACTCTGGTGTAAATAAGATTTAAGAGCTTAAATCAGGTGTTAAGAAGAAGGCTTTTCTTGTGCATTGTGCTTATAAGCCCTCATTCTGGAACCTAATGGATAGCACACAAACCAAGGGTGCCAAGTTGAGGGTCATATCCCAAACTTGACCTTTACACAAAGGTATGTGTACTAGTAGCTTGCAAAAGGTTATGCCAGATAGCATCAGATATGTGCCAATTTTTGCACTGTACCCATCTTGCTAAATGATAAAGTAACAGTGCCCACGTTAGAGATACATTTGTTTTCTTTGTATGCTTTGCTATATATGCATTTATGTCTGTCACACACTATGGGGCAGATTCACTAAATCGCAAAGCGTCTAACGCTAGCGCTAATTCGCCAGCGTGACGTCAAATCGGAACTTCGCAAATTCACTAACAACGGCTCTGGCGAATTTTCGATAGCGAAGTAGATAGACGTGCGCAACTTTGCACCCTTACGCCAGGCAAAGTTGCGCACTGAAGAAGGATCGTAATTTCGTAAATTCACTAAGATGAACATTTTCCTCAACGTTAGCACTTAAGCTAGACGTTACTTCGCCTGGTCAGACCAGGCGAAGTTCAATACAATAGATAGGAGGTCCCAAAAAACGCCGGCGTATTTTAGCATAGGAGGGTGATAGTCTGAAAAAGATCGATTTTTTTGGGGGGGGTTACCCTTCTTCCCCCCTACATTTCCTAACATATGGCAACACAACTATACAGGGGGCACATGTAGGGCAATAGGACAACTTTATATAATTTATTAAAGGTTTCCTGGGCTTGTGTAGTGTAATGTAGTGGCTGTAACATATACTTCTATTATAAGTTAAAGTTCCCGCCGTAAACTAGCGCAACTACGCTACCAACGCTAGCGAAGCCTACGCTGGTGAATTTTCAGATCTTAGTGAATCTGCCCCTATGACTGAATTGCTCAGAACTGTGGCAAACAAAAAGATCAAAATCTGTAACATTTTTTTAACAATCATGCATTGCACCTACGTAATATTGCAGTTTGGGGCAATAGTAAGTAGGCTCACAAAGACACATAACAACATTTTATTAGCACTTATTTAATTCATAAAGAATCATAGTGTTCCTCCTTTTCTTTTGCTTTGACATGGCAGCATCTGTAGTCAGTTACACCATACTGTTACAAGTACTTCACTTTCATCAACTGCATTAAAACATATATATATATATATATATATATATATATAGGCTGGTATTCTTGTCCAGAATAGGTGACAACCCTATCTATTAGGTTGCAGACTTGGAAAATTGTCTGGTTGCAGTCTATGTGAATTTACAAAAGTTTAATGTGATCTGTAAATGTCACACTTTTAATACATTCAAATTAGATACTGTGACTTACTAGTAGACAGTTCATCAGTAACTGCATTACGGCAAATGTAATTTGGTTTCTTTAGGATTGGTGAAATCATTTTAGTCTCTCGAGCTGAAGTGGTTAAGGTAAATTTGACCTTGTTCAGGAAAACACTTTGTGTATTATTGATCAAATTTTCCAGAAATGCAGAACAAATCATAGCGAGACAGCTTCTTCAGCATGCCAGAGACAAATGGGGGGTAGAAACTGTACTACAGTAAATTATCTAAATATATTTATGCATATTTGTTTTCATATTTCCACCCACACTATTACTATAAGATATATTAGCATTTCTGCAAATGAACAAATATAACTAGTGAGGTTAGTATTAGTAAAATAACAGTAGACTAATATTACTTCTAAAGTTAATACCAAAACTTCCCCCCACAGCATTGTTGTGTCATGATTTGAGTAAGGATTATATGGTAGGCAGAGCACTGCAAGCATTTATCAACATATCAGCTGCCTAAACAAACCAATTTATATAAAGCCATATTTTACTTATTTGTTATCTTGGCTTTTTTTCATCAAAATATAATACTTGCTGATGGCAAATGACCATAACTTTCCAAAATCTTTCATTTGTGAAAGCTAGGAAGTGGTTATATCTCAAACCTGAAAGAATATACTCTGTTGGTGTATAAGAAAAATTCAATATATTTTTGTATTCCAAAAACAATAAAACCAACTGCCGGTATGGAGATCAGTTATACATAAACCCACTATCTATTGAGTTCAGAATCACTGATGGCCTTATACCAAAGAGTGCATTTTAAGCAAATAATTATAAACACCTTCAGGAAACTCAAACTAGAGGAGACAGTAGCTCTGGTGGCTGAGCAGGCACTAGCTCAGAATAAAACCAATCATCACAAGGCTGCTTTGCAAAAGCCCAAAGAGATTTACCAATCCTACAATCTACCCTAACACTTAAAAGCTCCTGTATATCTCTCAAAAGGTATTTGGCCTAGGAGACAAAAACTGGAACATGCGGCCCCAGTAACTCCAGTCTTACACATCAAGACACCCCAGGGATTAAATATATATGACCCATTGGAATTTGCTAAAAACTTTAAAACACTTTACTCCCAAGTCCAAGGGGTTTCAGATGGGGACATAGACCAATGCCTTGTGGGTCTCCCATTACCCGTGTTAGGGCAGAACTACACGGATAATTGCAGTCCATTTTCGACGCATCAGACGCTGGTAGTTAAAATGCATGCAACAAGTTGCTTGCGACAAAATCAAGGCAACTAATAGAAAGCCGTATGGTGTCACAGGGTTGATCAAACACAACACTAATGACAGATGAAGACGCAGCTTGCAGCATTTTCATTCGACAGTCGCGTCGCATTAAATAAACCCTGCGACACCATCTGACTTTCTGTTAGTTGCCTAGATTTTGTTGCATGAGACTTGTTGCATTCGTTTTAACTCCCAGTGTTGGATGCTTCGAAAACGGACCACAATCGTCCATGTAGTTCTGCCCTTAGACAGGAACAAAGGTCTTTCCCGGACAACCCTATCATGGAATTAGAAATTAAGGACACAATACTTAGTTTGCCTATCCAAAAAAACCCGGGTCCAGACGGATTCTCGGCGGCATGATCAGATTATATCTAGATGTGATTGCACCTAAGCTGCTGGGCATCCTTCAGGTGTCTTGGGATACAGGCTTACTCCCTCCCTCAGTAACCCATAGCATCCAATTAATCTTCTGATTGGTTGCTATGGACTACTGCTTCTAGGCAAACTTAGTTTCTTTTATTTCAATGAGGGCAAGGATCCAGACCTGTGGGACTCCTACAGTCCAAAAACCCTGATACGGATGCAAAAATATTAGTCAAACTCCTCGCTTATCGCCTAAATAAAGTAATCGCATCTTTAATCCATAGTGACAAGACTGGCTTTTTTCCCAAATAAAACAGCAGTTAATATATTATATGTTTATATGCACATTTGCAGCTACGTTAGATACTCTACATGAATTTGTACTGTATATAGCAAATCTAGAACCTATCGTACCAACTTAAAAGGGCAAGTGCTCAATGGGTCAAGCTTCCTCTAAACAAATCAATATTTTCAAGATGATTTTCCTCCCCAAATTCGTCTACCCTTTCTCAAACTCCCCAATATTTGTTAAAGAACTGCAATAAAAAATCTAACTCGCTTATTATCCTGTTTATCCAGCAAAATCCCCCTGAATGTCATTAGTGGTTCCTATTGTGGAAGGGTGACTGGCATTCCCCAATTTGCACAATTATTACATGGCCAGTCAACTAGAATATGTACATAGTTGGTTCCACCCAGATGTGGACAACCCCTTGTTGATCCTTCATGCCACAATTATTGGATCTTTGGAGGCACTATGAAATGCCCCCTTTAAACACATTACCAATTCCCCATCAGTCCCAGAAGTCATAATTATTCCCATTAAGCTCTGGTCTCAAAAAGGAAAGGCAGTCTTTCTTCTGCCATCACATCACACCTCTCACTATGGAATAATTGTAATCTCCCACACTTCAGTAGCCTAGATAACTTTCAGTATTGGCCGCTGCTAGGTGTCAAATAACAGATGGTTCCCTTTCCTCTCTACAAAACCCATATATACAAATAAATAGGTACCTACAACTGAGACATGCATTTAGGGCACAATTCAATTCTGGACCTGTGGAAAGGCTTAGACTTTGGGATCCCAATCCTAAAAAACTCCTGTTGGACTTACTGTGCATACAAAACTATATAAACCTGTTGTGGTTCCATTAAGCAAGCACCTAATAAATGGTCCCAAGCTATTCTAAACATGGATGATGAAAAATGGAATTAAAGGAATACTATACTCCTCAAACAATGTAGGTCTCTATAAAAAGATATTTTATAAAACAGCTCATATGTTCAACCGTGTTTCAGGTAAATAAACCATTTTCATAAAAATATTTTAGTAGTATGTCCCACTGGGTAATCATAAATAGAAAATTGATATATTAAAAAAGGGCAGCCCCCTGGGAACATATGATTCACGGTGCACACAAACAAACCAAATAAACTGTACGTGTTAGATTACAGGGACCAATTGACCAGATAATTTCCCGTCAGGTGATCTCCGACTTGCCACATGCTTTTTGTCGCTCAGCGTCAGATCCAATAGAAACGCACAGGAATCGTCCATGGAGTTCAACCCTTATAGGCACCAACTCACTAGTTTTTAGTTTTAATGAATACTGATTACTGGCAACAGCAAATTGGTTGGATTAATTTGTTAAGCCTTGAACTTCATAGGCAGGTGTGCCCAATCATGATAAAAGGTATTTATGGTCTCAGATGTTTAAACTGTCAGTTTCAGCTATAAGGAATGTAATCAGGAAATGGAAGGCCATAAGAACAGTTGCTATAAATGCCATGTCTGAAAGGCCAAGAAAAATACAGGAACGGCATATGTGGAGGATTGTAAGAATGGTTACAGACAAACCAAAGATCACCTAAAAAGGACCTGCAAGACCATCTTGCTGCAGATGGTGTATCTGTTCATCGTTCTACAATTCAGTGCAATTGCACAAAGAACATCTGTATGACAGGGTGATGAGAAAGAAGCCCTTTCTACACTCATGACACAAACAGAGTAGCTTGTTGTCATTTTGGAACAAATAAATAGTGATGGGCGAATCTCCCGAGATCGGCGAAAAATTCGCGAAACGAGTCACGGGACGCTTTTGCAGCGCGTCGCGTCAAATCGTGTCGCGTCAAATCTCGTCGCGTCAATTCGCGTCATTTTCGTCGCGTCAAAAAACGTCACGCGACTCGTTTTTTCGGCGAATTTTCGCCAAGCGAAATTTCGCTGGTGATTCGCGAATTTATTCGCCAGCGGCAAATCGCGGGAATTCGCCGCGAATTCGGCCCTGGCGAATAAATTCGCCCATCACTACAAATAAAACAAAAAGCATTTTGATTGACTGAAGAAGAACACCATATTCCAAGAAAAACACCAGCTACCTACTGTTAAATTTGGTGAAGGTTCCATCATGCTGTGGGGCTGTGTGGCTAGTTCAGGGACTGGGGCCCTTTTTAAAGTCAAAGGTCAGATGAATTCAACCCAATATCAATAATTTCTTCAGGATAATGTTCAAGCATCAGTCACAAAGTTGAAGTTACGCAGGGGTTGTATATTCCAACAAGACAATGGCCCTAAACACACATTGAAATCTACAAAGGCATTTATGCAGAGGGAGAAGTAGAATATTCTGAAATGGTTGTCACAGTTCCCCAACTTGAATATCATTGAAAATCTGTGGGGTGATTTGAAGCAGGCTGTCCATGCTCGGCCGCCATCAAATTTAACTGAACTTGTCACGGACACGGTACTCCCAACCGCACGTGACTTCAGGTGTGGCTGTCAGGGGTCACTCACTCAGTCTCTCACCCACCTTGCACACAGGTTAGACTAGCATAACAGCACCCCAAACACCAACCAACACCCACAAACACACACAACTTGCTGCTACCACTCTCAACTTCACACTGGTGTTGAGAGAAACCAGGTATTCTAGTAGTGAAGGGGTTAATTCAAACACACACTTCCTACCAGCACTCAAATGGTTAACTAGCATACAGACAGACTAGCATTCCCATTCAGCATGCAGAGTGTTAAGGCTCACAGTTACTTTCAGGCTAGGTTCTTTTAGAGCACCAAAGACAATCTTATTAAGTTATATATTTTTAACATTATACAAGGTATAACAGTGCAGTTAACAAAATGATATTACAAAAAGACATACAATCAATAATACAAACAGTTATAAAATAAAAAGGGAAAACATGGAAAACCTATACTTAGCTTCAAGATATAGAATTCCTGGTCCTGGAGGCAACGGGAAACAAACGGGGAAACTTCCAATCGCAATTGGTCCTCCAAAGTAAATCCAACTCTTAGTCAGAAGAGCTTACTATTTATCAGTGATTTCAGGGCATCAGGTAACTGCACACTCCCCCTCCCTCAGGGGGGGCGTGGCCTAGCAGGACACAGACTGAGTTTTTAATGACCTCCTGTGAGAAGCAACTGGACCAAGAATACAATGATCATAACTCCCTATAGGAACATAGGAGAGATATGATATTATATTCATTATTTATGAATTCTCTCCTGGATTCCATAGATACTAAACATCAATACTGTGTGACCTGCCCCTGCCCCAATATTCACATCTGATATACAGAGTACCAAACCTAGTCATGTTTGGACTCATCTGAAAGCTAATATTACTTTGAACCCATCACCAGTTTTTAACGTTATTTGTGACCTTTCCTTCACCTGTGAGAAGCCTTTGTGTGAACTTTAAGTTCTCCTTCCTGGTGCTTTCCCTCCTCTTATTTTATGGCTCTTATCAGCCAGGGCTTGGAGAAGGGCATAAGAGGTTGTGATCCTGTTACAAATGGCTAACTCCAGACCTTAGTGAAGAGAGGTCTGCTATGTGTCTGATTTAGCTAATACTTCATGAGACCATGGCCTGTTTTATTAGCTATTACAGGCCTGTATCATGACAAGGTTGTGATCCTGTTACAAATGGCTAACTCCAGACCTTAGTGAAGAGAGGCCTGCTATGTGTCTGATTTAGCTAAGACTTCATGAGACCCTGGCCTGTTTTATTAGCTATTACAGGCCTGTATGACAGAACTGGAGAGATGTTGTATGGACAAATGGTCAAAAATGCCACCATCCAGAATCCAGACACTCATCAAAGACTATAGGAGGCGTCTTGAGGCTCTTACATTTGCAAAAGGAGGCTCAACTAAGTATTGATGTAATATCTCTGTTGGTGTTGGAGAGCCCAGATTTATGCCCCTTTCTAATTTTGTTATGATGCATATCTTCTGATAATAAAATAAACTTTGTCACTGCTTAAATACTACTATTTCCATAAGGCATGTTATATATTAAAAGGAAGTTGCCACTTGGGAGGGGCTCCCAAACTTTTTCATATGACTGTAAATATAAGTGATAAATACAAGTATAAGGGATTGATTTGAAGAAGTTTTTATTAAGGTTTTAATATAGTGTGTTTAAGTGTGTAGTGTAAATACAAAAAATACATTTTCCTTCTGACATACTGTGGCAAGCTCTGTTGCACTCTTTGAAAATCTTAAATTTTTTGTGGTATGCAATATTGTGTAGTAGTCTACCTTATTATTTACCCAATAAATGTCTCAATTCTTCCTATCAATGTTAATACTAAATTCTGTCTCCTTTGGCATTATGGACCATTATTAAGAACTTCAGCAATTGTACAGATTCTTTTGTTTCAGGTTTGATCATATCTGACATACACAGTTTTGCAGATCTTAAATAACTTTAATATGTTGAGACTATTTTCACAAAGCTATAATAACCATTTTTGTACCATCTTAGGATAAGCATTAATAACAATACATTATGCAAGGTAAACTCATGCCAAGTACATGAAGAAGCTTCCTATTATATTTGTGCTCTGAATGGCCATGCTCTTTCAATTGTATTAGTGCTGTGAGTTGGCAATTAAAGTAGTTGGGCATCATAATTCATTAAAATATTAATAAAACATCTCTGAGCTGTGACAAATAGGAAGCAATCCATTGCACAGTTTAAGGAAGCCTCTCAAATTTCATATGTATACACACTGGAGGTTCTTAAGAATGTGACAGCGCCATGAATCTGCTAACCGCAAAGAAAGCATTATTAAGTATTTGATTAAATTGGCAAATTAAGGACATGCATACTGCCCTGATCTTCGTTCATAAACCTGTCAAAATGACAGATGAAATTATGAATACAGTCTGACAGGACTGTCTGATGAAAATATTCTTAAGGGATGACAAACATAATGATAGTTAGAAGAATCATAATTTAATAAATGTATCTCAAGAGATCAGAATATTTTAAGTATCCAATATTTTTTTTCAGGACCTTTAGTAGAAGGATTGTTGTACTTGTGATAAAAGGCTATGTATACTAAAATTAACCATTTAGTGCTTTTCTTTGATAAATCGTTGTATTTTCACATTATATTTGTGTTGTACAATCTTGTAATGGATCTCATTAATGTACTTTCAGAGAAAGGTGTACTATGGTTGGAATATATCTTTCAGTACAGTAGACCTAATTTGAACTTTGATGACCATATAATCCCAATACACCCTACATGAGTAATTTATCGAACAATTTTCTGCTGGCATAAGCAATGAAAGATAAAGTTCACAAAAAAGAATAATTCATTCATGTGATGAGAAAGAGAAGGCTTTATTTGAACCTTTTACACTATGCTTTTCTTTGCTGAAACACTGGGGTTGCTAAAGTGTTGCATAATAAAAGATGGGCTACATGCTAGAAAAAAATATTCTTCTACTTGAGTGATCCACTATGTGTGTGATTACACTCAGTGAGTGCTTTGATATAATCCGTTCATGGATCTCCTACGGGTATGTTAGACAAAAACTCCTTACTTACTGTAAATATAAGTAGAATTCAGCAGTCTCAGTGTTTTGGAAATCAGCAATACTATAAATTAAAGGTATATTCTTGTGCCCTGGATCATTATAATACAGAACTGGATTACACAATGTCGACTCTTGACAATTTTGAGCACAATGACATCTAATTCATCAAAGTTCAGTTGCACTTGTCTTGAATCATCAGGTGCAACTGGGGTGTGTAAAAATTAATTCACAGAAGCATTGACACTGGAATTGTGGTGAAAAACTTGGCAAATAGCATCTGATAGCATTGCACTTCCATCCATTGCATCTTGTTGTGTTTCTCCTAAGTGAAGCCACTTGTATTATCACCATATGATGTGGTGTCACTGAGATTCTTGGCTAATTTCAATAGCATCACTCCAGACATGAGCATTTGGCTTGCAAGGCCACAGCAGTATACATTCTAACAAATCCAAAAGGGGTAAGTATGCATAGGTTTACCAAGTCATGTGGAATGAGAGCACCAAAATAAAAGTAATTAATGCCAAATGTTATGGCTAATACAAGTTACTGAAAAATCAACACATTGCCAGCATTTTATACAGTCAGGACATTTGACCGGCAGTGTTTATTTTAATAGTGTAAAACAATAATATTCACCATCAGTGTGGGTTTATGACAGCTAAGATGACATGTAGTACAGAAATGTTCCAGAAAAAAATAAAATGTTATTGTTCAAAGAGCACTTATAAAGACTGGCAAATGTAAGCTGTATTCTAAATTAGTACTTGCTACACTCTCTTGCAACTGACTGACTACCACAAGATATAATTATCATGGTAGCATCTGAGAATAAAACTGGTACTGCATTTATTGCGAAGCGTGTGTTGCGAAGCATTTGAGTAGAGCCACACTTTGAATTTGCTCCAGCATATAAATAAATCTGGCACTATTAAAGTTGTCCATACAAGCTGAGATTTGGTCAGTCACAACTTTTTGAATATCTGGCCATTTGTGTCACTCTGCAGAAGATTAAGCAAACCATTTGGCACATTGCTGATCTGTTAAGACTGATAATTGCATCTGCTGACGTACTGTACCTTGGTGAGTGAATGGTGGAGTCACAGTCCCTTTTCATTTCCTACAGATCCTACAATTTGTACTGTTGGCCAAATGTAGTAGTATACAGCAATACAGATTATTGGCTATTTGCATGTAACCAAACAAGTATGATCATCGGGTGCATGACCACCTTAATAGTAAATATAATGCTAAGTACTTTTTAAGTGTAAACCTGCATATATATGTTTAACTGGCCTGGAATGTTGACTTTAGTTGCTCCAATACAATATGTATACACATCATCATCATCTCATGGCTTGAAAAAGGGCTTCGCCCGAAACATGTCGTGGAAATAAAACACTTTTGCAGTTAACCTGCGAGTGCCAGACTCTACTTTCATATTTACATCATCATCATCTGGCATGTATCCTACAGCAGTGCTAATTCTGAGGTGAAATGACTGTCTAACTCACACAGGATTGATTCCATCATCATCAGTGTAGGCAAGAGTAGATAAGTGCATGTGAATTTCAAAAAAATTGGCATAAAAAAAATCGGGCCACTCTTTCTAAATATATATGGTGACCTATCATAGCTGAAAACAATATATCTTTATCTTTAATTATCTGGAAAAGGTGACATTTTAATCAAAATATAATTTTTTATATTCTGACTTTTAATTTAATATGGTTCTTTGTGTATATATATATATATATATATATATATATATATATATATATATACCTTTCAAACTATTGTTCTCTTACTGGTTGGCATTTTAAGGGTATTCTATTTAATTATCCATAGTTATACATTTTTTGGTTTACTGTATATAATTATATATTGTATAATAAAAATCCTAGCTTAAATTATTTTGTTCTGAAAAGATTGTATGATTTCTTTACCCTTGCCTCAGTCCATTATGTGTTTGCTATTTAAATAATAAGGCAATCTTGTGGGAGTATGAATAAACATTGACAGTTGACATTTGGTCTATTGCACATTAGAAATTCTAGTTAATACAAAGTGAACAATAAACACATTATTGCAAATTATATCTATTAACCCCTCTACTAGATATTTCCTAACAAAACAACAAATCTTTTGGACATTGGTTTACACACAGCCAGAAAAGATAAGTTATTGATAACATGAACTCATAAGGACAGCCCAACAATGGAAGTAAAGGATTTTTTAAAACCCAGTTACACCAATACCTGATTTGAACTCTAAACTGGTAATTTTGTGGTTATCCCTCAACAAATCACACTGTTTATAACTGATCACTAGTCACCATTTATAAGGATATCATTTACAAGATATTTGTGACTTTTGTGTATTATATATGAGTCCAGAGTCAAAGAAGCAGGTGAAATGTATTGCAAATGATTGTAAGGTAATGCATTTGGGATTTGGGATTTAAATGTTTGCAGGCTACTTATTCAATATTCTCATGCCTTAATTAAACAGTAGATTTTTCCAGAGGAAATGAGGGCATCCCTTGTTATTAGAAGAGAGGAGGATTCATCCTGAAGTGCAAAAATGATTTTTTACAGTCAAACCTGTAAAGTTATTGAATTCTCCTTCTGGCAAGTACATTATATAGTTTAAAAATGGATTGTTAACTTTTAGCGAGAAATAATTGGTTGCTTGCATTAATTCTCTCTCAGTGTTGATCCATGAACTGGTCCTGTTGCCATTGTGCCATCAAGATACGATTTTTCGTAGATTAGCCATAGGGTTCTACTAAAAGTTAGAAAGGATTTATATAAGCAAAAATCTAATCATGATGGGTATCTGTCTTTCTTTTTCAATCTCTGCTAATATGTAATGATACTCAAGATTGTGGGTGAATGCACGTTTTAAATATACTTCTTTCTTATGGATGTGGGTTTTTACTTATGCTCCTGCCCTTAGATACATCAGACAATGCATAGTCTGTATGGTCATGATCCCAATCAATTTTATAGTAAAAGGATTACCACACAAGCACTCATCTGATAGCTTTGGAGGCTTAGGGGACAATTACTCTGCTAAAGGGACCATAAGCACATACAGTACCTTAACTAATTTAACTTACATTAATTACAGTACACACTCACGTTGGGCAATAGAGTATATATATACTGTATACATATATATATATATATATATATATATATATATTTGGTTGCATAAAAATGGTGATGTGTGCATTCTTTTTCAGAAAGTGTGCATTCTTGTGTGCATTCTTTTTTTGCTCCTCGATTGGTCATTCGTTTAAGTATAGTAATTGGTTATATCTGTAAATTCCTTGGTCTGTTGTTTTATCATTTTAATATTATTATTAATTTTAATTCAAGCCTCTATTCTTGATTGCTTTTTTGATTAATGTGTATTTTTCTACAGTACATGACAATAAAAATGTATTTTCCAGAAAAATAGTACTTTCCTGAGGAATGCCTGTATTCCACCATACAAAAGAGAGAGAGAAAACTTTCAGAGCTCCAATTCAACCCGTGTATATCCCTTTAAATAGGATTGAGGTGTTAATACCACATTTTGGCCAAAATATTTAAGCTCAAGTATACAGTTGTGTGTGCTTCAACCACCTCACGTCAGTTCCTTTCGGACAGAGTGCAGAGCAGTGTATAGGCCCTTGCCATGGGCCAATTGTACAGCAGAAAGGAAAACACTGCAGCACCTCTTGTTTGAAGATGTGAACAATTTATTGCAATTGGTCAGTAACAGCCTGTTACTGACCAATTGCAATAAATTGTTCACATCTTCAAACAAGAGGTGCTAAAATATTTAAGCTCAAGCGCCACGTTAAAGCCCTATTGTGTACTAAATATTAAAGTGTATTTAAGAAAATGTAAAATCATCAGACCCCTAGCAACAATGTGCATTAAGGTGCAGATTTATTAAGGTCAAGGTGAAAATTTAAATTTGCATTTTCAAATTTTTTTTTGGTCAAAACACTTAACTGTGAATTATCCAAACAATTCGAATCTTAATTTAAATTTGAGATTTATCATACTATTGCCCTTTAGGAACTCAAATTTGACTATTCACCACCTTAAACCTGTATAAGTCAATGGGAGAGGTTCAGGGATCACTTTGGTGGTTTGCAGCCTTCCTGACATTCAAGTTTTCTTTTTATCTAATTCAAATAAATTTTTAATTCGAGTTTGCAGGCCAATTAAATTCGTCCGACATGAGAAAATTTGATTTTATTAATAAAATTCAATTGGTCGGATTTTGAGTTTATGGGAGTTTTAAATAACTCACATGAATTCAAAATCTGACTCTTGATAAATGTGCCCCTAAGTGGGATTTTGAAATTAGTCACGGAGTGTACTTTTCATTAAAGTCTCTAGGTGGGGAGAGCAAGTACCGCTGACTCTGCAGACTAGATCAGAAACAAATACTTTATGTAGTTAAATAATGTTCCCTATTAAAATAAAGAAATTTTCTCTTAAAGAGATATTGTTTTTAAGTATTATAGTGCGCTGCTAAAAAGTGCAACAAATACATTTCCAGCTGTTTCTCAACCTCAACAAAAGGTTTATCCTGCACAAAAGTTTCACATTAACAAATAATAGCTTTTCATTTGGTTTTCATTTCATTTTAAGTTTACTCTATGTTTGCCTTTCCACTATAAAAGAAAACCCAATTCGACTATAAGGGGCAGATTTACTAAGGGTCAAATTCAAGGGTTAATTAACACTCGAATTCGACCGTAGAATTTGCATCAAATTGAAACCCCTCGAATTTGAATTTCAAATTCGAGGGGTTTTAATGCAATTCGATTTATTGAATGATTGAATAAGAAACAATCGATCAATAAAATCGTTAACCATTAGATTTAATTTTTTTATTCGATCAAAAAAACTTGGGAAAATCCTATGGGAGTTTTTTTTAAAGGGCAAGTACTTAGACTATCAAATTCAATTCGAATTCAATTCAAATTCTAATTTTTGAATTTGGCAAATTAGAATCGAATTATTGGCTAGTAATAGTAGTAGCCCAAAAAGTTTTGAAAAATTCACATTTTTTCCATTCGAATCTTTCACACGAATTTAGTAAATCTGCCCCTAAGACTTCCATTTTACAGGTTGTTTTTTTTGTTTATTTCTTTATTTCTTTAGTCATATATACCAATGTAACTACCACATTGCTACATTGTTGCTAATATGTCTTAGCAACCAAATAGTAGATAAAATACCTAAGAGTCTAACAGTAGAGTAAAAAAAAAAAAAAAATAGGCAATAGATGCAGTTAATTGGTACTTTTTACATATAACAAACGGATTATAATTCAAAACTAGAATAGACACACATCATTGATAAAGGATATACTGTAGGTGTACAATAAAAACAGCTATTTTTCAGTTCATTCCACCCTGTGGTTAGATATTAATCGACTGTGACATGCACACGGTATTGATCACTTCCTTGTACAGTATTTGATTAGGCTTTGTACATCAGGGAGCTCACTATTTTTCTGTTGTACCATGTTTCTTCATCATCTTCTTTTACATCTGATACTGCTAGCTACAGAACATGCAGTGGAAGAACAATGGCCACAAAAGGTCCACGAATAGGAGCCAAAGGGCCACTTGCCTTGTGTTGGAATTTGGCATACCTCACAGCTCACAGCCTCCTATCCCAGATCACTGTTTAAATGTCCCACATTTCCCTAATTTTCCTTGGTTCTTCTAAACTCCCTGCTTCTAAAGAAGAAAAAACAAGATGGCTGTGCATTCACTGTGGAATGCATGGCCATTTTTGTTTTTTTTACATAAGCCAGACAGAGGGAGACAAAGAGACAGAGATGATAAGCATGGGCACAGCAAGAGAGAAAGCTATGGCACTTTTCAGATTAATATACTGATTATCCGTGTTCTGTACAAATTATACTGGTATGTCTGGAGTTAAATTCCCTTTATCTCTTTTATTTAGTGTTTATACTATGGTATTTGGGTTTACAAAGTGCATGTAGGGGTTAGGGTTTCCCAACATTTCTGCAAAAAGAATACCAGCCTTCCTATATTTTTTCCTCACAGTTAACAACATTGGCACCAAGCATTAATTTATTTTCTTGGCCAGGGAGGCATTATTTTTGCATCCAAGGGGAAAAATATTGGGTCACCAACAAGCTGAACTGGAACCATTGCCCTCTGGATAGTTGTTATTCTTTGGCCATTGCTCTACCACTGAGCCACAAATGGATCCTCAGTTGCAAATATCTCCAACAGGGTTATAACTATGACCTAATTGTAATCAAGTAATAGTTCCCTTTTTTCAAGAATAAAATCCAAGATGGCCATGTGGATTCCACAGTGGAATGAACCAAACAGAGGGAGGCAGAAAGAGAGAGGGAGACAATCAGTAAGGAGCATCAGGAGAGAAAAACTTTGGTGCTGGTATTCTGCTTGTGCAAGTGTACAGTGTAGGTGAGGGAAAACTTTCAATCTATCCCTTTCTGCATTCATATTACTGGAATGTGTAGAGTTAATACAGTGCTCATTGGTCATTTCTACAATCATTACACTGGCTGGTTGGGGTTAATATACTTGTTATCTATTTTTTGCAGTAATTATATCAGCATATCTGGGGTATGTTTTAGTAAAATGAGTGTCGTAATTGGGTACTTTTCTCAGTGCTGTGCATGACAGATTTTCATGGGTTTTGCCAATAAATTGGTTTCCTACATGCTTGGCACCTAGTTATTAGATACAGGCTTAGTCTTAGAAAAACAGGTTGTTGTTGCTTGATGACTTTGCCCCCTGAAACATTTTCAGCAAATGCTCATGCATTATTATTATTATTTATTATTAACATGTATTTCTATAGCGCCAACTTGTTGCGTAGTGCTGTAAAGTGAATGTGATTATACAACCAAATCACATGAATTACATATATAGAACATAAAGAGTTACATACATCACAATAAATATGGAGTTACTGTGCATGCATCACAATAAATACTGGTACAGGAGGTGAGGAAGGCCCTGTACAGAAAAAGCTAACGGGAAGGGAGTGATACACAAGGTGTGGGAGAGGGCAAGATCAGAGTAAAGTGGGTGAGAGATGTAGTAATGTAAGCGGTATTGCATTGAGTGGTTAACAGTGAGGGTAGGCTTCTCTAAAAAAGTGGGTTTTTAGAGATTTCTTGAAAGCTGAAAGATTGGGAGAAAGTCGGACAGACCGTGGGAGAGAATTCCAGAGGAGGGGAGCAGCTCTTGCAAAGTCTTGAATGCGAGCATGTGAGGAGGTAATGAGAGAAGAGTTGAGTAGCAGGTCAGTAGAGGAGCGTAGTAGGCGGTTGGGTGAGTAAATGGAGATTAGTTCAGAGATGTAGGGAGGGGCAGAGTTATGAAGTGCTTTGAATGTCAGGGTCAGTAATTTGAATTTAATTCTGAAGGGGAGTGGAAGCCAGTGCAGGGATTGGCAGAATGGTATGGCAGAGGAGGAGCGGTTGCTGAGGTGTATAAGCCTAGCAGCAGTGTTCATTATGGACTGGAGAGGTGAGAGTTTCTGGAGGGGAAGGCCAATTAAGAGAGAGTTACAATAGTAACTCACAGGTTTAACAATGCATGGCTATTGTTAAACCTGTGAGAAAATGAGAAGATGATTATGAACTAGTAAAGTCCATTCTACTGTCTTTAAGGCACTTCTAAACAACATTTCCTAGCATTCCCAGAGAAACTTCGACTGGCATAGTCAGGGGCAGTTCTAGCCCATGAGCCACCCTGAGGTGGCTCTTGCAATGCTGCCCCTGTCACCCCCAGAGTTTGCCTTACCTGCCGCAAAGGAGGTGGGTGAGTCCAATTTATTTGACATCCAATGCAATTAACTGAAGTTCTTTACTTAAAGGATCAGTAAAATCAATTTTTTTTATTAAAAAATTTGTTAGTGTAGAATGAAAAAAAGACAGAGGCATATTAAAATTTAAAGTGCTGAATCTTTATTAAGAAATAACTTTCTGAAACTTCGCTTGCACTCCTCTTCAGAAAAGGCGACACAGCAATTATCCTTTATGCAGCGCTCAATTTCTCTTCCTTGGCTATCTCCTATAAGGAAAGCAGGAAGTTATTTCTTAATAAAGACTTAGCGATTTAAAGGTTTAATATGTCTCTTGTGTTTTTTTTCGTTCTACACTAACATTTTTTTTTTTTTTAATTTGATGTTACTTGTCCTTTAATGCCTTCCTGAGCTTCTTTTTAGTTCTTTAGAATAGCATGGGCATCCATCTGCATGCCCATTGAACACCTTTCATGATGGATACAACATGATTAATTTTTGCACTGTGGGGATCATTTATAAACTCTGTGCAAATTTATACCTGGGTTTAGATTTTTTCAGCCAGCTGCAAGAAAAACTAACATCTGATTGATTGCCATGGGTAACTGCCCAAGTACAAATTTGCCCAGTGTTTGTAAATGATAACCTGTATCTATCCTCTGTTTAGTAAATGAGTTGGGTATAAAAAGCTGGTCTGTATGATAATGTACTGATGTTTTCATATTACTTACCTTTACTTTACTTCAAAATGAAATGACTACCCAAGCTGAAATCTCCAGTATACAAAATGAGTTTGCACCTGTTTTTGTGTATTCTTCCCCAAGTCTTTCATTAAAGTTGCAGCAACAACAGTTTTATTAGTGATTGTATTTTATTGCTTTGACACTGACCCCATAGTGGAAGAACTGCATGTTACCTACTGCTTTTTGATTGTTGTGACCTTTTTGATCCTGCCATGATTGCAGATCCATCTGTTTTACTAAGTTTATGTGAGGATATTATTAGACATTTGCAAGATCATGCTGCCCTCTTGTGATAAAAAAGTAAACATTGTCACTAAGAATGTTCCCTGCAGACGAGGTATGCAAACAAATTATTTTTATAACTAGATGGGGGGGTATGGCCATCAGCAGTTTTATCCCATTCATTTGTTTTCTTCTTAGTGTTTTTCACCCTTTATTTTATACGATCAGTTTCATAGTATTAGATAAGAAGTCACTGTAATTCAAACCTTCTAACTAAGCAGATAAAAACAATATCTATAAGGTGCAGATGTTTGAAAACAATAGACGTGTATCATAAGAGATTTAGTTTAGTATATGTATCGGTAAATGCATACCTCACAACATTTTGGAAGTAAAAAGAGGGACATTTTTTTTTTCGCAAGTAGCGTAGCTATTTTTTTGACCACGCCTATTTTGTGGCCACACCCCCTAATTACCATGTTCATTTTACAAAATCTGGAAGATTATGAAAGTTTGAAAATATTTCTCCTGTTACAATTACTTATTTTCTTATCTCAAAAGTGTTACAAAGGATCTTAATTGCACCTGTTAGCTGGGCTCTCCAGCGAATTAAGCCAATTAAGTTAGAAACTTTTTCTTTTTCTGGCTGTTCAGTGCAGAGAAAAGAGGGACTTTCCAGTACAAATCAGGAACTGCAGGTTGAGCTGTCAAAAGCAGGACTGTCCCTCCATAAAATGGACAGTTGGGAGGTATTGTAAATGTAGTTTATATATGTGAGCATATACAGGTCTTTTGTTGGGGTTGAACTTTATTGATTTTGTTCTTTTGTCAACCCAAATGAACTATGTAACTACTATATGTAGACATGTTACTATAACATGGAAATATATTTAGAGAGTGCTTTACAGGGCATTTAAAAAAGAGCCTGCATTGTCAATTGTTACTGTGCCTTTATATAGTCCTACATCTATGTATAGTACAGGAAATATATATCTCATAATCTGACTTTCCTTTACCTCAAATATATTATTCACTGCCCTGCCTATTATTTTCTGAACATGTATTCTCTTATATGTCACCTTTTGATCGCTACGTTGCTGCTAGTGATGGGCGAATTTATTCGCCAGGGGCGAATTCGCGGCGAATTCCCGCGATTCGCCGCTGGCGCATAAATTCGCGAAACAGCAGGAAAAATTCGCCGCCAAAAATTCTCCGCCAAAAACGAGTCGCGCGTCGTTTTTGACGCGAAGCGCCGAAAACGACGCGGCGCGCGCCGAATACGACACGACGCGCGTCATAAACGGCGCGCGTCAAAAACGACGCGCGACTCGTTTCACGAATTGGCGAAAAATTCGCAAATTTCTCTGGAAATTCGCGAATTTTTCGGCGAAGCGAAACGCGCCCGTTTCGCCCATCACTAGTTGCTGCCCATTGCTTTTCTACCTGCATCTTCTTCCCACCAGGAAGGTATGGAATATATTATCTAGAATGCCTTTGTCCTGGTCTTTTCCAGATCTTTATGTAATTTGGATCATGATACCTTAAGTCTACTAAAAAACATATACACATGAAATAAACCCAGTAAGTTTGTTTTACCTCCAATATAAACTTATGCAGTTTAGTTAAGATTAAGTAAACATTACAGTTGTATAAATACAGACAAAAGAAAAATTATTTTAAACCATTTACATTATTTTCTTGAAATGGACTCAGTTTCCAGATAACAGATCCCATACCTGTATGAGACCTATTATCCGCAATACAACTTTCTTTTGGATAACAGGTTTTCACATAAAGGGATCCCATACCTGTGTGTCAACTAGTGTTGGTCTTCTAAGAATAAAAGCCTTTATTGAATACACATGGCAGCTTGAGAAAAGGCCAAACAGACCTGAAACGTCGCTGTATCCAGATTGTTGCCATGTGTATCCAATAAAGGCTTTTATTCTCAGAAGACCAGTGCTGTGCTTCAAGTTTTCTGTAGTACACGAATGGTGATGGCCATTAATCACACTTGCACTGGTAAATATTCATGAATTTAAAGGGGAAAAGGGGATCTGAATCAACCAAGTCCTGTCGACTAGTGTTAACAAGGTTTATATGGAGCGTGCATGGAACACCACATTACTAATACCTGCTCTTGTGCCTTGTTTCTACATTTGCACTTCACCAGATTTTCATTAATGCCCCACAAAGCATCATGGTTTCAGAATACCTACTTTAAATCTTAAAAAATTCAAATGTAAAAGCCAATTAATGGAGGCTGCAGCAGGGAACATTTTCTTTTGCCTTTGCTTAGGGCAGTACAGAATATTTTTAACATATCTGCCTGGATTAAATTATTCTAGATTACTTGACTTTAGTTTAGAATTCATATCTCATTGTGGTTATTATTATACTGTTTTATAAATGTTTAAGGATCGCTCTGTTTTGAATTGAAGTAGTACAGGTACAGTAGTAGTACAGGTATGGTACCTGTTATCCAGAATGCTTGGGACCTGGGGTTTACCAGATAATGGATATTTCCATAATTTGGATTTCCATACCTTAAGTCTTCTAGAAAATAATGTAAACATTAAATAAACCCAATTGCCTGGTTTTTCCCCCTAATAAGGATCAATTATTTCTTATTTTGTATACATCCCTAGCGCATTGTGATGTGCCTATGGATGGGATTTCTTTCTACTTTGCCCTTTAGTAAATCTGCCCCATTGGCTTTACTTTAATTGATGGACGAATAGGGATGTCACTATTGTCTTATCCAGGACAGAATAAAAAATCATCACTTCTTTATTGTTTCCCCATTTTAAATATTTTAATTGCAGTTGTTGCCATTTAATGCAAACAAAAGGAAAAGATTAAGAACAATATTAATATCAATATGCCCACTAGCATCCATTGTATAACTTGAGGAAGAGCCTGCTTAATGTCTGTGCTCATGTTCTATAGACAATATAAATGAAGTAATATTGAACTGCAGAAATAAAACCAAGAAGAGTTGAATCAGTACCAAAACGCTACTGTGTTTCTGTTTAAGTTAATGAAAGACACAAACTGGGGCTCATTCATCAACAATGGGCGAATTTGCCCATGGGCAGTAACCCATAGCATCCAATAAGTGCTTGGCTTTGATTGGTTGCCATGGGTAACTGACCAGGAGCAAATTTGCCCAGTGTTGACAGTGACTTCAGTGTCTCAATATATTTTAAAATCTGATTCTGCAGATCAGCAATTGCAGCTGCAAGCTGACAGCAACTTTTATACTGCAAATATCTAAACAATTTTATGAATTTAGCAAGTCTCATAATTTTTGTATGCTTATATTTTCCAGGTAATGTCAGACTATTTTGTTGATCGTAGAAATTGTTTGGATGGAAGAAAAGTCTGTTTCACTTATCAGAACACACCTAAATATCTGACTGAACTTGCCTTGTAAGTTTTACAATACATGAAGTGCAATGGTCACATAGGCTTCTGCGAGGAGTGCAAGGCCACTTCTGTGCTCTGTTTACAAAGCCTCATTATGACAAAATAGAGAATTACAACCAACGTGCTAAAAAATGAATCTTTTTATAAAGCTAAGAAGGAGTTTCCGAACACTTGTATTATTGTTAGTAACGTTCTGCCTGGCAAGTATTGTCATTTCAGCCTATTATTTGTTCTCTGGTCACAAGCATGGAATCATCCTTGTTGAGACAACTGCGCAAACTGAATGTGGTGACGGAAATATATTGCCTTACAGAACAGTCGAGATCAAGACAGCTAAACCTATTGATTCTTCAAAAAAAGATACTACCATTTTACTTTTTGTAGAGAGCCAGTATTCTCAGCTTGGACAGGACATTGTAGCAATTCTTGAGTCTAGCAGGTTTCCATATCATATATTGATTGCACCAGGAAAGGGGGATATACCTCCTCTTACAAAGGATGGTAAAGGCAAATATGCAATTATTATATATGAAAATATTTTAAAGTATGCATCAATGGACTCCTGGAACCGAGAGCTTTTGGAAAAATACTGCATTGAGTACAGTGTCAGCATTATTGGGTTTCACAAGGCTAATGAAAACAGTTTGCTGGTTACTGAACTAAAAGGATTTCCTTTAATTCTTTACAATAATGTTGCTCTAATGGACTGTTTTGTGAATCCAAATTCTCCGCTACTTCACATAACAAAAGCTTCAGTAACTGAAAAAGGACCACTGCCTGGAGAAGACTGGACAGTTTTTCAGTACAACCACTCCACTTATCAACCTGTTATTTTATCTGAATTACAGCTACAGGGAACAAGTTCACAATTACTATATGGATCTTCCCAATATGCCACAGTCATTCAGGATTTAGGTCTTCACGATGGAATTCAGAGAGTTCTGTTTGGCAACAACTTGAATTATTGGCTGCACAAGTTAATTTTTATTGATGCAATCTCTTTTTTGTCTGGGAAAAAACTACGTCTGTCATTAGACAGATACGTTCTTGTTGACATAGATGACATATTTGTGGGTAAAGGGGGCACTCGGATGAATATAAATGATGTAAAGGTAAGATGTTGCATGAAAGATCCATTACTAATAAAGGTCATTTGTTTCTGCAAAAGTATGCATAGATTCCTAAGCTTGTTTCCTTATTATAGATCATATGAACAAAAGCAATGCATTTATATCATTATTATCTATTCCTGCCAAACAACGTTTGATTTTACTTTTGCTAATGGTAGCGTTAGTAGGTTGGTTTTATGTTTTTATGTACAATCTCTCATTTTAAATAATACAAATAAATTAAAGAGTAAACAAAATGTCCAACATATTATAAAAGGCCAATAGAACAATAAAACAAGATAAATATAAATAAAACTATGACAAGTTATTATGCTGGCTTTATTGGCTTGCATTCTTTTATAATACAGAAAATATAAAAAATTTGGCATTATTTTAATTTTAGAAATTATTTTCTGATAGGAAATTACTCAATCACTCAAGTGCAATTTACTAATGCCCAATGAGGAAATGTATTTTATTAATTTCTAATTTTTCATTTTATGAACTGGGGCTAACACAGTAAACTACTTTACTACTGGGCATCAGTTTGTTTCAGGATTAGCGATGAGCAAACTGGATTAAAGTCAATGGTAGTTTTTTTTAATGAACTTTTTCCGTGGCAGATTTGTTGATGGCAACTTGTTTTCCATGCATTGGAAGTTTTTTCACTTCTGTAACAACTTTTTCTGTTCAAAATACTTTGAAGCCTGTGAACAATTTACATGGCACTTTGCGCAAAATGCATTGGGGGTCTGTCATCATTTTTTTGATGCATTTTATGCTGGGAAAGCTAATGACCAAATGCAGAATTTCACTACACTTTTTCTGACTGGATGCAGCAGCAGGAGCTCTTTTATAAGCTCTCCCTGCCAGCCCCTTAGATATGGCTCCAATCCCAGGCGCCTCCTGGATCCACCTCTTTTTCCTATATGTTCTTTCTGCCAATTGGTCACTTCCCTGCTTGTAACAGGGCTCAGGGATGTCACAGGCAGAAAAAGGGGAAGGGCTTTCTGATCCCTTACCTTAGTCTGGCTACCAAACCAAGGGGTTTTCAGCACTATTCTCATACTTGCTCCTCACTTTTGCAACATTTCTGCCACAGAGAAACACAAGTTAGTTCCAAGGACTTTAGAGGACAACATCTTACAAGAACAAATTCCAATTTTATTTTAATTTCAGATAAAAAAAGGCTCAAAGACAGGGAAAAACAGATACAACCTGCTTCCTTGCAAAATAATATATTTTAAAACGTCGTGGGATTCGTGATTGATGAGTCCCATCAACTGATAATCTCCCAGTCCACAAAGTGAAATATGCATTGTTATTTTTCTTATCTTAATATAAATGCTATATCTTAACTGTTTGTGTCTAGCATAAGGTCTAGCTTCAGCCTCTGTGATATCAGGATGCTGAATAGCATTGTTAAAATCTCTGCAGATAGACTGAAAACCTTCCTACCATGTTTTTCTAATTTGAAGCAAAATATTTACCTTTTACCTGCTAAATTAATATATGCATCAGTTTAAAAGCATGGTATCATTATTATTTAGGCATTGAAAGCAGTGTCTTCCTATGTAAAATTGATGTAATTTCACTGAAAATAGTGGACTGAAATCTAAAACTTTACATATCACAGATTTAATGATGCTGCATGGTGAAAAATAATAAAAACCATATGTTTTAGTTTAAAGAAAGGTCAGTCACAAAACACTTTATCATTTAAAAATAAGGGTTCTGTATAAGTGACCAACTTATTCAAAGATTTACATGTGCATTATGGCCATAAATTGCAAAATAAATTGTAAATCACGTTTACTAATTCTTATTGTACTGGCAATGTTTATTTGACCATATAGCGCTCCATTCCTGTAAAGAAAGGGGAGTTGTAACTAGGGATGCACCGAATCCAGGATTCAGTTCGGGATTCGGCCAGGATTCGGCTGAATCCTTCTGCCTGGCTGAACCGAATCCGAATCCTAATTTGCATATGCAAATTAGGGGTAGGGAGGGAAATTATGTGACTTTTTGTCACAAAACAAGGAAGTAAAAAAGGTTTTCCCCTTTCCACTCCTAATTTGCATATGCAAATTTGGATTCAGATTTGGTTTGGTATTCAGCTGAATCTTTCGGGAAGGATTCGGGGGTTCGGCCGAATCCAAAATAGTGTATTCAGTGCATCCCTAGTTGTAATTATGGCTGCTTTAAGCATACAGGGCTAAAATACTTTTTGTACTGCTTTGCACCTATTGAAACTAGTATTATATTACTTCTGCTGAAACAAAAATGCCCAGATTACTCCTATATATGTTGTAACATTAACAGCACTAGCTATTGATGCATAGATTTTGTATGCATCTAACAGTGCACAGGAAGCTACATAAATAATTTGTTTTGTCTCCTGTGGACACTAGTATAATGGGTAGAATGGGGAGTCAAATGAACAGTTTTTTATTAGTAGAGCATTGTTCTCTCAGCTAAGCCCTTGCTGGAAGTGTTTGAAGGAAAGAATTTGTTGCAGATCTGTAACTATAACTCTTCAATTCCTGTACTGAGGCCTACCTCCACCTCATGCACACTGGAAAGTTCACCTTGTGCTACGGTAAAGTTTAAAAAAAAGAACAATGTGCTCTATACCATTATGTGAATACAGATAGGAACTGGTCACATGATACCTGTGCCAGTTAGAGAAACCTTTAATAGGGCACATGATATAGAACTTCCTGAGCAGTAGTGGTAGTTGGCTGTTTTCATCAACCCTCACATTTTAAGTACCATATTCTATTTTTTTTTTTTAAATAAAAAGCACAACTTATTTTTTACCACATACAGTACAAGATGTACTGAAACTAAATATATTAAGACCATGTGTCAAATAAATGAGCCTTGCTTTAGTCATTCAGACTAAGCCAACATGCTTGGTCAGATCACTGATAAAGAATAGACTACCAGACCTCATAGAGTTGTAAACTTTTTCAAAAACATACCCAAAGCAAACAGCTTTGAACTGAGTTCTCTGTTTCAGAGCATGCTAGGTAGTAGCCTGCAACAAGCAAGTTTTTTTTCTCCACAGAATCCCCATGAGTTTTGCAACTGTTCATCACAAAGGGTTTATTTCCTCCTTCTCTAATGATATGTATCCTCTGAGTGTCCAAAATGAGTACCATGGATTTCAGTGAAGGAATCCTATTATGTGACTGGTGTTCTTAATGGCATCATCAATCACTTGAGTTCAGACTGTATTGCTATACTGTGAAGAGACTGACTCTTTCTAGTTACACTGTGTGCTTATAGAGGTGACTTCCAACCTGAAACACATTTTTAAGACACTCTGGAATAGCATACTAGCATAATCAAATTCCCATTGAGCTATGGATCTTGTGATTGGGTCAGTAAGAAAACTATAAATTCTTATGTCCATTCTTTATAAATATAAAGTCTTATTTGTGTTGGGTGCTCAGCTCCATGCTTTTATCCCATGGTGGGGCACATTTTATGCTCTTAAAAGGCAGGATTTAAGAAGGTCCTTCGGCTGTTACTTTTAATTTCTGTATATGGTTTAAAAATTGTGCTTTCTGGCTGCAGGTTCTGTGCTCTATAAAAACATGGTAATTTGCTGCAAATAGTGACATTTACTTTATTTTCTCTTTCTTCTTTTGGAACATAGTTAAATTGGGTTGAAAAAAGACAAAGTCCATCAAGTTCAACCCCTGATATTTGTCTATAATGACCTCTAATTTATTTGTAAAGTGTAATCATGTCTCCTCGCAAGCACCTTTTTTCCAAAGAAAAAAACCCCAACCTCAACAGTCTACCCTCATAACGATAGTTGTGGTTTAAAAGAAAAAATAAATAAAGGAAAAAGAACGATTATAAATGTATGTTCTTATATCTATGTTACTACCAAAACATTAAATATTAGCAATACTGAAGAATCAAATGGCAGTACAGTATCAGGAGGGAAAATAACAAAAATAGGAAGTGGAAAAGATCACAGGAAATGTCTGATTTATGATGAGACAGCAAGCAAGTTTGATAAAGAGAGCTTGAATGATTCTCCCTCTGTTTCTTAGAAGGAAATTCTTTAGTGACAGCCTGATGCTGAAGATTTTAATCTTAAATTTGATTTTGAGTTTTTGAATATGCTTCAGAGTGCAGATTGCAAAACCTATAAAGAACATCTTTACAAAAATGACATTTCACACTTCAAGACAAAGATAGGCCAAGTTGTTTTGTTTGCATTATAATATGAGAAAGACTTGTGAAATAGCAGGGGGCATAAAAAACAGTAATTTAAGTTTATCACAGTAAAATATGTCATACGTATTTTATATAAAAATGATGCCGGGATGAGCCCAAATGAGTTTTCCACTACTGACCTACAATGTGAACAAAGTATGTGTGCTGACCCCTAATTATATTGAATGTGAATGAATCAATGTTATGTTATAGTCATTACTAAAAACCTCAGGATACTTCATATTATTGGTCAAATGTAAAAATAAAAATGTAAAAGGTAAAAAGGTATGGGATCTGTTATCCAAAAAAAATTATTATATTACGTATAATAAAACACTACTTTGTACTTGATCCCAACTAAGATATAATTAATCCTTATTGGATGCAAAACCAACCTATTGAAGATCCTAATTACAGGAAAGATTTGTTATCTGGAAAACCCCAGGCCCAAGCATTCTGGATAATAGGTCCCATACCTGTACTGTGTTTAGGGAAGATTGGATAATTTACTGGGATTTATTTCTTTACATTAAACATGATTAAGTGTAAGATGTATTCATATTTGCACTATTCACTGAAACTGCAGCAAACACAGTTACATTTCCACAATTACAAGCCCAAATTTTTTTGAACTTTTTGGAAAAAAAAAAAGAAAACCATTTCACCTTAATCCTGCTGCTGAGATTTAGCATTCTAGCCAGTTGATAATTGAGGTCTTTTTTTGCAATTTAACACATAATTTATCTGCTTGCTTGAAAATTAACAGAAACCTGTTATTTGCAAGTTTTTGTGCAACTTAACACTTCCTTGATTAAACCAAATTGTGAATTTACAAAGTGTGTACCCCACAGTGGAAAAAAACAAAAAGTTGATATCAAGGACTTAGGGATGGCGCGAACTGTTTGCCGGCGAACTTGTTCGCGTGAACATCGGCTGTTCGCGCTCGCCGGATGTTCGCGAACGTCTCCACAACCACCTGAGTGACGTTTTTCAGGCAGCCATAATATATTTTACGTAATCCGTATCCACCGCTGTAGTAGTGTATACGTTGACCTTGTAGGCATTATTTGCCCTGTAGGCATTTTTTGCCCAGTGTGTTCTTCAAACAACTGCCATCTAGCTGTGTGAGCTTGTTCACATTCTGTCTAAATATCCATAATATTACAGTCTCCACAACCACCTGAGTGACGTTTTTCAGGCAGTAATAATATATTTTACGTAATCCGTATCCACCGCTGTAGTAGTGTATACGTTGACCTTGTAGGCATTATTTGCCCTGTAGGCATTTTTTGCCTAGTGTGTTCTTCAAACAACTGCCATCTAGCTGTGTGAGCTTGTTCACATTCTGTCTAAATATCAATAATATTACCGTCTCCAGAAAAAGCACCTGAGTGACGTTTTTCAGGCAGCCATAATATATTTTACATAATCCGTATCCACCGCTGTAGTAGTGTATACGTTGACCTTGTAGGCATTGTTTGCCCAGTCTTTAACCAAGTGCCACGTAGCTGTGTGAGCTTTTTCACATTACGTGTCCAGAAACATCACCTGAGTGACGTAGTGTGATTTCTGCCCTTTACAGCACAAAACGCAGCGCTGTGTCAACAATGTATTTTTTAGAAACATTTTTGCCCTTGATCCCCCTCTGGCATGCCACTGTCCAGGTCGTTGCACCCTTTAAACAACTTTAAAATCATTTTTCTGGCCAGAAATGTCTTTTTTAGCTTTTCAAGTTCGCCTTCCCATTGAAGTCTATGGGGTTCGCGACGTTCGCGAACCGTTCTCATTTTTGACGCAAGTTCGCGAATATGTTCGCGAACTTTTTTTCCGACGTTCGCGCCATCGCTAATCACAGTTAGTTGGAAATTTTTTTTTTACTGAATCGGGCAAATTTTTATAAATATGCCCCTTAAAGTTGAATATAAAGTATGAACAACAGAAAGAAACAGAGACCATGCTTACATTTTAATGGTAGAAATTTTCACAAAGAACAAATATTTGGAAGTGTGTGGCAGTTTAGGATAAATATTGACTTTCATAGAAAGTCATTCAAGTCAGTAAAGGAATTCTGCATAATCATTCTATGCCTCCAGTAATGGTTATGCAGGTAGCTTCTAATGGCTACCTAAAGTAAATGTGTTCAGAGCACTGACTGGTGGATATTATCAAATAAAAGAGAAAAAAAAAAGTATTTTCAAATAATACTCATGATTTAGAAGCTGTAAAATTGCTATTAATATTAAAATAAACTCCCAAAGATATTTTAGTACAGTAAAAAGGGCTGAGAGTGTCCATTTTACAATAGAACAATCATTGTCAGAGGACTTCCATTTTTGAACAAACATAATATGATATAAATTATATAAATCAGGATGGAAATAAACTCTGTCCTGATGAACTAGGAAAAAACAGTTTATTTCAGTTTTAGACCAATATTTAGTTTCCCTCTTGTTTGGCTGATAATTAAATGGAGAAAGGCAAAAAAAATACATTCCTAGCCTAATTCTAAACATTTCAACTCTAACTGTAACAGGAAGAAGTGTGGAAGCAAAAGACACAACTCTGTCTGTTCATTGGCTCATGTGACCTAACTTTTTTAGTTTGTTTGGTATGTTTGTGTGCACCATTGGATCATGCTATCCCAGGAGGCTGTCTTTATTTTTTAAAATGGCTATTTGCTATGTATGATTACCCAATGGCTCATACTACTAAAAAAGTATATTATTATGAAAATGGTTTATTTACACGAAGCAGGGTTTTACATATGAGTTGTTTTATAATCTGAGGGATTGTAGATGGGGACATCGGTATTTAGTAGAAGCACAGAAAATTGGCCTTTCATAATTAAATGCATAAGCTATTTTTATTTAATTTTTTATTAAATTATTCAGGCAGTTCCCCTTGCTTGCTACATCTTGCATCATTTACCAATATAAAATAATATAACATAAAGCACCAAGGGAGAATAGTTTTTTAATTCACATGAATTTGATTTTACTCAAAATTTGATTGGGGGACATTTATTGGAAAAACTTAATTTGGCAAACTTGCCCAAATTTTACCGACTTGAAAAATTCGATTTGAATTTGACCAAACTCAAATCAAGTTTGCATAGTTAGTTTACCTACAGATGAAGCCACTTTGGATTGTGTGTTTGACACAGAATAACTAAACTCAGACTTCACACTTATCTCATTTAACACAGAAAATTGCATCACAGCATCCCATCTAATTAAAGTGTTCATCATTGTGAACAATGGTGCTTTGGTATGCTAATGAAACGGTTAAATGCACTAAATGAGTTAAGATAACTTTAGAGAACACAGTTTCTTCAATTATCCCTGAGTCATGACGCATTTAACACACAAATCCAAGTGGCTGCATCTGTATGTTATAAACTCGATTTGAGTTTTGTCTCAAAAAAAAAACTTGAAAGTCAGGAAGACTACAAACATCTCCAAATTGGTCACTGGACATCTCCCATTGAGTTATTCAGTAATTTGGCAGGTTTTAGATGGCCAATAGTCAAAATCTTAAAGGGCCAATGTATGATACATCTCAAAAAATGAAATCCAAATGTTTTAAAAAATGTGAATCAAGTTTGGATAATTCTCTAGTTGAATTTGAAAGTTTTGACCATGAAAATTTTTTTAACTTAAAATTTTCAATTTGACTCTTAATGAATCTGCCCTTTAGTGATCACATTATAAGCTAGTGACTAAGCAACAGAGGAAGAAGTCCCTTCATTTGCAGGGGGCCCAGCAGTCTAGAGGGCCTAGGGAGCCCCTAATTAATGGGCAATCTCGATAAACAGTATCATGGCAGGTCAATTTACAAATGTTTTGGGATCCAGAATTTTGTTCAAGATTCAGCTATTTTTTGCAGGATTCAGATACAGCCAATTCCAAGTGCCTGGTCAAACCAATTCTTAAAACCATGTAACTTCTCATCACAAGGAAATTGCATTTTTTTTCTGTGCAAAGCACACACCCATTCCTTAACCTATTTTTCATATGCAAATTACAGTTTGGATTTAGTTCAGGATATGGCCGAATGTTTCATAAAAAATTCAGGATATGAAAGCGTGAAGCATATAGTGCTTTAATGTGATCCTGTTTATACTGACACTTTGGGCAGCTTCCTCAGAAGTATCTGGTCTGAATCCAGAGACCCCATGATTTCTGTTTAAGGATTATCTATTTTCTTTAATTAAAAATAGTTCAGATGACTAGAGGACAGTGTAGAACATTAAACAAGTATTAGTTCAGTTTATTCCAAAAGAAATACAGTTAGAGGATTGAGCCTTGTAATGTGATAGAATACAAATTACCCACTTCCCATGATCCCATTGTAACTCAGCTTCAGGGATTTCTATTAATTCCCTTTTGGTTGCCAAGTATTTTCAAACTAGATGGTCCCCCATCCTCCCCAGTCAATATAAGTTTAAATATACACCTGATTGCTTATTTATACCCAGATACTGTATGTATTTATTTCTATCCTACAATTTCTCAAAGTAATGAATGTCTGTCTTTTGGGAAGGATCTAGCATGTCATATCTCAGACACATGAGAGTTGGGTACAGTAAACAAAAAAGGGAAAACTGGACGGCAATATCTTTTATTTGTCTTCTCTGTACCCCAAATTTAGAGGAAGTAGACAGGGGACAAGAATTTATGTACATGACCCAATCTGATCATGGTAAACAACGGTTCCATTGGCTAAATAACAACCATAATAATGTTTTTTTCATGTGTGTTCTTTAATACATATTTGATTGAATTTTTTTTGTAGTAATGCAGGCCACTGAGCTGGATATACCATCATATTTGTCGTATATTTAAAGTTCATGTATATATTACATAAAAAGGAAAACTGCAAAAAGAACCTATTCATAACAACATACCTGATTACATAAACCTGCCCTATGATTCTGTTATTGGATTGTCAAAAAAGCTATTAAAGCCTATTAAAAGTTTTTATAGCCATAATAAATTATGCATCTGGCTCACACAGCCACACCCATCTCTTTGCAAAAGTAGTGGTGTGCCAAGTATGCCTAGTAAGTGTGTACTAAAGCAATGCATTTAAATTATTTACTGTATAACTGTATTACACCATGAAGTGTTATTCAGGCATAAATATATATTTGGTCTTAGGCAATAATTTTCATTATGGCAGTAATAATAGTATTACAAAACCTAATAACACTCTTTAAAAAGTATTTAATGGTTGTTCATTTCATTAGTTTTAACATACAAAGGTAGCTTAATATTTAAGTTAATCTTAAAAAGAATAATTTTCAGATCAAACCAACACATTAATCATGGCTGCTACCACTACAAATATATTGAGCTCTTTATATCTGAGAAAACATACAGTTATTAAGATAATTTATATGTGATTATCAGGGTAGCGCTTTAAACAGCATAATGGAAAGTGAATTTGATTTATTTTTCCCATCTGGTACCCACACAATGCAGTGTAAAAGTTTCTTTTAGGTTTTCATATTCTATTCTATAATACTTTCAGGGAAGCAATTTTTTTTATTAGTTTTTGAACTATTGTTATTTCCTGTTGTGCAAAAATACAAACTAGATTATGCAAATCATGTGGATCTAAAAGAGTGGAGATATAGTAAATGACAGTCCTAATGCAATAAAATGACAAGTTAGAACATCATAGTGTAACACACTGGAAATGTTTTGCTTTACAAAATAGAAGAGGGAAGCAATAATTACTTGACATGCATTTTATCTTATGGATGATAAAGCACTATATAATTGTGTTGATTTACTGATTTATGTCTTTAGCATTGTTGTTTTTCTCTTCTAGATACCACATTAACAAACTAAGCATGGAAATGTCTCCCAGCAATGTCTTCAGTGATCAAGTAAAAAAACAGCCAGCCATAGACAGCTGTAGCATGCTATATTTGGTTATGCGATACCATTAGCAATTTAGGATGAATAGTCTAGATTGAAATATTTACCTGTAGGTAAGTGATAGCTAACATGGTAGGAATCAATTACTAAAGTGCAAAACATTGCATATTCTTACCCCAAAAATTCCAAAATAAAGTGGCCCAACAAGAAGAATCTATAGGTGCAAAATGCAGAGGGTAAAATTTTAAATACACCACCTTTAAGTAGGTTATACAGTGTGTAATGTACAATAAATATGTGCAATGTAATAACTTTCAAATGAAGAACATTACATGGTGAAATGTGACTTTTTGTTCTTCATCTTGAAATAAACATGTAAATGTTTGCCCAGTTGACTGAGAGCATATATTTGACCCTTTCATTAATTGCCATATACATCAATTTGAAAAAACGTGTCCATATTTATTAAGAAATCCAAATATAAAAAGCACAAATGGATAAAAGTGAGAAATGAATAGGAATATGAATATCTCAAAAGTCATTTAGTAATGCAACAGAAGACACACTAAACTTTAAACCAGGGGTCCCCAACCTTTTTTGCTCATGAGCCACATTTAAATTTAAAAAAGAGTTGGAGAGCAACACAAGCATGAAAAAGTCCATGTGGATGTCAAATAAGAGCTCTGATTGACTTTTTGGTAGCCCCTATATGGACTGGCAGCCTACAGGAGAGAATGTTTGGCAGGACATCTGTTTTTTATGCAACCAAAACTTGCCTCTAAGCCAGTAATTCAAAAATAAGCACCTGCTTTGAGGCCACTGGGAGCAACATCCAAGGGGTTGGAGAGCAACATGTTGCTCACGAGCTACTGGTTGGGGATCACTGCTTTAAACTATAGTTTAAAAAGCCTTTATTTCACATTATGATTACGAAAATATCAGTCTATATTTTCAGGCTAATATTTTCTTAAACTAAAATGTAAAATAAAAACTTTTTTAACTATATGTTTGGCTCCTGGATTCCACTTTCCGGTTCAGATTAGTACCTGTCTACTATTGCATTATCAAATGCTTACTCCCCTATGCTGAAGGCAAAGCCGCTCCTGCCATGAGACATGGGGGCAAATTCACTAAAGAGCGAAGCATCTAACGCTAGCGCTAATTCGCCAGCGTGACGTCATTTCGCAACTTCACAAATTCACGAACACGGACTCTGGCGCAACTTCGCACTTCGAAAATTCACTAAGATGAACATTTTCCTCAACGTTAGCACTTACGCTAGACGTTACTTCACCTGGTCAGACCAGGCGAAGTTCAATACAATAGATAGGAGGTTGAAAAAAAATGTCAAATTTTTTCAAAGTCCCAAAAAAAACACTGGCGTATTTTAGCACAGGAGGGAGTCTGAAAAAGATCGATCATTTTTTGTGGGGGTTACCCTCCTTCCCCCCTACATTTCCTAACATATGGCAACACAACTATACAGGGGGCACATGTTTAGGGCAACTTTATTTAATTTATTAAAGGTTTCCTGGGCTTGTGTAGTGGAATGTAGTGGCTGTAAAATATACTTCTATTTTACGCTTAAGTTCCCACCGTATGCAAATTAGGCATCACTAGCGTAACTGCACTTTGCCTGGTGAACGAACGGTAGCACTACTTTGCTAACATTCGCTGCCCTGAGCGCAAATTCGCATCTTAGTGAATTTGCGTAGTGCTGGTGAAAATTCGCCTGGCGAAGTGTGGCGAACGCTAGCGAAGCCAACGCTAGCGAAGCCAACGAATTTGAGCATCTTAGTGAATTTGCCCCATGGAGTGGCCAGTTATCAGGAACAGAAAAGAGGTAACTTTATGGGGCAGATTTAATAAGGGTGGAAGTGAAAATTCGAATTTTGCAATAATTTTAGGCTACTTTCGATTATCAAATAGGCCAAAATTTGAACTGAAAAAAATTTGATTCCAATTTCGAAATTCGTCCATTCGAAAATTAGTACTTTCTCTTTAAAAAATTATAATTCGACCCTTCACCAACTTATACCTACCGAATTGCTATTTTAGTCTATGGGTGACCTCCTGGAACCTTTAAAGGGCAAGGAAAGGCATAGAAATAAAATCCCATTTTTACTTTCTTTAATGAAATAGAAATCTATCTCCAATATACTCTAATTAAAAAATGTGTACCGTTTTGATAAGAAACCTGACTGTATGCAGTGAAATTCTCCCTTCATTTACTTCTGTGGATAGGAATTGTCAGACAGTCCCTAACTTCTGGCAGGGAAATAATCATACTTATTAACAGCAGCGGGAGCCCCCGCCTTACTTACCAGCCATGCAGAACTCAAGTAGCTTTGTTTTTTGATCATTTATGATGATCCCTAAGAAGCCCAGCCCACACTGAGCATGTGCATGTACTGTAGTCTAGTCTTGCAAAGATGTATAACAAAGTTACAAGATGACAGCCCTCTGTGGCCAACTTTGAAAGCATAATCATTTGTTTGATTAGGCTTGTGCTGCAGTAAGTTCATGTTTATGTTTAGTATATAAAATACAGCATTTCTAGCCTTATTCTATGTTAGACTTTCCTTGCCCTTTAAGGACTGTTTTTGAACATTTTTGAAAATCAAATTTATGTGGGGAGAATTCGCTCGAATCAAAAGATGCAATTAAACAATTTTTATTTATAAAACTCCTTTAAAATTTTCAATCATCGAATTTTGCAGTTTTTTAACTTCGAAATTCGACCTTTAGTAAATCTGCCCTTAAAGGAACATTTCAGTTTAAAAATAAAAACTGGGTAAATAGGCTGTGCAAAATAACAAATATAATAAAGTTAGTTAGTAAAAAATGTAACAGGCATGAAAACACTCCGACCACAGCAGGATGCAGGGACCAGACTAGGGGGTAGGAGGCAGAGAAGGTGTGTACCTGGCACCCCCCCCTCCCCAGCTTTGTGATTACCCCTTGGCCCAGCCCTGCTAACCTGCTAAAATAAAGTCAAAGAGAAAAACCTGCTAACTTGCGTACACTACATTATCAAAAATAGCCCCATAAGATAACTCTGTTTATCCTAAAAAATTTTGCAATTAAATACATGCAACTCCACAGGGTCAGCCCAGCCCTGATAATACAGCTCTCTGTTTTCTAGCAATTCTGTATAGACTTCTGCAAAACGATTAATGTTTCATTGCTCTGCTCTCGTTGTGTCAGAAAATACAAAAGACTAATGAAGACTTTATCTGGCAAAGGAAGGGGGAAAGAATATAGAGCAACATCCAGATAACATATTAGTGTATGTTGCCACAAACACTACAAACCAGAAACATAATTGCATTGCAGTACAAGTATTCTACACCTTTTAAATCAATAATAAGAAATATAATTAATATATTAATATAATTACAATGGCTATATAAATCACTATAAATGTTTGTATGTTTTACCTGTGGATTTGTAGATTGTATTTGCCCTATGCATCAAGTTGAAAATATATTACAAGTAAAATTTTTGTTATAACCTTGCTATTATGTCTCTAACATGTTAGCCTGAAGCTTCCTTATTGCCTCCCAAGTCCAAGGTATTAAGGTGTAATACCTTAATACCTGTGCCCTGTAGGAAAATTGCTGCAGGTTTCTGTGGTCCAAAGTGGATTGCATGAGCCACAGTGTTGCCTGTGTCCTGCAGCTCTGTATTCATGAGCAGGGGAGGCACATTAAAATCCCCTGACTTGTCTGGACAGGCTGCAATTGTGCAGGTGGTAAGGATAGGGATGCTTTGCATCTGGTGATGCTATACATTGTGTGGGATGTCTTGTTTGTTGTGAGTGCTGCTAGACCCAAGGCAGAATTGTTTTCGAATGAGAATTGATACACGTCTGCACCCCTTAGTGCCCTTGTATGTCTGTCCAGAGTCATAGTAAATAACTCCAAGGGGGTTATTTACTAAACCTCGATTTTTTTTCTGGTCAAGGTTTTTTGGGCAAAAACTTGAATTTTAAGAGGGGGAAAAACTTAGATTTTTAAAGATTTACAGTATCATACCCTGAAGTTGTAAAAAGTCCAAATACAAAAATCCACCATCTCAAACCTGTTGAGGTCATATAGAACTCAATGGCAGATATCCCTTTTACAATTTGAAGATATTGTGATCTGAGCTGGGTTTCATCCTATAATCATAAAAATTCAGGGTGTCAAATCTGTAAAATGTACACGATTCGAGTTTTCGCTTCATTTTATTGAGTTTTTTCTCAAACCCACTTTTTTTAGTTATCCTGTTGATAGATAAGATAAAGGGGTCCGTTTACTAAAGTTCGATAAATTTGAATTTGTTTCCGCATGTTATCGATGAGAATATATTTCTGCCAGAATATTCACAGCTACAAAGTTTACTAAACAGCCATCTGATCAGAAGTCATTGCTATCACTTGCGGTAACTACGTTAGCGAACCAGCTTACAGATAAAGCCACTTTGGATTGTGCATTTGACACAGAAAAACTTAACTCATCTATCCCATTTATCCCACTTAGCACAGAATATTGTGTCACAGCATCCCATCCAATTAAAGAGTTCACCATTGGAAACAATGGTGCTTTGGTATGCTAATGAAAAGGTTAAATTGATTAAATAAGTTAAGATAACTTTAGATAACACAGTTTCTTCAATTAAGTCTGAGTCTTGACGCATTTAACTCACAAACCCCAGTGGCTGCATTTGTACTGTATGTTAGTGGTAATTTTAGTGAGTTGCGAATTTTCTGGCGACAAATTACGTTTGCAAATATTTATTCTAGAAAATAGTCTTGTTTTATGGTGTTAATAATGGTGTTAATTATGGCAATTTTTACTGTGACATTTATGGTCAGAAATGCATCTTCAAAACTCATAGATTTTATTGACTGATGATTATACCAACCAACAACATTGCCAGAGTAACACCATGTATGTGTAACGCTTTCTTGGGCTAGTATATGCACCAAGAGTTAAAGTGTCCAGCTATTGAGGGATTGAGCATGGTTACACTGCGACCTACACACCAGGGCAGGGTCTTCGCCATGTGGAAGCTATCCTTTAGGAGGTAGTATAACTGCAACACCCAGGCAAACTGTAGAATAAAAGATTAAATGGGCGCCAGGAGGTTCTTTACAACAAACAGGTAGATGTTTATTAGCATAAGCAATATCCCCAGGTTTATTACTCACACAGGAGCATCCAGAGGAAATAGCAGAGGTGTACACAGCTGTAGTTCAGATATTGGCAGAACTCTCACACACACTTCCAATTAGTCAAGGGTACATCCATTACTTACAACCCTCTTTCTGCTGCAATGTGCCTGCCCGGAACACCAGTGTAAGGCCGGAAGCCGCTGCTAGTCCTAACCCCTACCACTTTGATGTCCCTGCACTAAAACCATCACAGGGTAAGCTTTGTAGGAAGATCTCTTCCTGCTAACACTCCTTGTTGGAACACACACTGTTCATACTAAATACAGCTGACTATCTTTCTCTCTCTAGAGAGACTATAACAGTACTACCCTGCACTTGCTATCCTCGTTACCCACTAAAGGTGCTGGTCCCTTTAGGGTCACGTGGCTGTACTGGGGCCTGCCTGCTCCCAAGCTCAATGGCACATCCAGTCGATCCAAACACCAGCAGCTAAAGAGGAAGTGGCCACTCCTTTCCAGCACTATACAACTGTGTGGCAGGAAATGGTCATTACACTCTGGGCTGTAACTATTTAGTTAGAAGCATGCACTTGTAGCATAAACTTCTGCCTAGTAACAGAGATCAGGGACAATTCCATAGGTGCCAAACAGAGCCTATGGGTCCCTACATATGCATCATATAAACCAATACTTCATCCATCCATGCACACACCCTTCTGCCAATAGAATCATATGAACAAGAAATCATACCCGTTATCTCTTTGCATCATTTAAATGCACAGTTTAACTAGAATTAAACTCCCATTAAGAATTTTCTGGCCAAAAAGTTAACGCCACTATATAGATGGCGGTAATTTTGTCTTTCACACATTTCGCTGTTTTGTAAACCAAGCGTTAATGTGTATGTATCGTTATTTTCAGCTAATGTGAAAACTGGCAAAAACGTATTATTTACCGCAGGTTAATAAACTCTGGAAAACATATTCTGTGTTAAATTTGTCTATATTTTGTGTGCAAATTTTTACCGCACTTTAGTAAACAGACCCCAAAATAGTGGAAAATAGTGGGAGTTTGGTTGAGGTTTATTTAATTAAAATATATAAATCAATTTGGGTTTCAGTAAATATAGTGTTTTTTTTCTTTTTAATTTATTTTGAATGTATAATTTTTAAATACCCCATTCATCCTGAATTTACATCAGCCTATGTTATAAATGTAATGAGCTGCATGAGAACAGATTTTGTCAGAAAAAAAATCGAAAATATTATCGGAAACAAATGTTATTGGTTAGTAACTATATTTAGGAACTTGAGCATAAATAGAACAGATGGAACAAAATATGTAAAATCAGCAAGACCAGCAAAACCATGAACATTTCAGCCATACCATGTGCTTTTACAAAGGTTTGCTCTTTTGCAATGTAGAGACAGACAAAGCTGATTGAAACTATTGATATAATTGTATACATGTTTAGATCCACTTGGATATTCACCTGAATACAGCTGTGTATTCTTGGAGAATATGTTTAATTACATTAATGAACTGCCATGTATGTGTTGTATATAGGTTTACATCATACAATTATATGTAAATGTATTTCATGTTAAAGTAAATTTATTAAGTCTGCAGAAAAGACTGTTTCTTTAGAATACCATCTACAATGTGGAAGGGAACAAATTTTTTTTATTGCATTTTGTTGTAAACAAGGACACAAGGACATCATATACCTTGAATCAAGAACCTAGTGAGAATATTGTCATAGCCATAAAACGTTTATAAGAAAAATATCAAAGTAAAATATGTTATTCACAAAGACGGTTTATAACTTTTTATATCATTTATATAGTGCTGTCAATAGAAAGTGGAAACTCAGGGATTCTCCTCTATTTTAATGATTTCTCTGCAGCTTTGTGGAATAAAATACAAATTATGAATCTTAGATTCATCTGGTTAACAACATAAGTTAAAATGGGAAACACAGAGTAATAAATAGGTGACCCTGCACAATTGGCACATTGGCTCGGATGTCATATGACATGCAGGATTATTATCATTTATTTATACGTGCTTTACAGAGATTATATAGTTCATCAGCCCCTGTCCTAGTGGAACTTACAGTCTAAGTTCTTTATCATACTAACACTCAAATACACTATGGTCAGTTTTTGGAGTGTCAACCCAGGCAGAAACTGTATATACTTTTGTTGCTCCATTACAGCCCTATTTCTGGAATCCCAGTTACTTACCCATTCACTTATCGTATACAGGATTTAAGAAACAATGCACAAACTCACATAATTAACATGCAAGACACTGCACAAAAGCCAATGCCTACTGATTTACCTGTAAAGAGGTATTTACTACAGTACTGTGCATGTTATACCCCTTGCTCACTTTCATGTTGTCTTAAATCTTAAAATAAAACTTATGCCAAATGCAAAACCCACCTTTCTTAATGAAATGTCCCAGATTTAGCTTTGATCTCATGCAATGACACCAGAAAAAGATACAAAGTTTCGGAAGCATTATTAAATAAGAGGCTTTTGCCAGAAAGCCCGGAATACTCAGCACCTGCATTTAGATACAATTTTAACAAAAATAATCAGGTCTCTTGGGAAAAATAATTTCACCTTCCTTAGCATAACTGTAATACCTCATACAACTTGACCCTAAAACCCATGTTCAAACTTTCCAAATTTCATAAAACAAACATAATCTTTTGGGTGTGTGGCCACAAGATGGGTGTGGTCAAAAATGTGCCGCCCTATGCACGGCATATCTTTCCCCCCCTCTTTCCATTTTTCAAATGTTAGGAGGCATGATGAAGTATCGGGAGGGCTCCAAACAATGTTTAACTGGTTGGTAACCAATGTAGTGTAGAAGAGAATAACTCATATTAAATGAATTGTAAAGTTAAGTAGAATAAGCATATTGACAACATTTGAGCACAGTTCACACTGTTTGAAGGGAAATGCATTACATTATATTCTCACTCTACTCTAGAAGGAATCAGACTGCCAATACAAATGTTTTGTACAAGACTAACTGACATTCATTGAAGTAGTACATACAATTTGTCACACTACTCTTGCTCTGTGCTGTACATATAGTGATAAATAGTTTGAAGAAGAACATAGGAAAAATTTACACTATTACTGTATGTGTAAAATCACATGAAATATACCAAACATCACAAAGGACACACTAGGAAACACATAAATAGTATTCCTTTGACATGACCTGTGGCATCTTTCACAGATTTCTTGCAATACTGAATCAGAAAAATCCTTGGGGGTTGAAGTAATAATGTAGTGAAAACATTAATTTTGGTATTTTCTTTTTTTGTGAATTTTAAATATACTTTGTGAAGGCTTTAACTGTTTTTTGTAACCTACTGAACTATGAAACAATTTATTACAGCCATTTAATACTTAAGGGCAAATTACTATTATTCCCCAAAAAAAATTCGAATTCCCTCGATATTCGATTAGCATTCGATTTTCGAATAGTCTTCGATCATTCGATGCTCGAATAACGATCGAATAATGATCATTCGATCATTCGAATGAATTATTTGATCATTCGAATGATTCGTAGGATTCGAACAATCGAAAACTTCGATCGTACGAATCCTATTCGATCAGGACATAGCCTCAGAAGCCTATGGGAGGGCTCCCATAGGCTTCTATTACAATTCGGTTGGTCCAATCTGGCGAAGTAGGCAATCGAATAATTAAAAATTTTTAAATCCTTCACTGATCGAATGATCAAATATTCAATCATTCGAATCTATTTGATCATTCGATCGTTCGCTATTTGCATATTCGACCAATCGAATTAATCCTACAATCGAAATTTGATCGAACTTTGATCTATTCACTTGAATTAATAAATTGGCCCCTTAATTTATAAAGTTGTATTTAACCCCTTCCCTGCTTACATTTTATGTTTTGCGTAAGGAAAGCAGCAGCCTGCTGATGCAAAAATCTAAATTTCTGGGTTTAATGTGATGGGAAAGGGTTAATAATATGAGGTATACAGTATTTAATGCTGTCAATTGAGACTTGCTTTGGTTGAATAAGGTTATGTTCATTGGCTACAGGTTTCACAGTTTCACTTGCTATTTGCTAGTAAATACTATAAAGTTAGGTCACATGAGCCAATTAACAGACAGAGTTCAGTCTTTTGCTTCCACACTTCTTCCTGTTACAGTTAGATTTGAAATAGTTCTGGTCAGATGATCTCTGAGGCAGCACACAGACCATCACGAAATGGTGGTTCAAGGCAAGAGATGTAAAAGGGCAATATTTATTTAAATATGCAGATGCAGCCACTGGGATTGGTGAGTTCAATGCGTCGTGACTCAGGGCTAATTGAAGAAACTGTGTTATCTAAAGTTATCTTAACTCATTTAATGCATTTAACCTTTTCATTAGCATACCAAAGCACCATTGTTTTCAATGGTGAACTCTTTAATTGGATGGGATGCTGTGACACAATATTCTGTGCTAAGTGGGATAAATGGGATAGATGAGTTTTTCTGTGTCAAATGTACAATCCAAAGTGGCTTCATCTGTATATACCAGTTTGGTAAGATTCTTTAATATGCCACTTAGTTTGTTGTAAACTATTTGTTGCTCAAGTATTCCTTTTGGGGGTATAGTTCTCCTTTAATAAAAGCAATTGCCTCTAACAATGTTCCAAATCTAGTAGAAAGCCGTCCCAGGAGAGCTGCGGCCATTATAGCAGCAAAGTTATACACATGACTTGGGGATACTGAAGTAGCAGGTGTCCAGATACCTATTTCCCTTTAAGTGTAGATAAACCTCATTTCCAAAACCTATACATTTTTTTTGAGTTTTGTCAAAAAAACCAGTAACCATTGGTTGCTCTGACCAAATACTGTGCATTGTGTATTTCTCTGTGACTAAGCATGTTGGGGGGGGGGGGGCAAATGAAAATAGGGTCTTATTTCTAAAACAATTATGCAGAAACATTAGTCATTTTTATTTTAATACCTCTCTTTTCTTGTTTAGCTCAATGTTTCATTTTAAATCCATTTCTTATTTGAAGCATTTAAGAATAAATTGCCATTGAGATAGGCAGCTCATCAAAAAAGCTGAAGAAAATCTGGGAGAAAACCCAGTATCACTTCTAAAATTGATTTTTCTACGGAATAGTTTACAGCGCAGCCAACTGATGATCAGATCCCACTTACAGACAAGCTTTAACATGCTCTACAGCAGGGATCCCCAACCTTTTGAACCCATAAGCAACATTCAGAATGGAGTTGGGGAGCAACACATGCATGAAACATGTTCCTGGGCTGCCAGATAAGTGCTGTGTGGCCATTTGGTAGCCCCTATGTTAATTGTCAACCTACAATGAGGCTCTGTTTGGCAGAGCACCTGGTTTTTATACAACCAAAACTTGCCTTCACACCAGGAATTCAAAAATAAGCATCTGCTATGAGGCCACTGGGAGCAACATCCAAGGGGTTGGAGAGAAACATGTTGCTCACAAGCTACTGGTTCTGGATCACTGCTCTACAGTGATAATCCCTAATAAGGGTAAAACTGGTCTATAGTTAGGATCTGATCAACAACTGCCCTGGTTGTGTTTTACAGCCCAATGGGTGAATTTAGCCTTTATGTTATTCCATGAAACAGGATATTATAAGAGAAATACCAGGTCTTCTTGCTAACATTTCTTCTGTTTTGCATGAAAATGAGAAGAGGTTTTTCCAACCATATATGAGTTTCTTGCATTACCATCATAAGCAAGCTATTTGTATTCAACTTGATGAAGTGATGTTACAAATAATTAAGTGTTTTTATCAACCTTAAAAAACTATATAAATATTATATACTTTATTTTCCTGAGTCTAGATATTCCTTGTAAACTGTGTCTAGCTAGTGCTGACTTAGGTTTAGAATATACTGTAATATTTTCTCTCACAAATTGCCCCTAGGATATACATTTCAGTTAAATGACTATTTTGAGCACTACACTACCCTATACACCCTAGCAACCTCTTCTGTCATGTTGAATCATATTTTGCTTAGAATTAAGTTCACGCTTCTAGTTTTATGCATAATTAAAAAAAAATAGCCAATATGCAAATTGTTAGTATGAATATCTAAACCATGTCTTACTTAACATGACAGAATATGTATCACCCTTGCTATGTGCAAGACTTGATAACCTGCTCACTTTTTTAACCCAGAGGTTATTTGACCTTTAATTAAAGAGAAAATTTGTTGTCCTTCTTTCAAGAGAGAGCAAATAATGAACTCATTAAAATGAGGCTAGTGTTTGGCCCTAGAGCAGTAAGCACTGAAGTCTCATTAGCAGCTAACAATTCAGTGCATGGCACATGAATAAAGCTAATATGGCAGAGCAAAATGTCTTGGCACATTCAATTTTAGAAGAATCAAATTCTTATTGTCAGTGATATCCATGGCATGAAGTTTTAATGCACTTAAAGAAAAGTAATTTACCTTCTATTAGTCAGGAATGTTAGCAGTGAAAGCCTTAAAAGTTTGCAATGCAAACCAAGAAGCTGAATGTGATTAGTACAATGTAGTAGCATTACTGGAAAACAGCAATTTAGTATAAGAGAAATAAGCAAGAGAACTACAAAAAATTATCTTGATCAACACTTAGGGGCACATTTACTAAGGGTCAAAGTGAATATTCGAATAAAATTTGAATTTAAAAATTAGAATTCTGAAGTAATTTTGGGATACTTCAGCTATTGAATAGCCCAAAATTAAATTCAAATATAAAAAATTCGACTATTCAACAACTGAAAGCTGCCTAATTGCCATTTTAGCCATTTGATTCGAACAATGCAATCGAACGATTCAAACAAATTTAATTCTATCAAAAACAGCCATATTCCATCAAACATTACCTGCAAAAAATTTTGATTTGAAATTCGATTCAATTCGAAATTGGACCATTAGTAAATCTGCCCCATAAAGACAGATTACAAATTGTAATTTAACATCTTCAAAATGACAGAATGCAGAACATAGATTAGTGATTCTTAGAGGCCTAAGGTTGAAATTTAATAGAGTTTAGAGGTTTTTCAAACCATCACTAAACTCAATTGCTCTAAAACTATGAATGTCGACATTTATTAAATTAAAAAAATAACAAATGTAATTTATTATTTTATTTATGTTGCAGAACAGTAATGAAAACTGCAACTTCTTTGTAATATTACAGAAAGGCCAACTTAAAAAATACCCAAAAACTTTAAAACATAATGGACATCTGCCTTTGACTTAAATAATAAATCATGAGCCACATGGATAAGAACCTGAGCATTGTAAGGATTGTCTGGGTTTTATTTTTCTCAGGTGGCTGCGTACAAGTTTGTCTGATAGATTAGGAGCACGTCTGGCAGTTAACTGTGGATAAGTTCCTATATTTTGGGCAAGAATGGCATCTGTTTGTAAGATGTGCCAATGTTTTTTCAAAATTCTTCCAATGTCATTCCACTGATTACAGTAGGACGTGATAAATCTGACTGTAGCTATATTTGATTTATCCTTTTTTGGAATTAACATATCGTCTCGTGATGTATTAATGGCTCTTAAATGGCCTGGATGGTTAACTATTGGCTTACAGCGGATATAGTATACGCAATCATTCTTGACTATTACAGAGTCATGCAGTCACTTTCTCCATTATATATTTCCTAATTGAATGTTTTTCCCATATTACCGCCGATGGTAGGAGGTGTGATAATTATTAGGGTATAAGAGAGATTTGATGTGCTGGTTCACACTAATACTCAGACCAGTTCACTTTTCCTGTTTTTAAGTGTTTTTAAACGATGCTCTTTTTTAACCATGGGTGGATTTTTAACTAAATGAATTAAAAGTTATATTTTAAACTTTTTTCGTATGTGGTTGCTAGGGTCACTCCGGGTAGCAATGAGCGACTAGGGGTATTACAGAGTCCCACTCCAATAACTCAATTGGAGACCCATGCATGCTAAATCAAATAACCTATATCAACTACAAGCACAGTTGCACAATGTATTTGCACATTGTTTGTGTCATATTTAATTAATTTATTTCACCTGATTTTCCACGTAACTCATCCTTGAGATGAAATAAATGGAGTAATTTTTCTCAATTAATTTAATTTAATTTTGATCTTCACTTTTCCATGAATTTTTATGAATTTTTTTGATGAATTTTTTGCATCTAATTTGATTAGATATGATATCACATATGAACAATTAATTTGATCTAACTCACTATAAGATTGCTATATATATTTGATTGGGTAAATAAGGCCTTTATCTTCTTGATGTATGGTGTGTTAAACATTGAATGGTGCGACACTTATAGCTCCTCTTTTCCCTTTCTTCCACGTATTTATGTAAGATATAGGAAGCTGTCAGCACATTCACTTCCGTATAATTAATTCAATACTAATAGTGTGTTAGGAGGTGCGGTCAATCAATTCTATTTTTGTAATAAATCCTAATGTAGATAGGCAAGAGTATATCTGTAGAATTCTTATCTAGCCATATCTGGATCATAAAAATTAGGCCAAAACAAAATAGCCCTAGTGTGTGCTTATGAAGAAAATGAAAATGCAGACAAATTATTTTTCTTATATTGTGTAACAAAGCATAGGGTGTATACAAATAATGATTATGATAGGTTCTACCGTCTACCGACTTAGTTTGTACATGTTCTTTACTGAGCACTGGCATCTTGTGGGACCTCCTGAATAAAATCATTTTCCAGGCCCCTCTACTTTCGACTGTATACATGTATTTATATATATTTTGTATTTATAAAGCACAATTCTTACAATATATTGAGTACAAAAAAGTATACAGATACACAGTTACACCAGAGATTAAATGCTTGGTATTAAGATACACAGGACAAAGTATGCCATGTAAATTTACAATATGAATAACTTTCATTCATAAAATGGCCTAATGGGCTACCAATTGTGTCTTCCAGAATCAAGGTAGTTTACCTTTTGAAATCTAAATTCATGATTTTTCATAAGTTATGTATGGTTACTTTAAAGCTCTATCTAGCTTTGAAAGGTCAAACTGCAAGGCAGACTAGAATTTGCAAATTTCCAATAAATTCAGCCTGGCTCTCAGACTAATACTACTGAACAGAAAGTAAAAGAGATTTAACCCAGACATAGTTTCAAAATATATTTAAAATGTTTCAAGAATAATATGAGAGCTGAATATATATATATAGCAAGTTAAACAAGACACTTGATGGACAGAGCGGCATTTGCCTGAATAAAAGTTTTTTTTATATTTTTATGTTCTTTATCGTGCCCTGTATTTGCAACTATTGACACTAACCATTTACTCCACAGCTAATATTAATATTGCACTTTGTTAATTTGTTCATTGCTGTTTACAAATGCTTAATTGCAGTGCTGTTATGGTATATGTTATCTGTAAACCCATTATCCAGAAAGCTCTGAATTATAGTAAGACCATCATCCATAGACTCTATTATAATCAAATAACTTAAATTTTGAAAAATAATTTCCTTTTTCTCAGTAATAATAAAGTAATAGATCACAACTAAGATATAATTAAGCCTTAGAGGAGGCAAACAATCCTATTGGATTTATTTAATATCTAAATTATGTTTAAGTGGACTTAAGGTATGGAGATTAGTTATGGGCGAATTTATTTGCCAGGCGCAAATTTGCGGCGAATTCGGCTGGCAAAAATTCACTGGCATAAAAAAAAAAACAAAACGCACGCCAAAAATGACGCGATGTGCGGCGAAAATGACGCGACGTGCGGGGAAAATGACGCAATACACCGAAAATTACGCAACGCGCCTTGAAAAAATGACGTGATGCGACTCGTTTCGCGAAACGGGATACATTCGCCCATCACTTATCTGGTCCTATACCTTTATAACTAATACAAATGTTTATGGTAGTTTTAAAATTCACATTTTATTTTGTAATTTACCATATACAGTAATGGTTTAAAGTACTTACATTATTCTTATATCTCCCTTTAGGCCTTGTTAGAGACACAAAATTTGTTGCGCACTCAGGTTTCAAATTTCACCTTCAACCTTGGGTTTTCAGGGAAGTTCTATCATACTGGTAAGTATCCATTCATTTTGAATAACATTAACTCTTCCTTTAATCAACTACCACCACAATTTGCTTATGTAACAATACAAAATGCCAGACATTCAAATGCAGGTCTACATCTTCAATTATGACCAAATTTTAATAAAACATAATAAAAGGTTGCCCAAGTCTAGTGATCAACCAGCCAGCAGATATGATTAAGACCATATTAAGTTAAGGGAATATTATTCTTTATTTTTCCATTTCATGCTATGGTGTTTATGTTACATTTACTTTTAAAGGAGGACTGAAAAGGAAAATATTTAGCAAAATCAGTAACAGGTTAAACATAATGTTTCCAATTCACAATTGACAGCCCTATAAATAATATTGTACACATAATAGACCTTTTGTACCTTTTCAGATCCACAGAAAGGCACACGTTAAAATACAGCTTGATAATTTTACCTACCTACCTAAACTACTCTGTACTTTATTTAAAGAGAAGTTATTTTCCATATCCTAGCAATTTTTTTTTTTTATATCTGATGAAGATGAAGAATGGTTTAATACTGCACTAACCTCTAATGTACAACGTACTTGTGCTGTGTGTATTGAATATTAGTGTTACATTTTTATGGGAGCAAGTACTACCCAGTTTCCATTTTTGGTGTTACTTTTCCTTTAAATGTATATTAATAGCCTTTGTACTTTATACAGTCTTTCTAACACAGTTATTATTACACAGTTTTAATCACAAATTAACACTCTGTACACAATTCCTTCACACACCTCTAGCATAATCTATTAAACGTTGAGAATCAATCTTATGAAACTCATGAACAAACATAGAAAGCATATTTGTTAGTGCTGACATTTTTCCTGTTTGCTATTTTTCCTATTGATTTCAAGAATTAAATAACTTTTGTAACTTCCTTTCCTGTCTTGGTCTTTTGCCACATAAACATATTTGATTAAACATTAGCCTTTTATAATTATGTACAGCCGATGGGAACATTTAACTATGAACTAAAAAGCTGTTTGTTGTGTTAGAGTCTAAGAGGGTAACGTAGTAAAAGTTTGCATGAGGTGTAGAAACTCATAGCAAGCAATCAAGAAGTATTTAAAAGAGGTTACAACAACTAGTACAAACGCTTTGACTTTTATTAGTACAACATGCTTTTCTAAGTAGTAAATTATGTTTCCTTTCCGCAATGAAAAGTTGGATATAAAAACATTACAACTGCAGTTAAACCATGACTTTTACCAGTAATGCAATGTTTTCCCATAATGTCAGCATCATTGTGGCCACATGGGGAAATGCATCCTCTGCAATTGTTATTAGGGCAGCAAATCAAATGCAGTTGCATGCTTAGTATCAAGTCTGGTGCAATTTGTGGCTAACATTTTCAGATTCAGGATTATTTTACTTGGGTGGTTAACATTAAAATAATATATGTGCATGATTCGTTTGGCAGAAATCTGCTGCACTATACAATGCAACTGATTGTGGGTACCTTGCATTAAATTAATAATATCATCAATAATTATGTTTCCATTTTAGCATGGTCACATTTGTGGTTGCATTTATAAATGATCCCCAATGTTTGTAACCTTATTGCTATTAATGTTGATTTAGTATCCATAAACCCATAATCAAACCCAGCATGCAAATCACAATGACTGCTCTTTTATATGGTCTTGTAACACCTCCTACACGCCTGTGACTTCTTATATCCTTACATTTCACAGGGAGCATCATGTTCTGTAGTCTGTTGGATTCAGAAAAGTCTTATTAGTATTAGCTGTGGTGCCTTCATCACAGCTACTAAAACACACTACAACTGTACCATGCAGCATAACGTTTATCATTTTTGATTAACTACTTTTGATTGAGAAGGATTTAGGTATGCTCATTCCGTAAATATTGACACAGAATAGCTATATTATATCCAGAATTGTGTCCTCAAGCAAATTTGACACATTTTCACTTTCCATGGTGCTTAATGGGATAATGTGAGAATAAATATGGTTTACTTCTGCATACAAAGCTATAATATTTTATAAAGCATAACTGTGACAAAAGATTTCATTTTGCTTATTGGTTATGGCAGCAACCTCAACTTAATCTATATTCTGAATGACCACCATATCAATCAAAGCCTTTTCCTCATTTAAAAACAGCAGTATAAGTCATTCCAAAAATAACAAAATGGTAGAATCTCACTTTGCATAAATTAATTTTTATTTAATGTTTGATTTCATATGAATTTCTGTATGCACTGCAACACATTGTTTGGCACATAATTATATCCAATTAAATTAATTGGTCTTGTTTTAAATGTATCCTTACACTTTGATGATCCACATGCTTGACAAAGTAAAGATTTTTGCAAGGGTTTCCCTGCAACTGCATTCCTTGTGTGCCAGTGTTTTTCTTCGCTGGAATTGGGAGGTTGCCGTATCCTCTAAACACTGGGCACCAGGACAATCTATTTATCTGATTGAAAAGGGTGTGCAAAAGCTTTCCTGTTACGAGAATCTCACTTTGCTACATAATTTTAAATAACCAATACCATGAACTACACTATGATTTTTTTCACAAGAATTAAATTTTTTACTGAAAAATATTTTAATAAAAATATTCGTCACAATAGTCAGAGCCATTTTCTATACCCTATAAGCAATTATTGTGCCATTTCAACCACTTGAATGTATGAATGGTGTAGGGTATTGTATACCTCACAAATGCTGGAAAACAGCAATTCTTTGGGAAGCCTAGTTTTGGTTATCTAAGACCAATATTTCTTGCACTAACGCTTCAAAGTTTTTTTCTGTCTGTATAGATACTATCAGCTTGGATTTGACATAGCACATTCAAGTGAACCACTGTAAGAAATTGTTACTCTTCTAACAGCTAAATCAGTGAAAATACAAGGTTAAGTACAGGTATGGGACCCTTTATCTAGAATGCTTGGGGTTTTCTGGATAACAGAACTTTCTGTAACTTGGATCTTCATACCTTACGTCTACTAGAAAACCTTTCTGTAATTCAGAACTTTGTGGATAGTGGGTTTCGGATAATGGATCCCATACCAAGTTGATCCAGGGACTGGTCTGATTGCCATCTTGGAGTCAGGAATGCATTTCCCCCCTCTGAGGCTACAAATAGGGTTTTATATAGAACAAAATTTTGAACTGGATGGACATGTGTCTTTTTTCATAGGTTACTATTAGTGATGGGTGAATTTATTCGGCAGGCGTGATTTCACGTGTTTTGCTGCCGGCATATAAATTCATAAATCACCCGCCAGCATCCGTTTTTTGGACACTGGTGTTCTTTTTTTGCCCGTTTTCACACTAGTTACTATGTATGTGCTCAACTGTGTCTCCATGTCTCAAATTTAATTATGTCTTGCTCCAGCATTAACTCTCCTAAATCCTCAAATCTAAATTTCTGAACACTTTTATACAAACACTGTATGCCAGAATTACATATTCAAAGTGAAAATAAATTTATAAGAAAATACAATGAAAGCCCTTTTTTACTATCTACAATTAGTAGCTGCTAATTTCCATGTGAAGCTTAAATCAAAGGCTTACACACATAACTGCAAACTAATCTCACCTCCCTAAAATGTAATTAATTACTTTAAGATACAACTGCCTTTAGTAAAGAATAAGATTTTGGGGTTAATGAAAAATTGTGAAAGTATTTTAAATTCCACCATTTATAGCCCCACACACAAACATCATAATAAAACAGTATCAGACACTGTGAATTTGTCATATCATAGTAATGTACGCATTCATTAATGTCTGTTGCATTAAGCAAAGTAATGACCTACAATTGCTGTGCCATTTTCTTCTAAAAGGACAAATTATATTTAACATGACAAGCACACATTTCTAGATTAAATGGATAGGACAACCGAGGATGCACTGCTTTCTTACTGTGAACGTAAGCAGGAGGTAGAGGGATAATTCAGGAAGACAAATGAACTCAACCTCTTTTTTTTTTTTTATTAATGAATTGTCTTGTGGTACAATGGAACAATAAATGAACCTCCAACAGGCATGGCTCCCTAAGCTGCACAAGCAAACACCATCCTCACAGAGGCAGAGATAAGGAATGATTTATCAATTGTGCACATTAAAATTTACCAAGGGTTTAAAGAATGGTTGAATTTCAGTATTTTAATAAATAATGCTATCTTAAGTTAACCTACATATCTAAATACCTGTATTTTTTTCCACTGAAAATGATTTAATGGGTTGATGTAAAGTATGCATATACTTTGTACATGTATTTCCTAAATGAAAATATAATAATAATAGAAATAACCTCTAATTACAAAAGCTTGACAAACAGTAAACATACTTATATAATGATAAAAACAACAAAACAAAGATATGTCTTTTATGGCATTTTCTGACATTTTAATGCTTAATAAAATTACACTTTGGCATTCTTTTTATATCCAAATTTAATTACAGACTGTAAAGAATCATGTTTGGAAAGTAACAAGAAATTATATTCTGGGGATTTATTACTTCATAAAATAATAGCTCTGGCAATGAACATGCTTACTTGTGAATGTGGTTACTAAATGGAAGCCATTTAGTTTATTTATATGAATCATTTTCTGTTATATTTTAAGGCCCTTTTGTTTTCATAATTTGAAAAAGACAAATAAAAATAAAAAATTAAGGCAAATAAAACAGGATACCCTGTAAAACTGAATTATGTATATGTATACTTTTAATGAAGGGACATAAAAGTAGCCAACCAGGGATATTATTTAATTGATTTACTTTGTAGAGTAAACCAAACCAAGCAAGTTTTTTTCTATTTGCCAAATTAATAAAAAATAATTGTAGCACAACACATTACGATAATGTGAATATGAATTAGAAAAAATATTAATTGGTTTGACAGAGCATACAGCATGAAATGACAAGAAATTGTATATATGTGGATATTAATACTATAATACTATTTTAATAGTTTTTTCAGATAAAGTGAAAAAGATCCTCTGAGGCAATGACATTTTTTAGACTACGTAGGTTTACCAAACTGGGACTATAATGTATTAGAGGGAGGGCAGACTGAAAGGCGTCATGTGGCTTGGAACTCAGAGGAAGGGATAGTTGTCCAGTAGTGATGGGCGAAGTCAACGCGCCGTGCGTCAAAAAAGTGCCGCGACTCATTTCGCAATTTTTTTCGGATTTTTCGGCGAAGTAAAACGGGGTAGATTCGCCCATCACTATTGTCCAGGCCAACTACCATATCAGCTGTCAATATGCAATCAAGGCCAATTTAGTTGTCATCTTTAATGTTGTTCCCCCCATCACCAATTCTGGATAAATAAGCCTGCACTCAGAGGTACTAACTGCATATAAAAAGAATGGCAACCACTGTGTATTTCAGGATGACTAAAAGTATTTGCCTAATTATGGTGTAATTCAAGTAACTGGTTGCTTATGGGTTTAAAACAAAACCGTGAGCATGCATTAAGGAAAATTTGTACAACTGAGGCAGCTCAGCGATCAGGTGAACTTTTCAGAATTTTGCTTTTTTTTGACAGAAAGAAGAACATTTTTGTTAACTTTTTTTCAAGTAAATAATAGAATTTGACATTTGATTTTGAATTTAATATATTCTTATACAGTAGATGCGATTTTGATCCTAGTATCCAGTAATTCACTTCACCATTACTTTCTCTGTGTATGAGAAAATTACAAATGGAATGATATGTTCTCTTGTACTGTAGGATTACATATATAATGTTACATATCTTTGTTTGTTAATATGATACTGAATTTCAAATAATGCTCAGTGGCCCCTTTAGCTGCTAAAAAGCTATTTTGACCCACTGTGTTTATATTTAAATACATGCACTATAAGGAAAAGTAACCCCAAAAATAAAATTATTCCATCTAAAAGAAGATATATTTCTAGATATTATCAGTGGTTTATGTGACTCAGGTCTAATTCAGTCTGTTTTAAAGTCTGATAAAACACCACTCTTGGATTTCAGTTATTAATCCATCCATTATATATATGTGGTAATGTAATAAAATTAGCAAAATTGAACCATCTCATAGCAGCCAATCACCATGTAGAATTTCATAGTTACCACTATCAGTTTGAAAACAAACACCTGACACCTAATTTATCAATCACTAGGCCTAAGTGTTAGGGCAAAAAGTTATTTTTATGCAGTCTCTCTAACTCATGTGAAATAATACATTTAGCATATTTCATATCCTGGTAGGTATCAGTGGTGTAATTAAATGTGCATTACCTTATTCTTTCTTCAAGGCACCATAGAAGAGGATGAAGGAGATGACCTTTTACTGCAATCAGTGGATGAATTCTGGTGGTTTCCTCATATGTGGAGTCATATGCAGCCTCATCTCTTTCATAATGAGTCCTCACTGGTGGAACAAATGGTCTTAAATAAGGAGTTTGCACAGGTAAGTGATGGTAACCTACTGTCAAGGATTATAATCATCAGAATGTTAGTTTTAAAATATCATTTAAAAAAATTTAAGAATTAAAGTAAAAAGGAAAGCAAGCTTGATCATGGCAGGATTGCAGGCCACAGAGAAGGGGAAGTAAGAGCAGTGATGGGGTGAAGACAAGCATAGTCACAGCGGTCTGGGGGGGGCACTACCTTCATTGGCCTAAAGGCAACTAACTTTAAAATCTGGCCTGTGTGGTTAAGGTGTTCCAGGGCATTGACAAAAATACCAAATATAATCACCAGGGGGTTGGCATCTCTGGATCCTATATGTAGTCCCTCACAAAATAGAGAATAAAATAGAGTGAACAATCCAAAGCTCTGTGCAGTGGGTTTGTACCCACATTGTTTTACCAGGACAACAAAAGTTTACTGTATATACTTTATAGTATACTTTATAGAAACACAGTACACATCTTCCTAGTATTCAATAAGCAATTCACTGTGATGCATCTATTGGAGTTAGAATAACAATTTGTTGCTATGTTATTTAAGGTCTGCTAAAATGTAATCATATCCACTTTTCATATTCTTTCATTTTTTTTTTCATATTCTTTCTGTAACTGTCCCACCAAAATTCAAGATATTGCATGTTACTGTACTTGGATAAAATTGCAACATAGAGTATATTTCTTGCTACTTTCCAAATGTTCCCTTTTGTGGTGATGTTTTCTACATTTCTCAGAGATTGTGTTATTTTGTGAGTATGTTAATCATTGAGAGAACACTCAGATTTTCTGGATGACCCCAGTAAAAAGTGACATCATGAATGTGTACAGTTTGCAACCCATGCATGAAAAGCAAGTAAGCCTACAGCAAGGGGCCAAGTTTGTGAACAGTACTTACTGTTCAAAGCTGCCAACATCAACAGCAAGGGTTGTAATTAGGATGGATAACAGTACAAGCAGTAAAACATTACTAAACAATTACTTTCATGGGGCTGTTTTTCAGAAACTCTCTAATGCAGTTTTATATAAAACCCTATAATCTATGATAGTTGTTTTTCAGATTCAGCAACAGACAAACTTGCTGACATCAGTATAGATTTAGATGAGCTTTTCTGATCAGCATACTTGAAGTCAATGTAGTGAATGCACACACACAAGAGCAAAATTATGGCAAGAAGAGCACACGTTTTTATTCACTTTAACAGCATTATAGAGAAACAATGTTTACAAATGTAATTGATCTTTAAGTCTAGTACATTACTGCAATTATTGATGCATTTGGAAGCATAATTAATTAAACTGTTGAGATAATTAAGTCAAGGAATTTCATTAATAAGAATTGTGAGTGTGATTGTATATTTTCTGCAATTCACATTTATATTCTTGAATTCTTTGCATACATGTTTTAATATTTTTATTTTCTAACAATAACACTACACAGTATAACAATTTAAATTGTTACATTTTCTTTTAACTGTTAAATTTATCTAGTAAATTGAATGTCTTCTATCCTTTCTGAAAGAACTGTTTGGTTCCAAACTAGTCTTTAAAGCTGTTTTTAATTGTAATAACCAACTAAAATGAAACAGAACAAAAAAGGGAAATTAACAGCAAGCTCAACACAAAAGTCCTTAATTAGACTTTATTGTCTAGGCTTTAATCTCCTGCAGTCGGTCCCCCTAACACCCCTCTAAAATCAAACTGCAAACATTAAATATAGTCACTAAAGCCACAAAATATTTTAATGTTATATTCACGGTCCTGGTTCACAACAATATATTGTGTATCTAACAGAATGTATTTTTAGTAACCATTATGATGTTTATATAAGCTTTAATTTGGGCTATTTCAAGTGTTGGGGGGCATAATTTAGCCATTTTGTCCTTGGCTGCATGAAATATAACATTTTGCGTGTAACTATCTTTATTAGGATATTCTAATTAAATGGAATGACCCAGGGTAACAGTGGGCAGAAAAGGTAAGAGTGCTGCAGTGATTGCTACATGAGCATTCATGACTGGATGGGACAACGCTGCCAGGCAGGGGTTAATAGTGGAGCTTTGGGTCAGTTAGGGAGCTCATTTATTTTGGAGAGAGTAACCAAGTCCCATCCACCCTCCCATTTGCCAGTTACCATTGTTTTAGTGGCCTGGGTTATTAGGATGCAGGCTAAAGAGTATTCTAGGGCCAAGGAAACTAAAGGCTTTGGGGGAATGCATCCCACTGTCACACCTGTGCAATGGGTCCCTGGCAATGGAGATAGCATTTTTTACAGTGCCGCTTTTGGCAGGTTCACCATTTATTCAGTGTTACAATACATTTTTCTTTTCTTTTCTATGAGTGATCGGTCTCTTGGAAAGTGTTATGTTACATATAGATTTAATGGTTGACAGTTCAGTATAGTCCTACATACCCACCATGATAGAGGACAGAAGCAGCTAGTGACCTGGAACAGTTATCATGTCTAGTTTGGCCCATTGCTAGGGACTAAGTAACATGTTCCTGTCAATACCACTGTCATATTTTGTTAATTAAATTGTTATAATACACAAGAGCCGTGAATTTCCAGTTTCAATTTCAAGTTATTTCCTTATAAATGGTGCTCAGTAATGTCATCTGTTATAATTGGTGCTTAGTGATGTAATTTCTTTCATGCCACTCACCTGTATATAAAAATTCATAAAGTACCTGTTATAAAAAATATTGTTATTGCTTATATTTTACAGTAGGTGGTGCATTATACACTATATTATGCACTCACTTGTATTTATTATTTTATATGTATAAACTGTTATTTATTATATTACATAATAGTTACATAGTTAGTAACATAGTTACTAAAAAGACAAGATCAATCAAGTTCAACCCCTCCAAATGAAAACCCAGCATCCAGAAGCACACCCCTCCATACTTTCACATAAATTATATATACTTATATCTATACTAACTATAGAGTTTAGTATCACAATAGCCTTTGATATTATGCCTCTCCTAGAAATCATCTAAGCCAATCTGAAAGGCATAAACAGAATCAGCCATCACAACATCACCTTGCAGTGCATTCCACAACCTCACTGTGAAGAGCCACCTTCGTTGCTTCAAATGAAAGTTCTTTTCTTCTAGTCTGAAGGGGTGGTCTCTTGTATGGTGATCCTCTTTATGGCTAGCAAGGTCCCCTGCTATTTGTCTATAATGTTCTTTAATGTACTAGTAAAGTGTTTTCATGTCCCCTCGCATGTGCCTTTTTTCCAGAAAAAACAACCCCAACCTTCACAGTCTACACTCATAAGTTAAGTCTTCCAGCCCTCTAACTAGTTTAGTTGCATGTTCCTGCACTCCAGCTTATTTGTATCTCTCTTAAGGACTGGAGTCCAAAACTGCACTGCATACTCCAGATGAGGTCTTACTGGGGATCTATAAAGAGGTATAATTATGTTTTCATCCCATGGGTTAATGCTTTTTTATGCAAGACAGAACTTTATTTGCTTTAGTAGCCACAGAATGACACTGCCCAGAATTAGATAACTTGTTATCTACAATATCTGATATAAGTAATTCCAAAACAACTGGACTTGCTGAGTAATTATTGAAGATGTTTCACTACTCATCCAAGCAGCTTCTTCAGATGCTACTCGGATGAGTAGTGAAAAGTCTTCAATAATTACTCAGCAAGTCCAGTTGTTTTAGAATTACTTATATCAGATATACCATGACCTGGATGAATGAAAATCTTTATAGTCATCTTGTTATCTACAAAAAACCCCAGATCCTTCTCATTTAAGGAAACTCCCAACACACTGCAATTTAGTGTATAACTTGCATTTATATTATTTTTGGCAAAGTGCATAACCTTGCATTTATCAACATTGAACCTCATTTTCCAGTTTGCTGCCCAGTTTCCCAACTTAATTATTACATATTAAAGCTGTGGCCATCATCAATTCCAGTGGTTAATTTATTTTAGGCTGTTAGTTTTTGGGAGAGGGGCAGGTATTTGGCCAAGCCAAGGTCATGTGTAAAACTCTGAAAAGCCACTGTACAACATTTTTGTTAGTATGGCCATTCCATTGGGCCCAACCAAGATTTTGTTTATTTTGCCTATTGCTGGGGCAGGTTGAAATTTATCTTCCAAAGAGATGGATAGTTTTGTTTATGTAAAGAGGAAATTTGATGAATGATCTTACCTCAAATATATTTAATAGGGGGTTATAGTAAGTGCTTTGGATTTGGTGTTATTAATAGTGAGACTGAGATCTGTTCAAACCACTCCTGCAAGGCAGGCAAGTTAGATAAATAAAAGCAGGCTTTGTTATGTTTATATTTAACTGTTACCCCATATACCTGGGATCAAGGCTGGCTAGAGGTTCCAGAGAGTAAAGCTAAAGATATTTTGTGACAAGGGACACCTCTGTGTTATACTGTCAGGTACTCACTTTAACTGGAACCCGTGTGATGAGAGAAGCCTCTCCTACAGCTCCCACAGTGAGACAGACCCCGAGGCTGGTAACAGGACTGGTCACGTGGAGGAGTGGAAGGCTATAACAGTGCTATAACAGGAACACTTCCGAATAGTCGTGGTACAAAGACATCAGGCAAAGCAGGGTCAGGAACAGGCTGAAGTCAGGAGGCAGGCAGTGAGAATCGTAGAACCAGGAATCAGGCAGAAGTCAGGCAAGGAGAGCAGAAGCAGGGAATCCGGAATTCAGGCAGGGTCAAAACGGGCAATCAAAATGGAATAAGGCTTAGAGTCACACTGGTAGGTAATGATCACTTCACAAGGAAGTGCAGGCCTCAGCGTCCTTTTAAACGCGCGCTCGTGCCGCGACAGACGCGTGCACGCGTCGAAACAATCGCGAGCACGAACGAACGGCTTTAGTGCTCCTATGACTAGAACCACCAGTGCTTACCTTACATTGCCCCCCTTAGGCACGCACTCTGGCTGCTCTTGAAACCAGGTTTGTCAGGATGAGAATCGTGGAAAAGCTTCAGCAGTCTGGGAGCATGAACATTCCTCGCCGGTTCCCATGAGTTTTCCTCTGGAGGATAACCCTTACAACTGACCAGGTACTGTAAACGATTTCTCCAAATCCTGGAATCCAGAATCTCCTGAAGATCAAATTCTTCCGTGTCCTGGACCTGTATCGGCTGTGGAGGTGGAAGATAACGACCACGAAAGGTGTTGGGCACCACCGGCTTCAAAAGCGCAGAGTGAAAAACTGGATGAATCTGCAAAGAGTCCAGTAATTTGAGTTTAAAGGCAACGGAATTCACTTGCTGAACAATCGGAAAAGGATCCAAAAACCTCTGCGCCAATTTCTTAGATGGAGCTGAAAGCTTGATGAAACGTGTGGAAAGCCAAACCAAATCTCCAATTTTGAATTCCGGGTCAGCACCCCTTTTACGGTCTGCAAAAACTTTAAAATTATGCTGAGCTTGCAGAATGGATTGGCGAAGAGTTATAAAATTGTCGGACAAAAAAGAGACAAGGACTGCAGGAACAGTAACATCTCTCTGAAGGTCAGGCAACATGTTGGGATGAAAACCATAATTCGAGAAGAAAGGTGTCTGACAAGTGGAAGAATGCAAGGAATTATTGTATGAAAATTCAGCCAATGTCAGAAGTGAGACCCAATTATCCTGAAGATGAGTAGTAAAACAAAGTATGTACTGTTCGAGTGTCTGGTTTGTTCTCTCAGTTTGTCCATTGGTCTGTGGATGATAAGCGGTGGACATAGATAACTTGATGTTCAAAGCTTGACAAAGTGCCTTCCAAAATCTGGAGGTAAACTGAGTCCCTCTATCAGAAATGATTTCTCGAGGAAACCCATGCAATCGAAAAAAGTCTCTGATGAAAACTTCAGCCGTAGCAACAGCAGAGGGAAGTTTGGGCAATGGAGAAAAATGAACCTCTATACAGCTTTTCTGTTAGTTGGAACAGGCCAATTGAGAATGGCTGTGATTTTCTGAGTATCCATAGCTAATCCTCCGGTGGAGATTACAAAACCCAAAAATTCAATGGATGATTTTTCAAAAGTCAGGAGAGAGTCTTCCTCACATGTAGACGATGTTCTAACGAGGAAGAAAAAAATAAAATGTCATCTAAATAAACCACGAGAAAGACATCAACATACAGATGCAGTCACTTGGATTTGTGTGTTCAATGCGTCGTGACTTAACTCATCTATCTCATTTATCCTACTTAGCACAGAATATTGTGTCACAGCAACAGGTTAAATGCATTAAATGAGTTAAGATAACTTTGGATAACACAGTTTCTTCAATTAGCCCTGAGTCACGACGCATTTAACTCACCAATCCAAGTGACTGCATCTGTAATCACGAAAAATATAATTTACAAGATGCTGAAAAGTAGCAGGGACGTTGCATAATCCAAAAGGCATTACAGTATATTCGAAATGACCATAACGAGATCTGAAAGCTGTCTTCCACTCATCCCCCTCACGGATACGAACCAAATTACAAGCTCCTCTGAGATCCAGCTTGGTGAAAATACTGGCTTTACGTAGTCTTTGAAAGAGTTCAGGGATGAGGGGGAGAGGATATCTTGATTGAGAGGATTTTTGATGGTTACTTTATTCAGTTCACGATAATCGATACAAGGCCTAAGGGAACCGTCTTTCTTTTGGACAAAGAAAATTCCTGCACCGGCTGGAGATGTGGAAGGACGAATGAATCCCTTATCGAGATTTTCATCAATATAGTCTTTTAAAACCTTAAGCTAAGGTTCAGATAGTGGATAAATCTGTCCAAATGGAATAGAAGCCCCTGGATACAGTTCAATTGGACCATCATAAACTCTATGAGGAGGTAAAGATTGTGCGGCTCGTTCATCAAAAACGTCGGCAAAATCCCTATAAGGATCAGGAATCAAATTCAGGTCAGAAAAAACACAAAGAGCCCCAAAACACTTTGTGGAAAATCAATTTCATTGGTGGTCCAGTTAACTACAGGGTTACAGCTCTGTAACCAGGAATATCCCAAAATGAGAGGATAAATAGGTGTTGAAACAATATTAAATGACCCAAATTCTTGATAGTGCTGAATCTTTATTAATATAGGAGAGGATTCAAACTTAACAGGACCAGAATAAATAGGGGATCCATCAGCAATTCTGATGAGAAAAGATTCTTTTTTGGGCAAAAGGGTGATATTATGCAGTTTTGCAAAATCCTGGTCCATAAAGTTATTGCAAGCTCCAGAATTGATGAGGATCGGAACCTCAAGTTGTTTTCCTGGGAGCTGTAATAGAAAAAGTGGAGTTAACAAAGAGTGATCTCCTGAAAGAAATACAGATTTGTCAGTCTTACTGGCGGGTCGAAGGGGACAATTGCGAAGTCTCCTTCTTCGGTCACGTTCTTCTTGGGTAAGAGGAGATCTGATTAGTCCCAATTGCATGGGTTTGGATTCACCCTGAGTAGCGGTTGGTAGTGGTGGGGTCCGAGGTGACAAAGGAGCTTTGGGTAGCATCTATGTAGGACCAAAAGCCCCAGATCTTTCCAAACGTCGTTCGGTAAGACGACGGTCAATCTGAATGGTTAAGTCTATCAATGCTTCCAAAGTGTCTGGTACACTGATTCTGGCAAGTTCATCTTTGAGATTTTCATTGAGGCCAATACGGAGTTGGTGTCTTAAGGCCTGACCATTCCATAAAGAGTCTGTTGCATATTTACAAAACTCAGCAATGTAGTCCTCAGCAGGCCGACGTCCTTGTCGGAGCCCCCTGAGGGCGGCTTCAGCTGAAACAGTACGTTGAGGGTTGTCATACAGAGTGGTCATCATCTGAAAAAAGGCTCTGGAATCATGGAGTAAAGGACTGTTCTGATCAATCGATGGCCCGAGGTCTGCGGTTCACCCTCTAAAAGAGAGATAACAATGCCAACCCTTGTTTGTTCAGTAGCATAAGTCCGAGGTTGGAGAGTAAACATCAGTTTACAATGATGGATAAAGGCTTGGAGCTTAGATCTATCACCCGAAAAGCGTTCTGGCATAGGGACCTTGGGTTCCAGAAAATGTCCATGAGCTGTGGTCCCGGAAGGCAAATCAGATGAATCTGAAGTGGTTGATGGGCCCGGCTGCAAAGGATCAGGAAGACTGGCCCCGGTCCGGAGCTGTGACTGGATTTGAAGATAACCTCCCTGCAAATCCCGAACAGCCTGGGTCAGAGAGGAGATTTGATTGACCAGTACATCAAACTGAGAGGAATCCTCTGAAGGTTCCATTCTGGCAAAGTGATACTGTCAGGTACTCACTTTAACTGGAACCCATGTGATGAGAGAAGCCTCTCCTACACCTCCCACAGTGAGACAGACCACGAGGCTGGTAACAGGACTGGTCACGTGGAGGAGTGGTAGAAGTGCTATAACAGGAACACTTCTGAATAGTCGTGGTACAAAGACATCAGCCAAAGCAGGGTCAGGCCGAATTCAGGAGGCAGGCAGCGAGAATCGTAGAACCAGGAATCAGGCAGAGGTCAGGCAAGGAGAGTAGAAGCAGGGAATTCAGGCAGGGTCAAAACGGGCAATCAAAATGGAATAAGGGTTAGAGTCACACTGGTAGGTAATGATAACTTTGCAAGGAAGTGCAGGCCTCAGCGTCCTTTTAAACGCAATGCAATGGTGCCAGAAACGTCTGTGCGCACGCCGCGATGAACGCGCGCTCACGCCGTGACGGACGCGCGCACGCACCTAAACGATCCCGCGCACGAACTAACGGCTTTCGTGCACCTATGGCTAGAACCACCAGTGCTTACCTTACATATACAGGGGTCATTGGTATTGGCCAAGGCACATATGGCACAGGGGTATAACACTTATGAAATTATCCCCTTTGATTCTAGTAATGAAAATTTAGCACAGAGAAATGTTTAATTACCTGGAACATAATATTATTCGAGTAAAGTGAAAAGGACAACAGGGGATTTAGATCCATTGCAGCCCTAGGCAGAGGACCTTTGAGCACCCCCATCTCCACATAAGCATGACCTCAACACATGTGAGATCACAGTGCAATGCTTGTGATGCCACTTCAGCCGCACCGCTACAGGGATTCCCCTTAGACAGATTTGATAGGAAAGTATCTAGGGTGGATTTATTTCACCAAATAGCCATCTGAGGGCTACCCCCTTAAACCTGCCACCCTCAACACGACCCCCACCCATTAATGTATATAGAGAGATATGTCAATAGGGGAATATATTAGTATGACACTATTGGGGTGCTATAGTATATGTTTTAGCACAAAGATTGAAGCCAAATATTTCACACATTCATATTCTAGCCATAAATATATGTTTGCCATACCTATATTTGCTTGCATTATTAAATGTATATGTTCCCTTATATACTTTGGTAAGACTCAACACAAATACCATATCAGAAAAATTCGGAAACCCATTATCCAGAAAGCTCAGAATTACAGGAGGGGTGTCTCCCATCAAAGTAATTAAAATTCTAAAAAATGATTTCCCTTTTCTCTGTAATTATAAAACCGTTCATTGTACTTGAGTATTTTGCACCAAACATACAATTACTTATAACAATGTTGTATTGAATGATAACATCACTTCCCATACAACAGTGATTTTGAAAAGACATGTTCTTTAGGAAAAAAAACTATTGCATCAAACTGGTCCACAGCTTATAACCATGTGAACAAAAGAGAAAAAGACTGCACAGGTCAAACCTGTCAGAACACAAAGCCTTAAAGCTGTAAGGAAATAGCCTTTGTGTTGCGATAATGAGCCCAATGACATTCTGATTACCTTAAATTAAATTCATATTCATAGAGATATTTATTGTTTTGTCAAACTAGCAAGTGTAGTAAAGTGGTTATTCATTAATTTTAAACTTGGAAGGAAACCTGGCTCTTACAGATTTTTCCTCTGCTGATAAGAAAGGTGCCACACTGCTCTTTTTGTCCCATTTAGGTTTTTGCTTTGTGTCCTTGATTAATTGATGGTGACTGTATATCCCATATAAAATGTCAATTATTTCCATTCATACTTATGTATATTCTGCATATTCCATTGAATCATTATATCCATTTAAGAGCACACAAAAGAAACCTATTGAGAATTGGTGCATTCATTACCTTTTAAATAACCATGTTTGAAATATTGGGCAGGGCTCAAAAGTAATTACAGTACTTGCAATTTAATATCTAAAGCTGATTAGAATCCTGAACAATCCCACTTGGCTGCTTTGCATTTCAAATGTGTAGTCTAAATTTGAAGCTTATAAATCTTTGAAATTACATTAAGGAGCACATTGCTTTAGATAAAAGTGTCATAAATATAGCTAATCAATTAGGAATTAAATAGTATTCAGCTTTTATATGCAGCTTTCCTGAGATTTCTATTCACTGCATAAAAGCAATACTGGTTTGCCTTTTAATACTCAACAATGGAGATTTTATATCATTGTAGACACATTTTTATAAAGCCTTTCCCATAATAGTATTTCTTATGCAGAACCCACATTTCAGAAAGGCATTTCTCTACCTGTGTACAAAATAATTATGCTTTAAAGGCAAAACTAACAATTACAGCCCTTTAGGCCAGATGTACTACATTATCACTATCATCCTTGATGAGCAAAATTTTTCACCATGTTTCACTGTAAAAGCGATGGTCTTTGACTCCAATGCATTTATTTGGTACAAATATTTGGTGAAGCAAAACACATCAGATTCGCCCATTAGTATATATTTATACAGTACCAGCAAATTATGCAGCACTTTACATTTATTTGCAATGGTAGGGGGTTCTTATAATTTAACAAACGTGTTTATAGAGTAAGAACAGGATCAGAAGTCCCTACTCTCAAATGTTAACACATATGGTGCACCCTTTAGTATGGACTTGTCCATCTCTGGCTGGCTTCATTTCTTGCATCCAATGGGACTTTAATTAGTTCAAAATTGCTTACACTGTTCACGTGTGATAATGGTTCCAGTTTAGCAGTTGCCAGCAGAATTCTAAACTGTGTATCTTAAAAGAGATGGTATTTACCCAAGGTAAGCAGGTTTGAGCTGGATCAGGGCATATCTTGGGTATACCACAGAACAAACAGCAGTCAATCATCAAACACATGAACATGTGTAGTAAAAGAACTGCTTACGCAGACTTTATTTTAAGCAAATAAAAAACCCAAAATAGCCTTTTGTGCTTTGTGCACTCATGCATGAAATGTGCAAGGATATGTTGTGTCCTATTTGCTTAAAATAAGGGCTGTGGTTCTTCTGCAATATATATATATATATATATATATATATTTTTTTTTTTTTTTTCAGAAGGATCAGCACTCTCTTAACGAAGTTTGTGAATAAAGTGTTCTTTTATTCAGTAATACAGCATGTATCCAACGTTTCGGTCCCACCTGGGGACCTTTATCAAGGATAGTGTGTACATTAAGGGGCAGATTTACTAAATTCACCTTAAAGTAACATAAAGAATCGAAGTTCGATCGAATTTCTATCAAATTCGAAAATCGAATATGCAAATTAGGCAAATTCGACCATCGAATATTCAAATTATTCGAATATTCTAATAAAATTTAATTCGAATATTCGAAAATTCAATGGTCGAATACTTCTCCTTTAAATTTTAATTCAATCACCTACATCGCCAGATTAAAGCTACCGAAATGGGGATTCTTCCCTAAGATCGAATATAAAAAATTCGGTCGATCGATTAAAATCATTTGAATATTCGAATGATCAAATTTTCTATAGTCGAATTCAAAGGATTTTACCCCCCCCCACTGGGGTCGAATTTCGATTTTTTTTTTTTATAATCGAAATTCGACCAATAGTAAATCTGCCCCTAAGTGAATGTACACACTATCCTTGATAAAGGTCTCCAGGTGGGACCGAAACGTTACTGAATAAAAGAACACTTTATTCACAAACTTCGCTAAGAGAGTGCTGATCCTTCTGAAAATCTATATAATGATGCTTTGATCTTGCATCTCGACTTCACAAGAGTGCGGAAGCCAGCAACCTATATA
>CM044431.1:71984437-72103686 GCA_024363595.1 Xenopus borealis | reverse complement strand
AACATCACAGATATAAAAACAAGTCATAATCCCGATTCAAACCTAATGGATGTAAGGATTGAGATTGCTACAAAAACATTGGCATATTTTGGGAAAAGCATATCCTATGATAGAAGAATTTAGGACCCCACCACTTATCTCCTATAGAAGGGGTAAAACCATTGGGGCACATGTAACCTCATCTCATATGAAAACCAAGGCAAAGGAGGTACATACTTTCTGGGGTGGTAGATCGACTGGCATGTTCCCATGCTTGGGGTGTGCACAATGTCCATTTGTATGCAAAGGCAAAGAGTTTGTTCATCCCCAGATGGGACAATGTATACGGCTACGAGGCTACTATACGTACCTATCTAAATTTGCGATCTACGTGCTGACATATCCGTGTGGTCTCATCTATATAGGTGAGACCACAGAGATGGTGAAGTCACGTATTTCGCAACATCGCTCTAGCATCAATTTGGGCAATATTGCATTACCTGTTTCAAAACACTTTTTAGATAGGGGACACACTGCAGATCAGCTTAAATTTATGGTTTTGGAAACTGTACCTCCAATGAAAAGAGGAGGTGATAGAGAACTGAAACTTAAAAGAGAGAAGTCTGGTGGATTAACAAACGCAAGTCCTTACATCCATTAGGTTTGAATCAGGATTATGACTTGTTTTTATATCTGTGATGTTAACATACTGTATGGGTTAATATTATTCTGGATGTAGACCATGAAGTAATTTCCTGTATATAGCCTATAAACATGTGATACCTGTCTGGAGGTGGAGATTCAATTCAATATTTGTTTGAGAAAGGGCACATTGAGTGTCCGAAACGTTGCTGCAAAGTGATGGGAAGAAATTTTAATACACTATTTTGCTGCTTCGTTCTTTTCGATTGCATATATATATATATATATATATATATATACAGAACTGTGAATGAAACAGCACTCGTTTGTTGCAAAAAGTGTATTAAAAAATTTTTAACACATCAGTACAGTCGCTGTACTAATGTGTCAAAAAAATTTTAATACACTTTTTGCAACAAACGAGTGCTGTTTAATTCACAGTTCTGTATATCAAGTGGGGATGAGATGGAGTCTCCTATAGAAACGTGCACCGTAACCTTCAATTAAACGCCTTGAGGAGTGCTGGGGCAAACTCTACGTTTATATATATATATATGTCTCTGCACCCAGGCATACATACTAACTTTGTCGAGAGTGCTGGTAGCTTCGTGGAATATATATATATATATATATATATACAAGTAATTTTGTCTGGAAATAAAGGTTTGTAGCACACTGGCTTCTTTCTAAGTGATTGATTTGGAATTTTTTACTTTGCTTGTTGTAGATATGATCATATTTCAGTATGGAATTTACAAATGCAGGCCTTTTATGACAGTATTGTGCTTTATTTTATTACCCGTACATGAAACATTTTTGAAACCAGTGCTCAAGGATTGCTATTATACTACATCTCTACTAGAACTAGTTTTCTTTATGTCATATGTTCAAAATACTAAAGCTCAATTTGTTATGGATATTTAAGAATCTGAACAAAACTATTATATTAGCCCTAAGCTCTAACTTCAGAAGTTCCCTGTTAGCTTATTCCCTAAAGTGCCGCTCTTGCATGAAAATCTAAATTTGACAGCAATATTCTGAATTTTTCTGTAATTTCTCATTCAAGGCCTTTATGACACAACATTGATGTATATTTTTGAATAAAATCCCCCAGTGCTGTTTTAATATTATCTTGCTCAGAAAAATGTCCAGTTGTACATTTTCATTAATTGGAAACCTATTGTATTTATTCCAGGTGCAAAATATTGCAGACCTGCCAAGGCTGATTCTTAACAACGTAATTGCTCCTTTATGATTGCATATCCACTCTCACACTCTCTCTCTTTGGGGAATACTATTTTAATCAAAGAAAGCTTATTGAAGGTTTTTTTAAAGAGACAGTACTTTTAAATTCAAATTTTCAATGTTTTTCTATTCAAATCGAATTTTGGGCTATTTGTGGAAGTAGCCCAAAATTACTTAAAATTTTTTAAATTCAAATTTTATTCTAATATTCACTTCAACCATAGTAAATGTGCCCCTTAGGGTTTTTTTATTTATCAATTCATTATTTAGATTTGTGTAGTTTTAGAGGTTTTTCAACAACAAATGAAACATTTTTAAAATCTAAAAAATAAAAAGTCTACTTATTTATTAAAAGATCTGAATATAAAAATACCCAAACTAATATTAAATGCTGAAAAATATAAAAACCTTGAAATCCCAGGGAGGTAAATTCAAAACAAAGAAAAACTTAATAATAATAACAAACATTTTGAAAACATATACTAAAACTAGACAATTTGTAAAGAACATAAAGATAATTCCATTTTACTAAATATTTTCTCTTCCTTCTGATACTTTCCCATAATTGTTTTGATATTGAAAGTTACATTTGTTCTATGTAATAGACAATAGTATATAATCTATCAAATATGCAATATGGGGGTGAATATTTTAGCTGTAAAGTAATGTAGTATGTCTTTCTCCTATGATTAAATGAAGAAACTTTTTTAAATTGGTGAAGAGAAAAGATTTGATAAGTACAGTTTATTTTAATAAGTAAAATTAGATGTTCTTACAAATAGATAGATGATAATGTATTGTTTAAATAGTATATCATTTTTATTTGGGCATTAAATACATCTGATGGTCCCTTATATGCATTATAGAACAGAAGCAAATTACAAGCATTCTATTGCAAACCAGTTGTTTCTTAGCAACAGAAAAAAGATAAGTAGGCTTACTGTGTAGCAGGAAAATAATAGTGGTGCATTTAAATTGAAGCCAATTTAAATTAAAAGTATAGTTTCATCATAAGTATTCATTTACATCGTTTAGTCCCACCAGAGAGAAATATAAACATCCCAGTTATAGATACAAGTGTAGATATTGTTTGCTGTCAAAGAGACTATTTCTCATTTTAACTAAAAAATGGAGAAAAACTAAAAATTTAAACAAGTTGAATTTACTTTCTGCAAGTCAGAACACAAGTCAGAATTTGAGTTTTGTTAAGCTCAAAGACCTATTTTCAAAGTACAACTATGAGCACAACTATGATGATGACTTCAACTGTATATAATGAAATAGTCTACAATGTAACTTAAGCATAGGTCATGTTTACTAACATTGGAGATAATAGCAACCAATAAGATCTTTGCTTATATTTTCTAACTTGTAGGTGACTGTTTGAATCTAAATGCTGAACAACATCTCCAGAGATGTATGGAGATAGTTATCTCCAATGTTAGTAAGCATGCCCCTTAGAATAACTTTATCTTTTATTTATGCTAAGAACATAATATATGTTTTTTTTCTTCACAGGAGCATGGTATTCCAACTAACATGGGTTATGCTGTGGCTCCACATCACTCAGGTGTCTACCCTGTACACATGCAGCTCTATGAAGCCTGGAAAAAAGTTTGGGCCATTCAGGTCACAAGCACAGAAGAGTATCCTCACCTGAAGCCTGCACGCTACAGGCAGGGCTTTATACACAATGATATAATGGTATGGTTTATGAAAGACATATATCTACATTTGGTTAAAGTGTCTTAATATTCTTTACACACACCCATTATTCAGACAAATACCACATCTAAATAAAATTAAGGACAAAAAGACCTCCAATGTACAGTGAATGTGTTGTTTGGAGAAACAGATGGGGAATTCAGTTCCTCATCCCTTTTTTTTTTAAGTAAGAGGATACCTATAAAAATTAAACTTAACCTGGAGTTGGTCATATATTCAATATATAAAGTGCTGCATTACTTTTAAATGCAGCTTTCCTTGTAGCAATAGGAGCATTGCCTGCTATTAAAGTGGTTTTCAGCAATAGCAAAACATATTTATAATAGCCAAGCTAAATCAGAGAAAATAACAATATTGCAGAAAATTTTCTTTTTTGTGAACTTCCAAGTCAATAGATTATTGAACAGATAACACTAGGGTTAAATTGTTTTTTTTCTCTTCTGTTTCTAAGAAAACACATCTTACTTTGGTAACTGAATTTCCCTTTACTATATATTGTTTTTTTATTATTATAAGATCTAGCATTAAGGGAATGTATCACCATTTTTACTGCCTAGATGTGAGCTGAGCTATGAGTACAGAAATGCAATAAATTTGCTATAAATATACAGAGGCACATCTAAAAATGATCCTTCTGGGTCATCACATGTCAAATTTCTCCTGAATAGACTTCAATATATCTTTTATATTTGTATGTATTACAGTGTCTACTGTCATTGCTGTCCAGAGCAGAAGCATTGTCTGATCCTTCTTTATTGCCACCACTTTTTGGTGTACCTTTTTGTTTCTAATTGTTATGGGCTGTATCAAATTATCTTCTTGTGAGACTGAAAGTGTATCTTTTTCTATTCTTGTTACTTCAGAATGCAACGGTTAGATTATTAGTAGAAATTTGATTACGTATGTCTGTTTTATTAAAAAAAGGCACAGTCAAGCAGGATTTTTTTCCGGTAAAAATGCTCATTTCTTTGAAAGCTCACCCAGCATGACATTTTCTCTGTGAATGAGATTGTGCCTTTAATGGGTAATACCGTCTCATCCTTGTTGATACGCCTGATTTAATCCAGATCTAAGGCTTAGAAAATCAATGGGATATTATGACATTATGCCCAAAATCAGAAATACGAAACTCATGCAGAGCATTAGTATGGTCAATGAAATGTATAATTATTAGTAGTAACTGATACTTTATCATTTAGTATAAAAAAGATAAAAGGGGAAAGAGTGTATGTTTAGCTACAAGATAACTTAGTTTAGCAAAGCCTTAATAGGTTAAGTGAATGAACACAAGTTGATGGAAAGTGATTAAAGGGATAAAATAATCACATACCCTAAAATGTATTGACCCTATTGGAATACATAAAAATGTTTTTTAAACAACAGAAACAAGATCTTTTTCTTTATATCCTGTTGTTAAACCTTTTTTAATGTTAAATAATTTTTTTTTTTTAAAGAGTCATAAAAAAATGCCACCAATTAACTAATGTGCTAGTCCAGCTAGCCATTAAGAGTAAGTTACCTTATCTTGTAGAGCTTTTTGGATCACTGGAAAATCAATTGCAATTAGCATCTCTAACTCTCTTCTTTAAGAGTGAAAACACATAAAATCCTTAAGGAAAAAACTTCACCCCCTTAATATCTGACAAAGAGTAAATCCACATGGTGGAGCTGATTAGAAATGTTCACTAATTTATGTGTCATGTTTTATTACAAACCAGCTTTGTAGCAAGTGCAATTTTTATTGGTCTAGTATTAGAGGGATTAGACCCCACTCCTATTTATGTCAAGAAAACTGACTTAATGAATTTGACTTATTAATATTGATATTTTATTCCATCTTCAAATGAGAATAGACAATGGCTTGCCAGTGCATCCCTTTAAATACAGACCCTGACAAAATGATCATGCTTCAGCTGAGAGACATAAGGAGTAATTTCATATTTCCTGGTAAAAGCATAGAGTGTAGAGTACTAAGGAGTGCATACACACCACTTAATGCTACTACATGGAGCAATTCTGTCAGGGGGAATGGCTGCATTATTCCAAAATGTTGTGCAGAGAAGTGTGCCAATTCTACTCTGAAGTGTACACTGCCTTCCTTCAGAGCCCTTTTTTGCACTTTAAACATTGGTTTTCTTTTTAGTGTAATATTGCATATTAAGTAGTCAGGAAGTGCAAATGTCATATATTTAGCCAGATTCAAATCTATGAGGATTATTAACATAATTTTTTGGGGGGGGGTTTGTCACTAGTAATGGGCGCCAGGGGCGAATTAGCGGTGAATTCCCGTGATTCGCGAAGCACCGGAAAAAACTAGTCGCGCGTCGTTTTTGACGCGACACGTGAAGGAAACGACGCGCGTCAAAAGCATGCCCAACTCGTTTCGCTAATTTTTCGCCAATTTTCCGGCGAAGCGAAACTCGGGAGATTTGCCCATCACTATTTGTCACATGAAACTTTACTCCTAATTCAGTTGCAGTTTATTCCATAGACCTTAATAGAGTCTTCATATAGTAAACACTGATATAAGTTTTTTTCTCATTGAATTGCAGCTGGCTCTATGGGGCAGTCTGGAATTGAATAAGGAAATACGTCTTCTCACCTAATTGAATCTGTCCCAATATGTTTTTGGTTTGAAAAATATAAAAATTGATTTTGATTATATGTGGCATCCATACTATTTATATACATCTGTCTTTCCCTTATATGATTAGAGCCTATTTATGGAGGTGTTAAAATACAGCAACTACAATTTTAGCTGCTCTGGATATTTATGACATTTTAATTTTTATGCAAACACAACCTACATTCTGGAGCAGAAAATGTCCAAAAGAACATAGTCCCAAGGCCAAATTGTGTTCACAATCCTTTGCCGGCTTTTACTTGTATCCCTTCAAGTCCGAATCCCAGTCTCTAAAATGAAAGCCAGCACCAAAGGCACAAGGAAAGACAGAACAAATATATAGAGTAATATTGTTTTGCAATGTTGCCACATTCTGTGTTAGATGGAAATAGATGGAAATAAGTGTCACCCTTATTTAACACCACCACTAAAAGAATAAGAACTTTCCTTTAAAGAACTTGTTTAAGTGGGTACTCACAAACATATATTATTCGTCTTGCATGTAATAAATCAAGAGGTACATCTCCCGGTAAAAGCTGTAAAATGACATGCAGCAACAAATAGTGTAAAAATACCTTTTTATTTTTAAAAAGTAAAAATGTTAAAATATACTCACATGGAATACACCACAAACTGATTATATATATATGCCTCGTCCCACTGGAAGCTCCCCCTGTGGAATGTCCACACAATCAGGTACAAAACTTTGCCAAGCTTTCTGCCCCTCTCCAGTTCCCTTTGGTTCACAGAAAAAAAGTATTCAGCAGAGGAAAATCCAAGCTTGCATCCAGTAACATCTGCATTTATGGAAGGCACAGCCTGTAACAAGCAAATCAGTTCACAGAGCCACACACTCACATATCTACATTCTGGGACTGACCAGTTGTTTGAAATGATTTAACATTATTTAAATGTAGAAATAGAAGAAAGTGTTGTCATCACACAATGTCAGCCTGTGCAAATATTAAAATTCTTTTACAATACATGAGGTGTTAGTACTACAGATATGTAAGCATTTGTGTGAATCCTAGAGTGCCTATCAGTATACTAAATTTTATGGTGGATTTAAAATCTCTTCCACCCTAGTGATATTAGGCACTAATGTAACTGAGCTAATATCATGTTTTTTTATGTACTCTTTACTCATGAGCTCAAATAAAACTAGAAAATTAGTAAATAAGTGAATTCATAATTATAACAAGCAGGCAGGAGCCATTTTGTGGACACTGTTATTAAGGCAAGCCTTGGATCATCTCAGAATCTTGTTTTGCACCAGAATGGGGGACCCGATGTCTATCCCCATGTCCTGGCTACACAATTAAATGGTTAAGAGAACTGGGGGAATGTGTAGGGAGCAGTCACTTCTAGGAAGTGCTGAATGGAAAGTGAAAGTAATTATATGCCCCGCCTCTATGCCTAAGGCATAGAGGAGTGGCAGACAATATTTGATTGACAGCTGAGATTTTTAAATGAGCTTAAAACAGCTATGAATGCTTTAATAAAAATTTTAAATTGGATTTCATGTTTAATTTGAAAAGGACTTTTATTATACAGATTTTTGTGTCTGGGTGACGGGTCCACTTTAAACAAAACTGGATTTAAATGCTACATCAACAAGCAGAAGGAAAGTGTTTGGTGGGTCAACCAGTCTGTCTGATTATTTAATTAATTTACAGTATTTAATATACAGCATTGCATGTACATGTAGTACTACATACATATTTAAATATTATAGGAAGGAAAGGGTTCTGTATTATTTATAATATTCAGGTTGGCTGGTTTCCTTACATAACCAAAAAACATTGAATGAATTGGCATATGATGGAATTGACCCTTGTATGTTTATATGTGTTAAATTAGATTGTTATCTCCACTGGGGCAAAGAGTGATGTGATGGGATATGTTCAGGTTGCACAATAAATCAGCACTTTATAAAGTTTGTGCAGGGGATTAGATTTAGATTATTTATACATATGGTGAAATATTAAAGCCATGGCACAAGGGAGATTTTCATTATTTTGCATACCCATTCAATTGCTGTATTTCAAGCATGGGTTCAATTACTTGCCTAGGTGGTTGTTGCTCAGAAGCCTGGATCACATTAAGATCTGCTCGTTTAGTGAAGCCACCACCTAACAGGATTTTTAACCTGCCAAAAGATATCTAGCCAATTTAGGGCCCGTCCCACTGGCAGATGAGCTGTCAAATTGGTATGAAGGGCCAAATCAGTATCTTAAATCTGCCTATATATAGCTAGCTCTTCAGTCACTAAACAAGCTATTGAAACCTGAATGTTTAAGTCATGTCTGGCAATCTGAAAATCTGAAAATTGCTACTGTAATAATAAATGCTCTGTGTGCCACTGCTCTTAAAGTGTTGCAGAAGACCACTTTAGGATCTGATTAATCTGTTTTTATTCTTTCTTTCAATATCCATAAGGTCTTGCCTAGACAAACCTGTGGTTTGTTTACACACACAATTTTTTACAAAGAATATCCTGGTGGCCCCAGTGAACTAGACAAAAGCATCAGAGGAGGAGAACTTTTTCTGACAGTACTTCTAAATCCTGTAAGTACTTTATTCAAACATTAAAAATGTCTGAATAATAGCTGTGACAAGATTGTTTTTGGATGGTATCATATAATCTTCTATAATAATTGACCAGTCTTTTAAAGAAAGAGAAATCCATTGCATTTCATTTAAATTACTGGGACAAATCAAATTGCTATACTTTAATTGCTTAATACAAAAATACATATTCCGCAAGGAAAATCATATGATATTATAAATTATTCTGGGGGGCAGTAAAAGGATTTATTTATATACTGTCTTTGAATATCATATTTTATAGGGCTCTGAATGGAATACATTGAATCTAGGCCCAGTTAGTTTTCAATGTAATTTCAGAGAGCAGGAAATATATTTTCAAGCATGCACAAGAAGCAATATCATTCTATATAATCTACTATCACTTCGAAGAACAGTATTTCTAGAAATGTGCTCTGACTTACAAACATCTAGGAAAGCATGAAGAGGTTCACTGTAAACTAAAGAAAATGATGGAGACAATTCTGGGAAATTTACCATAGTCTCTGTTTTTTATGAATTGCTTATTTTTGCATATATGTCAAACTAAAATAACAGTGGCAATACTAACTCTCCCCATCCTTCCCAGTTATTCCTATTGCCAATTGATTAATGCAATGGGTTTCCATACAAACATATCAGTAAATGTTGTTTCCATTAATTCCATATCTACTGTATTTGCTTATTGTGTTCTGCGATTGTGTATGTTACCTATAAATTAATAGCAACCAGATTTCCAAAGGAAATGAGCTTGCATTAAAACCACAATGTAGTATATAAACATTTTTTCATTATACCCCTGATTAAATTACAGCAGAGTACAGGAATCTTTCTCCAGTAGCTTTCATTGCACTTGTGAAGACTATTCTGATTGAAAACAGTGTGCAATGATATTCATGTGGATAATTAATTTTCTGTTAATATATTGGGGTTATGAACTGTGTGTGTGCTTGTAACCTCTCCAGTGAATAAATATTGCCATTTCCAGCATTTTTCTATAAAGCCTGAGAATCTAATTTGAATGGTTTCTCCATGACACCAATTACTGAATATCCAATGATGTCTCTATCATTTATTTGAAAACATTTTAGCTGGAAATTATAATTATATTGGTATTGTATACCGCTTTTCGGTAGATGGATCAGTCTGGAGGCACAGTTATTTGTTGTTATTCTTGTGTAACAATTCTTTAAGTCAGAATTAAACATAAGAATATAAAACAGCAGTATAGTTGGACAAAATAAGATGAACATGAAGCTTAAAGGAACATGATTTACCTGTCACACCCTGATAATTTCATGCAGGTATATAACTAGTATTTAAGGTCATGTATAGCACAGGGTGATGATGTTACTAAGCTGTTGCGTCTTTACGATGTCAGTGACACTGCTTTGGAAAGCCAACAACCCAGTTGTTTTGAGTTACCCTGGTTCTTGATACTAAAAGTGCTTCTCATTGCCATTGACAAATGCAATATATAACGATGCATAATGTTTTGAATTCTGAAACAGGCAATAAAATGCTCTGCACATTCCAGAAAACTGATTTCATTGCTGTATGTGATCACTTTGTTCTCATCAATACCTTTCTTGTGTGCACAGGCATATGAGTTGTTTTGTCACCTGTAGTGATGGGTGAATTTATTCGCAAATTCCCGCGATTCGCCTGGCGAAAATTCGCTGAAAAAAAACAAGTCGTGCGTCGTTTTTTACGCAACGCATCGAAAACGACGCGATGTGATGAAAATGACGCGATGCTCGTCGAAAACTACGCGACGTGTCGAAGTTGACGCAACGCGCGTCAAAAACGTGCCGCAAAACGGGGTAGATTCGCCCATCACTAGTCACCTGTGCTTAATCTCTTCCAGCATGGGTGAAAAAATATCCAAAATTACCCTCCCACCAGCACTGATATATATAAATCACTGATGGGAAAACATATCCATTGTCTCTGCTTACAGTTGTAGCCTGAAGTTGCATGGCACTCTCCCATAGAACAGGATCATATACTCACTTACAATAGCTGTTACTTGTTGCCATCTAGCAGCCCTGAATCTCTTTGCTTACAAAGGATACTGGGAACTGGGATTTACAGCACAGTGCTTCCACCTAGTGGGGTGAGGAGTGTACTTTAGGGGAATTCCACTAGGAAATGAAAACACAGATTTAGAGTAACAAACCTAAACTTTACATAAGATGATAAAGCAATAAAATTTGCCTTTACATTTAAAATTAATTTCCTTTATATATTAAAATGGATTTTTATATAGAAGCAGGACATTTCATTATAGAGATGGGGATCATGGTGATCAACCTTAAACCCCTGCTGTATTGTGTAATTATTGGTAAAAATTAGGAAAGATTGTATGAATTAAGAGTGTTGCATATTTCTTTCCCAATGCTTTAGTTTTATAATTGTCAATAATCATAGAGGGAAAGCTATGTCCTGACCTGACAACATGATTGGGCAGATGTATTAAAGGTTGAATATCAAAGTGAAAATACTTCGAAATTCGACCAACGAATTTTGGTAGAACTATAGTTGAATTTTTTTTCCAATGGAATAGGTCAGATTTCGATCAAATTCAAATAGTTCAATTGTTCGATTTAATCATTCGATTCGAACGATTGGCTAAAAATTTTTTAGATTGCCCCAAATTTGCCATAAAGGTTATAGGAGGTCCCCCATAGGCTAAAACAGCAATTTGGCAGGTTTAAGGTGTTGAAACGGTAGAATTTGATTTTTTTTAAAGAGACAGTACTTTGATTTTCGAATGATTGCATTTTTCAATTTCAATTAAATTTTTTCTATTTGAGTCAAATTTTAGCCTATTTGATCAAAGTATCCAAAAACTATTTTGAAATTCAAATTTTTTAAATTCGAATTTTCAATTCGACCCTTGATAAATCTGCCCCAATGTGACTAATTGATCTTCTATTGTGTGAGTAACATTTCTCATGATGTATTAATTATTTTGTTTTTAACATCTTTCCAAGAAGTCTCAAAAGCAAAAAAAGAATTTGGACAGCTGAGATATTTTTGGATCACTTTAGATTTAGAAAATAATTTTAAAACTCAAAATTTAGGACCAGTATTACCATTACACTGTTTATTACACTATAAATGTATATTATACATACTGTATCAGATCCACTAATTTATTATAAGCACTAAGAAAAGTACAAGGCAGGTAGGAAATGTGGAGTGGCACCTACATGTCATAGTGCTGTATTGGTAAAAGGAGACGCAGGTCTCCGCTCTGAAGCGGAGTGCAGAGGTCTGCAGCTATTTCCAATATGCATGATGCAAATGTGTCTCCTGATCCAAAGCCAAATGGTTTAGGGGCCCTCAGCAATAGTGGTGGGCAATATATACACAAAATGTACAGTGCATCTTTCTACTACCTTTTTATTTATTTATTTTTTAAAAGTGTCTAAAGGGTATAAATGGGACCCACTGGATAGAGCACAGCACGTAACATGTTTTAATTAAAGCTGTTGCAAATGATTATTATAGGCCTGGCATTGCAGATGAAGAAGAAAATTAGGCTTGTAAACAATATAAATAATTGCTTGAGGTCATTATTGACTGCATTACTGTAAGCACAGACATTTCCTCCACAGATATTAATACCTTAATAAGCAATTACCTGTTAAAAGTAAATCCAACACTGATTTAAATGGAGTGATTTCAGAGTGACGAGCAGTTGCGTTAATAAACAATTTAGGAAGTGGTCATGTACATAGACGACAAATTACCCATTTCCTAATTAAATCTGACTCGTTAATGAGATTTAATCATAAAACATGGTTCAGGCTATGACTAGGAGTTATTGCATACAAACACTTACTTGCTTATGCAAGCAGCAGAACAGAAAAAAATTGAATAACTGGTAAACATATGAATTTTTCTATTTTTAATTATGCATTTCCAGTTACAAATATTATAAATAATAAATGGGGCTGAAATTTAATGAAACAATATATGGAGATCAAATAATGAATAATGTGTAATAAATTATTTAATGTTCTTTATGAAATAGTTTTGCAGTGATGTGCATCAGAAGCCAGGAAGGTTCAGCCCAATATATAGTATCAGAGAGAAAGGGATTGAGAGAGAGAATGAAAGGAAGAGAGTGTGTGTGAGAAACAGAGGACATTTAAATTTAGAATTTTTTGTTGTGTCTAATTTTATACCAATCTTTCTCAAATGAAACATGAGGATATTTTACTCCATATATTGATGTATCTATTTCCAACAGTGGAACACAGCAAACTGGTCATGAGGCACCTTTTAATGTGTGTATGTATGTCTAAAGCAAAGAATGAAAAGTCTTGTATTAAAGGACATGCATAGAGCTGCAAATGTGTTCCTATATCTGACAAACAGGAATAGGGGAGGAGTTTATTTGCTACAGCACTACTAATTTTATATGGCACACATGTTATTGTAGCTGGTCTGTTACAACTGTAACTAGTTGCCCAAAGGAATCCCAATTAGAACCGCACTTACTTTACCAGCCCACTTATCTTAAGGATGCAAGTCGTTAAGCCTGTTCACAACAGCTTCCTCATAGTATGCAGCATTTAGTCCAATGACAGCACTCCAATTCCTTATTAAAACCACCTTTATTGCTTGCAGTTATTAGCATGGCAGTACAGCAACATGATGTAACATTTCGAGTGGCACCCCACTCTTTATCAAGCTTGATAAAGAGTGGGGTGCCACTCAAAATGTTGCATCATGTTGCTGTACTGCCATGAAAATAACTGCAAGCAATAAAGTGCTGTCAATAAAGTGCTACATACTAGTTGCCCAAAGGAACAAGGCCAATGCCAATACTACACTTAAAACTATGTCATTTAACCATACATTCCTTTATGTCTTTTATCTCTCCTCAGTACCTTGTTCCCTCTGACGAGAAGTATAAAAATCATCAAAGGATTCTTTCCCTCCATCAAGCACCTTTGCTTTGGACCCTATTTCTTGACATCTGCTCTAACCTGATTTAAATTCCTAAAATTAAATTCCTAAAATTCCAGTTAACATTAAATTTCTCACTGCACCTAGATATATTGTCTCATACCTTTATACAAAAAAAAAACATTTTCTTTAAATCATACAAAATAAATATTTTCTTGATCACATTTTTATCTTATAGTATTACCCATTTTCTCTCCATGTGTATCTCCTCTCATCTTGATGACACTTATTGCTTAATACAAACTCTACTTGACCCTCTGCAGTCAGGGCTTTGTAGACGTGAATGAAGCTACTCTCACAGAAATTACAAAGTGGAATCTTAGAAGCTAATTACAAAGGACACTTTTGTCTAAAATCTATTAAAATATACTATACACACTCCATGATGCAGCTTCAGATATAATTCAGACTCGAATACAATGCACTTTCTACATTGAAAATTATATGTTACTTATATGTTGCCTTTCCTTCATTTTTGCCCCCCTGTAAAGATGAGCATACAAGAAACATTGATGTTTTATTTACCAGTACATGTTTCAAAAAGGCATCAGGGAATCCCTTGAGATTAGAAAAAAGGGCCATTTCATAGTAAGGTCAGGAAGAATTTTTAATAATGAGGGTTGTAAAGTTGTTTAATCCTCTCTCTCAAGTTATAGTACTTTTCCCCTTCTGAATCATCTAGAAGTTAGAGTTGGTTAGCTTTAGCTAGATTTCATTTGCAATATATTTAACTTGATGTACATGTGGTTTCCCCCTTTATATGATGTGTATGTAACTTGATGTATTTTATCATCTCTTGTATTCTGTAATTTACATATTAATAAGGCTGCGGAGCTGCAGTTAAATAACACAATTTTTTTTTATCTTTGTCACAATCTAATTTACAACTGTCTGCACAGCCGCTTACTAGAAAAGTGTGGGAAGGCTTACTAGAAAAGTGTGGGAAGATTTTTCCTTTTGAAGGAAATGCTATACTTTAAAATATCCATATATATATATATATATATATATATATATATATATATATATATATATATATATATATTATACTTCAAAGGACCCACACTCCAATTTTGTGAATATATTTAGGTTTTTTTATTCATACTTTCGGCCTTCATTGGGACCTTTATCAAGGACAAAGTACAAGTGCAGAAAGTGACTGTTTTATACTCTTAGCCCTTCCCCTTTTGCTTAAAAGGTGGCACCAAACATGACGTGATACATGTGTGAATGCAACATCATTAACATATTAAAGTGAATGCTTCATTAAACAAGTAACTCGCATTGTTTCATTCTCACCACAAGGTGCCACTGTTCAGTGGAGAAAGTGATTGTTAAAAAGTGAAAAAAGTCCATTCATTAAAATGTATAACCTGCAAACATATACAGATTGTATACTTTGTTACCAAAAGTGACAGTTACATTATAACCTAACTTAACTTCATATAGTTATATTTGCCATGAACATTCTTCTATGATGGGGCAATCTTTAACAAAACATTTACTATACTGTCATACATTGGCAGCATCTCATTGGAACATGCTCTAGCTTGACTGCGTGTCACCTAAGGGGTAAAATGGTTGGTCTTAAGTTGCTTCTTAAATTAAATTAAATAGAATAAGTTATATTACAAATTGTAACTACTTTTCCGCAACTTACAGACAGCATGCAGGAACTAAATAACCCACAATGCATTGCACTGTGATGTTCTGTTCCTTATTGAAATCACGTGAGCAGGGAATTGTGGGGGTTGGAGGATGCAGGCTGAGGACAGATGGCTGATGATACAAAGCAACAGTAGTCAGCCAGCTCAGCAAAGTAGTCAGACAGATCAGCAGGATAGCAGGGGGCAAGGCTTAGGGATCTGTTCCAAACCATTACAAACCATGAAAAGTCTGCATATTTTTTAATTAATGTATATTGCAAAGTTGCTCAAAATTATGTTTACTGTTCGAAAAGTTTGTTATTTTTGTTTAGTTCCTCTTTAAGAATTAAGACTGGTTATATGTGCATCTATCTAGTCCTTTGGCTCAATACCAGACAAGGTAAAATCTAAAAAACATAAAAAATATCTCAATATCTCCCTAAATGTAGGACTGGTTACCCTAGAGGAAATATATATGCTAGCCATACCTAAGGGCTAGTTAGGATAAAATGTGTGTTGAATGCTCATTTCTAGCCTTATTTATTGCTGAAAGAACATCAGTGCTCTGATAACTCTCCAGTGCCCACAATCTTGATCAGAAGCTTATGAGTTAGGGCAGAGCCCTAGAACATCTGATTTAAAGTGATACTAACTTTTAGTTTAATGTAGGGAGTGATATTCTGAGACAATTTGCAATTGGTTTTCATTTTTTTATAATTTCTGGTTTTTGAATAATTTAGCTTTTTATTCAGCAGTTTGCAATGTCTGGTTGCTATGGTCCAAATTACCCTATCAACCATGCACTGATTAAATAAGAGATTGAATAATAAATAGGGGAAGGCCTGAAAAGAAAGAGGAGTAATACAAAGTAGCAGTAATAATTTAATTGTAGCCTTACAGAGCATTTGTGTTTTAAATGTGGTCAGTGACCCAATTAGAACGCTGCAAAGAGTAAGAAGAAGATGGGAAATAATTTAATAACTTTAAAAATGGCCAATTGAATAGTTGCTTACAATCAGTTAAAGGGCACCAATCATAACTAAAATCATTTACTAAGTAAATACACTATTTGATAGTTCAAGAAATCCGATTTTTAAAACAGAATTGTTTGTATAATGTAAATAATCAGCTCATTAAACCTTCTCCAAAATCTCCCCTATCTCTATTGCAGTTCTAGCTGAGGCAGGAATCTTGGATTTCGCTGACTCCTACCTATATCTTCACAGCCAACTGTAGCTCTGAAATCTTGCACATGCTCAGTTGAAATTCCTTGGTTGCCTAATAAACCTTCTAAGCTATATTGAAATCTGCCAAACTTCTGTGTTAGTGCTGCCACCTTCTGGAAGTTGCTGTGTGCTTCTAGAGTTTACTAAAGCTAGGCATTCTGGGTAGAATACTCAGGACTTTGCATGTTATAGTGACTTTTATAGTCACTGTATGGAAGAAGTAAGGGATTTTTTTTTTTTTTTTTTAAACCTGTGCTTTTTTTTCCCAAAAACTTTATATGTAGTTTGAGTAAACATGTACGGGTCAGATTGTTATTATGTGTTTGATTTTGGCTTTGATAGGTGCCCTTTAAGTTAAAGGTTCATTAAGTTAAAGGTGAACCACCATTTAAACCCTTGAAAACAACATTGAGGCATTTTGTATCTCTGTCAGTATTAACCCTGGCACTAGGATACAAACAAGATTTACTTATGAATGAGTGTGAAAACACTGAGAAGAGAGTTTTGATTATCTATACGTACATACTGTGTATACATACGTATTGCTTTAAAAGCTGGGTATTACTAGTAAAATAAGATACTACAAGGAATGGCATTACTATACAGTATACAACCATGACTTTATAAGACCCTAAGCCCCATTTATAAATGCAGTCCAATGTGGAAAGTGAAAATGTTAATGCAAATTGGCATGTTTTTACCCAAGATGCAGAATTTCAGCATAATTTACGTTACTCACGCTGGATTTCAGCCATCACTCAACTTGTGCATAATTCATCAATTGGTGTACAAATAATCAATTTTAGTGAATGACTTGCAAGTTTGGCACTCTATCTCTATCTCCATAGATTTTGTTGTTGGTGTAGCATCTTATTAATTAAGAACATAGAGCTGATGCCTGGCGAATATTCATTGCATATTAGTTATACAGCCAATTACTGTTCATGATACTTATCATGGTACAATGCAACATGAATTATTATATGTTATATTAAAATTAAAATATTATTGAAGTGCCGAGAAATTCCTTAATGCACATGAGATGCAGTAGATTCTGAAACTTCTAGTGCATTACAGTATAGACAACGAGAAGCAGGAGGCATAGGCACCGGAAGCCCGTCACCCCCAAAAAGTTTCCTAAAGCTGGAACCCTGTAACTCTAAATACAGAGAAATAAAAATGGCATGGATGCTTATGGGCTGTGCTGTCTATCCAGCAACATTCATCTGTATAACTATTTTAGATTATAAAGGTTCAGGAAATGTGTTTTAGTGAGTTAACTTTTATTATGTTATAGAATGTCCAATTCTAAACAACTTTTCAAATGGTCCTCATTATTTATTTTTTTATAGTTTTGAATTATTTGCCTTCTTCTTCTGACTCGTTCCAGTTTTAAATGGGGTCACTGATTCCATCTAAAAAACAAATATTCTGAAAGGCTACTCATTTATTGTTATTGCTACTTTTAATTACACATCTTTCTGTTCAATTCTATTCATATTCCAGTCTTTTCAAATCAATGCATGGCTTCCAGGGTAATTTGGATCCTAGCAACCAGATTGCCAAAACTGCAAATTTTAGAGCTGCTGAATAAAAAGCACAAATAATACAAAATGAAAATGAATTGCATACATACAACCAAAAAGTATTAGATGTCAAAGCACAAAAGGCTCATTTACTTGCACAGTGTAAAAAATGGGCACAATCCCCCATTTTTTTGTACTTTACACTCTACCACCCTGCTGTTTTGCCCCTTAATGCTCTTAAACTTCTGCCCTGTGTCTACGTAAATGACCTCTAAATATAAAAAAAAGTCAGACTCTAGTGCTATTGCCATAGGAAATTCAATACACAGTAGATTCATTTTCCCTGCTTCTTATAAAGTATGTTTATTGTCAGGATCCTGAGCTACTGCAGTACACAAGGCTGCAGCTTTCTAACCTAAGATCTTGTGAAAAAATTGTGAATATGGTTTATTCTGCAAAATACTGCCACAGTATTATTCAGAATAAATTGAAATATCCAAGTAATGTGACATTTTTATTCCACTCCCCGTGTCCCCTTCAAAGTACTTAACCCCTGAAATATTATATGACTAATTCTAACCAAGTTTCATCCATGCAGGCTGAAGAATGTGACTAATACAGAATGACTTGTTCAGCTATACATTTCTGAACAACGTGCAGCATTTTGTAAAATACTGCTGCATGCATCCCAGTGGGTGATATCATTTCCCATGCATGCATATTTTTACTTGGTGTGTATTCATGTATTAATTTTTCTTGCCTATGCTTTATCATGCCAAGAGGTTATTTTCCCTCTCCTTCAAAAGTACGTTCTGGTCTTCATTATTAATTGGCGCAATGAACTGTACCCTTCAAAAATAATGTGCCTGGTGAGAGCAGAAATAAACAACAGGTTGTGTATAAAAAGTATTTTAATTAGTCTGTTTTACTTCTTGTGCTGTTGTTGCTGAGAGGAATGGTTGTGCAGTTGTGTAAGCTTTTATGAGGTAAAATATAATTATTGTCATTACTGATTATTATTTTCTTTAAAGTATTGCAACCAAAAACACCATCTTATTGGGATATTTATGATCTTGTAAACCTTTACTCTAATTGTATTATTAGCAAATTGAGAAGAAATATACCCCCCATATTTAAAAGGCCAAAATATTATGTATGAGGTAGTAATTATATATATACTGCATAGTCTTCTATATCTTAAAAAATCAAAAAAATTAACGTGTGCCACTTTTTTCTGATGCTAAAATTAGCTAAAAAAAAAAAGTAGTAGCTAAAAAATATATGTTTTCAAATTAAATGACTGCACAGACAATCTAGTGCTTGCTCTCACAAAGTATACAGTAAGAGTTTCAAAATCAATGTTATGGTCTTCAGTACAGGTATGGGATCCGTTATCTGGAAACTCATTATCCAGAAGGTTCAGAATTACGGAAAGGCATTCTCCCATAGACTCTAGTATAATTAATGAATCCAAATTTTAAAAAATTATTTCTGTAGTAATAAAACAGTAGCTTGTAATTGATACAAACTAAGATATAATTAATCCTTATTGGAAGCAAAACCCGCCTATTAGGTTTATTTAATGTTTATTTAATTTTTACATGATTTTCTAGTAGACTTGAGGTATGAAGATGCAAATTATGGAAAGATACGATATCTGTATAACCCCATGTTCCGAGCATTCTGGATAATAGGTCCCATACTTGTATAAAGTATAAGTAATAAACAAACAAGTATAGTGCACTTACGCTAATTAAATCACTATTGCCTGTATTTTAGTACCAATATTTCTTTAAAACATGGTGTTTACAAATGATTCTTTGTGCCTGAGTGGCATGTTCACTAACAACTCTAAATGTATTCTCCTGCTGTGTCAAAGATCTGTAGTAGGCTGGAATCCATAAAATACATAACACAAAAGGAAAATTTCCAGAGAGATTTCTTCTTAGCTTGTTACATATTTTACTCTTTGGTACAAAATAATAACTATTTATAGTGGGGAACATATACCATTAACAGAGAACTTAACTCTAGAATTGAATATAGTTAGAAATGTCATATTTGAAGGTTAAACTTATTGAACCAGCCTAAAGGTTTGGGATCTCTATAGTAGTAATGATTTAGTCCTTCAAAGTTGTCACAGGAGTTTCCCATCTTGGATTTTTTAGGAGTGTCTGAAACATGTTCAGTGTGATTTGAGCAGCTGTTGAGAAGTTAAGCATAGGGGTCTTCACAAATCATCAAGCAGACATTATTTTGTCTGTCATAGAAGCTGATGCTACAGGGCTGCTTGATAAATTTTAATGGTTATTGTGCTGGCTGATTTACTAATCAGCCTCAACCTTATATTGTGACCTTTTTATTATATATCTTCAGTATCTAATGCATCAGCCAGTAAGCTCAGTAACAAGAGCAGCACAGAGGATGTGCAGAAAAGAAGATGGGAAGCTACTGAGGGCATTTTTGGAGGAGCAGATCTTTACCGCTAACGAGTTTGGCAGTCAAGTGTTTAGTTGCCTTGGGCTGGTACAGAACCCCAAAACATAATGTACAACATTTTTTACCTACTTCTTTAGTTAAGCCTTAGTTCTCCTTTAAAGGGGTCCAGAAATATAAATAGATTAAAGTGACATACACTAACTTTCTGAGTTGCTGCGTGGACAACCTCAATAAAAATATGAGCTTCAATATGTTGCTCTAAGGATTCAATTCTTATGTATTTGAATCACACATTCTAATCATGCATTCTAATGAATACATGGTTGGGAGCTAGGAGCTTTTTGAAACATGGCCATAACTATCTTCCTATTTGTGATGGTGTAAATTTTTAGCTTTATCTGTAAATACAGGATATTACAGCTTTATCTGTAAATACAGGATATTCAAAGTAAATGTGTATCCAACAACAGAACATAGACATTATCATGGAGACATGGCCCTCAAGAAAGCAGGCCATATTGCTGTAAAATTTAAAATATATAATACATATAAAAACCCCATGAGATCAAGAGATCACTGAGCTAATTACTCGGTATAATTCCCAATCTCATAATTCTTGAAGGATCTAAAGACCTTTTAGAAATATGATACAAGGGGGTTCATTCTCCAACTAAAATGAAAATGGCACATGCTTTAAAATTGTACGTTACAACTGAGCGGCATATATTTTAATTCTATACATTTTTTTCCTTAAATTTTTTTTAGAAGGAAACAAATGAAATTTACTTTCAATGTGGAAATGTTATTAGATTTAGTTAATTTCATTACCTTCCACAAAAAGATCATAACAGGCTGTATATTTGTAAGTTTCATATGATGTCAGCTATATAAAAAAAAACTTTTTGACTACTTGTAGTTAATGGAAGTGATCCATTACAAGTGCTGAGTCTGGCTGAAAAACAATACTGCGCTTAATCACTTACCTGAGCCTGGCTACAGCAGTGACCAAGTTCAACACCCTAAAAGCATTTCATATGGATAAGTCATTTTCAAAATGTATCATCACAGCAATTCTGAAGACTGGGAATAGATTGATTCTTTAACTGACCCTTAAGAATTAAATACTATAAATATGGGCTTTAGTTTCTTCTCCTAAATCTAAAAATGACCACAATGGAAGAGTCTCATACTTTATATTTATTTGACTGTTGTATATATTGTTGGGCCTATTAAAATGAGAAAATCCCATTAGACTTCTGTCTGAATGATTTCTTGCTTTACTAAAAGAGCCAAATATTTTTCCATGGATCTGTATGTTTAGCACCCTTATAATCTAATGTCACATTCACATTTTATGGCTTTCTTTCTTTCAAAGAACCAATAATATCTCTTTTTTAATTGGCCAGTTATATGCATGTTTGAATTCAGATTTTTTTTCCCTGGTACTGCTTTATTTTTGTAATTGAATTCTTTCCTCCAAAGATGTTACATTATTCATAGGCTAGTTCTACTCTTGTTGAATTTGTTAAGTTTGTCTTATTCGTTCAAACTTTCTTTGAGGTTATCCATTTCTAACTTCATTTATCATGTTCTCCTTATTAGATTCATCAAATATTAACCATTTTAAATTGAGTTTGCCTCTATTTGGGATGCCCTGGTGGTACTGGACAAATAATATTGTCAAATCCAACGACTTTAGTCTCAAATGGAAAAACAAAGATGAAAGAGAGAGCACTAACATTTTTGTCTCTAAATGTGTAAAGGGTTTCTAATTTAAATGCTATTTTAATACAAAAGATCATTTGATTGAATTCTGGATTCCAAGCCTTAAGTAGCATAGCCACCTGTATAATGTAGTAAGTTGTGGATGTAAAATTAAAATGCAGAAAGCCTTCTCCACAGAGAATAAGCACATTACATATTCTTTAGACAGAGAACTTGTGATGAAGCATAAATCAATCCATAACAACTTTTCAGTTTGTTCATATGTGGAATATCCAATGCGCCACAAAAGAAAGTTTTTTTTCTACCAAGGGATTTAACTATTAATACTTTACTCAGTATTTAGACCTAAAATAAACATAGGAGTTTCAAAACATTCTATATGTCTCAGATATCACTGAAGTTGCTGTTGGTTGCTGGGATTTTAAGAGTTTTTCTTATACTTGCAGACTAGAAGAATAATAGATAGCATGCATATCTAAAATATCGTATTATTATTATTATTATTACAAGATGGTTGTTGCTAGTAAAAAAATCTACTTGTTTCTTATGAAACACTTTTTTTTCTGGCCTGTAAACAGCACCTTTGTTTCATGAGCATAAATGCTACTAACAGCATACTGTTAATTGTTTGCTGTAGGAAAAAATTTAGGGTTGAGGTAGCACTCTATAGTGCCTGAGTGTATGTTTACGTCGGTTCCCCTTTTAACAATTATATTAGCTATTATTAATTGTCAAGTTAGTTTAGTAAAATTAAAACTTGTTATTCATTTAGAAAGTATCAGTAATTATTATTAACAATGCATTAAATAATAATGAATCAACTTGCCTTGTCCTACAGACCTACCACCATTTCTCAATATATAGTCAATATCATGTATTCAGTATCATTATTTTTTATTTGAACTCACCAGTCATTCTATGTAAGGGAGATGTCTTCCTGCACCCAGGTGCCCTACAACTATAAATCGGTGGAGGTGGTAATGCTGTAATTCTAATAAATTCATTCTCACTGGGTCCATTAAACATGGACAGTTTTGCAAATGGGCAGTAAACAATCAGTAATTAACCATATTGGTCTTGAACCTGATGGTTATCATGGGCTGCTGGCCAGGTACAAATTTTTATAATATGTATGAATGACCCCCTTTTGTTAATGCTGATACTAAGAAGATACTGATAAGAGAACTAAAAGTATGTGTGATAATGTGTTATTACAAGTGTATAGACCCTTCTGCAAATAATGCAAGCTTTGGGAAAATATCACATTTTCATATGCAGAAATGATGACAGAATGAATTAATTACCACAAAATGCTGAAAAGGTTTGCCATGCACACATCAAGTCAAAATGCTCTTTAGCAATTATTTAATGAAAAAGCTCAAAATTTTAAAAAAAAGGATTTTCTGCCTCTAGATACCACACAATGACATACCTTCAACATTCTGCTTTGTTAATTAATACAGTTTTGACTACAACCCAAAACAATCCAGAAAAAAACCTGAAAAAGCTGTCCAAACAAAAAAAGCTTCTTTTTATTTATCCCAAATATTACTATTCTATGATGTCACTTGATCCCGAGGGTAGAGTTAGGTAACTGGTTGGAGGGATGGAGGACTTAAATTATGAGTGTAAATTGTCACGGTTGGGGTTGTTTTCTCTGGAAAAAAGGCACTTGCAATGGGACATGATTACACTTTACAAGTACATTAGAGGACATTATAGACAAATAGGGGGAACCTTTTTACCAATAAAGAGGATCACCACACCAGAGGCCACCCCTTCAGACTAGAAGAAAAGGACTTTCATTTGAAGCAACATAGGTGGTTCTTCACAGTGAGGACAGTGAGGTTGTGGAATGCACTGCCGGGTGATGTTGTGATGGCTGATTCTCTTAATGCCTTTAATAGTGGCTTGGATGATTTCTTGGACAGACATAATATCAATGGCTATTGTGATACTAAACTCTATAGTTAGTAAAGAGATGAGTAAATACAAATAAATGTATATATATAATTTATGTTAAAGTGTGGAGGGGTGTATGTATGTATGTATGTTGGGTTTTCATTTGGAGGGGTTGAACTTGAGGGACTTTGTCTTTTTTCAACCCAATTTAACAGCATAATTTGGCTTTGTTAAGGTGTATTTCTTCAACTGAGCAGAAATTCTTTTAATACAATTTAGATATTGGCATACCACGCAATTCTGGTAAAATGTTCTTTTGAAGGCATTTAGAATTTAATCATTTATATTTTTCTTTCAAGTATAATTGTATTGCTATGAGGAAATACTAAAGCAGTTTGGCTCAATATCTTTCCTGAATGTAATAATGCAGTAATCAAAGGCTGAGGTTTCAATAGCTTTCACTTTTGAAGAGTAAAATGTTAACTGAAAATGTTTGATAATGATGACAAAGATGTAAATCCAAAATTTTATTGAGCAAAGAATTGAGGTAATCTGTTTAACACTTTTTCAAGCACATAAATGGCTCTCATTTAGTAAAAGGGCCAGTCGATGAGAATGGCACTATGCTATTGAGAGACAATTTGTCATTATTAAAATTAGTGCTCTGTCGACATAAAATCTCTATTTCAGCATTTTGTTTAAGTTAACACGGCTGATTGAAGGAGCTAAGGGTCCAATAATTGTACAGTCCAATGTAGCATGTGTAAATGTTTCAGAGATGACTTTAACTCTTATGTTTTACTTGGATTAACAAATTGTAGAGCATTATCTGTGCCCTTTGTGGTTAACGATGAGCAGTGAGTGGTCAGCACTGTTAATCACCTGGATGAATCACTGCCCCTGACATTTATCACATACAGGGAGATATGTTTTAAACATGCTAGAATGAAATGTTCAAACTCAGAAAATAAATTATTAGCACTTGGCAAAGATTACAAAAACTTAATAAACTATATCATAATTACAAAAGCATTTTTACTTGTAAGTTTTCAAGGTAAAAAAATTGTTTAGTTGCATAAAATGTTGTTTAAAAATGGACACATGGAATTTTGCAAGGACTTATCTTGAAACTTTTAGTTGGCCCACTGCAGTCTTGCCTCCTGTTGCAAATTGTGTTCAAGTGTGCCTACTGTCACCACCTTGAGCTTTAATGACCATTTGGTTAAGCCGTAATAATCATTACAACCAAATGTGACAATGTTGTTGGAACCACAAACAGGGTCTTTTTGGGCCAGTGGGACACAGGAGGATCTGCCGGTGGGGTAGGATCAGTTTGTAGCAGCTGCAATTTAGGGGAAAACAAGTAAAAGGAGGAATGTGGTGAGGTTGTCATGTGGTGGCCCCCAGACACCCATTTAACACTGACCACCAATAACCTTCCCAAATGAAACGGATAATCCAATAAGGACTCGAGGGGTGGATCTATGGGACATTGCTCCCTATAGCCATTGGGCTACTAATGCCCCCATGTATCCTGCCTATCCAAGATAACTCTTTCCCTTGCTCTTCACACTTGTTTTCCTGCTCCCTATATGCTTTGCTACCATTCTGATGTACAGTACCTATTCAACCAATAAATATATAATAAACTATTTATCTATATCTATATGTCATTGGTAGGATATTTGTCCTGAGTTATGATAGGTATATAAAAGTAAACTTTGGTTTCTTGCATTCATAAGATATATTGATCATTTTAGGGGATGAAGTACAGTCATATAATTTGGTCATTTGTATATACAGGTATGGGAACTGTTATCCATGAATGCACGGGACCTTGGGCTTTCTGGATAATGGACCTTAAGTCTACTATGAAATCATAAAAACAGTAAATAAACCCAATAGGCTGGTTTTGCTTCCAATAAGGATTAGTTTTATATATACAGTATATATATATATATATACTGTATTTATTTATTTAAAATGTTTATTCATAAGGTAACATACAAATATAGAAGAAATATAGCATTGTTCAACTACTGTTCTTAGTACCAATGTATGTGTCATTATAATGGAAGGGCATTCTGATGTTAGATCTAATAAATGGAGAGAAAAATCAACCCAGCCAAAATATAACCCAGTTAAATTACGCAGATGGTGAAGGCAGATGCTTTATAAGCTGCTGAACTATCTCTCTGGACAAAATCAAATGTTTGCGATCAATATTCTCTCTGTAACCTCTTCCCCGGGAGAAAATGCATTGATGTTTAAAGTTATAGTGTTAACATAATACTTGCAGAAAAATAAGAGTCACATAAAAGGAATATACATGTCATTGTTTTGCTGTTACAGCTCTTGAACCCAGATGTTTTGCAAACTATGTTTCTGCCACCTAATTAAAAGAAACAGATAATTACAGTTAGTGCAAATTTTTTAAATACCATTTTTTCCATTTCTAGTGATGTAAATACATCTGTAACTTGTAACAGAAATTATTTTTCAAATTGTATATTAGACACATTAACCAGGTCTTTCCCCAGGAATATATGCAAAGCAACTCATGGTAATATAGCAATGCTCACTTTTCTACATGAATATTCTATTTATCATATATGTTGTATATGTTTATATTTACAATAGAGAAGCATGCTCACTAGATATTTGCAAACTCCATGCTGCCACCAAACAGGGGAGGGTTCCATTTGAGGTAATGGTAATGTAGGCACTTGAACAATTATCCTAGGCAATTATTTTGAAATTAAGAGAATTAATGAATTATATATATGGTGGATTAAAATAGGGTACTATAAACTAACACATTTGGACTTAATTGAAAGAGGATTATTGAAACAAAGGATCACATTGAGTACAATGGGGCAAGTGAAATCAGAAGGATTTAGGGTCATGGTGTGATATGATGTCTATTTCCTCTATATGAAAAAAGACAACTAGTAAGAGTAATTACTAGTTTCTGTTAACAGGTTGGTGATGTAGAATTGAAACTTCCAGTAAAGGGTACAATTTTATAAAAACTGAGAAAAGTTGTTAAATGTCAGAATATGCTTAGAGGGCAGTGATACAATACTGTGTAATGAGTTTGCAAATGAAAATTGAGGTGAGGTTGTGGGTAGCCTTGAAGATCAGTGTTTTTAAAGCAAAGGTGAAGGGGTTTGTGCAAGTTTGCATACAATAAATGGTTAGGGAGGTGACTTAGCCTCATAGAGCTACTCATTACATACTGTAGTGGTGAGCACCTGCAAATGGTCAATTAATATTCTGTTAAAAAGAGAAAACCTTGCATTGCCATGTATAAAGAAAGAACATATTATTAAGACATTTCACTGGCTCCTCTGAAGTTAGACAGGAAAAATATCTGCACCTACAGTTTGGTTGCATGTTAAAATTGGTCCTCTTGCATTTATAACTGTCAGTCATCTCTAGCTTTACTCATATAGTATATATTACTGTGATAAGGCTAACGTGATGCCAGTGCAACTGCACTTGTTATTTAGTCCTAAAATGTTTCTGTAGATTGCTGTTCAAAGTCATGGAAATTAGACCTAATATAAAAAAGAAAATCCTAAAAGACTGGAGGTCTCCTTTATAAATAACAGGAGGGTATTTATTACAGTGTGCAGTAGGGATGCACCAAATCTACTATTTTAAGATTCAGCCGAATCCTGAATAATTAGTGAAAGATCTGGCCCAAACCTGAACTAAATTCAAACTAATTTGCATATGTGAACTAGGGGGAAATCAGGAAAGAGAACCACACGCAGCACATAATTAAACTTCCTTATTTGAGGGATGAAAAGTCACATGATATTTTTTCATTCGGTACGACCAAACATTTGGATTCAGCCAACTTCTGATGAAAAAGGCTGAATCTTGGCCAAATTCCTAACTAAATACTGGATATGGTTCTTCCCCAGTGTTCACTGTATTCTGTATCACTGAATCCTATGCAATGTGGAAAGTGCAGAGCTGTGGGTACGAAACAGCCCTGAACTGCTGTAGGTTAATTCATGCTTGCCCACATATTGCCTCCAATCCACCCTTTATGAATACAGGTATTCAAAATACAAGCAGCAATATAATCATGGGAAAGGCACAGGTTCATGACTTCATTCTGAAGGTGATAAGCTTGAGACAGGGCCTGCACCTGGTTTTTTTTGTAAAATGTTGTAGATAAGCAGTATGTAAAAATAAGTCCTGGACCTTTAAACATAGGGGCTGCATGACAAGGAATCTAAATGACCAGCAGCCAAATTACACTGGCTTATGTTTAGAGTGAATCAAATGATGCGATTATTGGGTGAAAAACAAAAAATCAAATAAAGTAAAAGCTTGGCTAGGGGTGAAGAATCAGAAGGGAAGAAGCAGTTCACTTTCTTATCTTCTGAGCATATTTTGTGAAATGTCAGGATTTTCTCTTCTTTATGTTCTCATATTATTTATTAATAGGGATGCACTATTTTGGATTCGGCCGAACCCCCAAATCCTTCCCAAAAGATTTGGGCAAATACCGAACCGAATCCGAACCCTAATTTGCATATGCAAATTATGGATGGGATGGGGAAAACATTTTTTACTTCCTTATTTTGTGCCAAAAAATCACGTGATTTCCCACCCTGACCCTAATCTGCATATCCATTAGGATTCAGATTCCATTTGGCCAGGCAGAAGGATTCATCCAAATCTGAATCCTGCTGAAAAAGGCCAAATCCTGGCCGAATCCCGAACCGAATCCTAGATTCGGTGCATCCCTATTTATTTATAACTGAATGTTAATGTTTTCCTTAATGCACTGTTATATTGTAGGTTCTGTACAGTTATACAGTATAAATGTGAGAGTCAACATTGTATTAATTCATGTTTAATGAATGTCAAATGCTTGATCCAGGGAATGTTTCAGGAAGGAATTTTTTCCCTCTTGAAGCATAATTGGCACTGGTTTCAGGCTGGAGTTTTTGCCTTCCTCTGGATCAAAACATAGTATATGATTTTAAGTTTTATTTGTCACAATAGGTGTAGGACCTTGCCAGAGTACTGCACAGGAAGTTTTAGAAGATATTTTAGAAGAGGGAGAAAGGAGGTTCATTCCTGTTCTGCACTTTCGGGTTGATTGTTACAGACACTACTAATGCTTGTGCTAGGTGACAGCCTGCTTGGATTTCATCATTGAGACACTGCAGATTCATGAGCCGCAGCAAGGCTACTGAACTTCTCTCATGGTGGGAGATGCAACTCCTGTAGGTAGCAGGATCGGGGGTCATCCTCTCTGTAGGTAGAGACAGCCTAATACTCAGTGGTGGATATAATGACATAGTCCTGATCTCAAGTTTCCAGTGAGGAATGGCAAGGGCATAGTAGCAATCTCTTATGGAATTCTAGCTTTAGAATATTGCCTTGAGTTAGTCTGGCAAGGTCAAATTTATTTAATAAAATGAGAATAAATAATGTCACCTTTTTACCCCATTTATGGCTCCTGGTGTTTCATTTAGGTGTGTAACAATGGGGGTTCAGCATGATGGCTGAGGATGAGGGGCAACTGAGAGTTCTCTTGTCATGGAAAACATTGGCAGCACAGCACAATAAAGGTTCACAAGAAAATATATTCCCTTTGTTTAAGGAAGTTTTTGGTAAAATTCAATTTTCAAAATAAATTTTAGGTTTATAGATTTTAATGATTTGGTCCTTTCATGTATTTGTGTAGATAATGTTGTGTTGCATTTTTATAAAGAAAAATGTATTAAGGTGGGATGACTATGTACATGGTTTTAATTTCATTGAAGTATAATTTATTGTACAAGAAACATGTTTAAAACAATGTACTAGTGTGCAGCTCATACAGTAACACATTACATACAGTATATCATTTACACATATATCTGCTCCAAGAATGAAATAAATAAAGTGCATTGAATAGATGATAACCCCTGCTATTTATTTATTTTGTCTTACTGACACCCAAGAAGATTTTGTTCTCAAAAAGAAACACAATCAAAGAGATAGTATATGTTAAAGAAAGTACTAACATATTTTAATTTGATTCCATATAAAAACCATTATGACTAAATTCAGTAATTTGACTAAATATAAGTAACTAATTTAAGTACCTTTCTAGATAATCAGAAAATGGTAGCATTTGCAATAACAAAGACCTGTGCTGACCTCACATGGCAATAAAGCTATCTGTACTATACTCAGCCCAAGGAGGTAATGTGGTCTGAACCGTTGGTCAGGTTTCCATAGTAACCATTGCCTTTGCAACCTTTCTGCATTACTAATGTTCCCATCCACAAGGGTTTTTACAAAAATTTCATATAATAACATTTTCCCTTTTTGTCTCAGCTAGGTTGGTTTTATTGTGAATAATGCTTGGTTTTGTTGAACAAATGATTCTCTTGTCTTGTAAGTTATTGATTTGATCAGTATAACCTGATTGCCCTATGAACTGAAAGTTCATATGACCTGAAGGAATCTTACTGTTCCTCTAGATAACATGTTACTAAAACCCATATGTTTGTACAAAAGTGACATTTTAGCAATTAAATTATGGAAAAACAAAAAATAAAAGATTTGTTTTTTATTATAAACAAAGTTTATGATAAAGTTTAGTATTGTTATAATATGAATGGGAACAAGGTCGGACTGACCAATTGATGTACCTGGAGAAAACCACAGGTCCAAGAACACCAGCAGGCAGTGGAGCATTGCAAGAAAATTATCTGCTGTGGCACTAGTATTCATGGGGAGTGGTACACCCTTAGCAGGGGTGCAGGGTGAGGCTTGAATGGCAGGCCCCTTGCTGGGGGTTTTCAGAGGGCCTGCCTCCTCAGTTCAACACTGAATGGGTATGTGCTTATTCCTTTGTGTTAATGTTTATGTAATAGGTCATACATTTCACACCACAGATTGAAGGGCAGTGGGCTGAACCATTCAGTTTTAATTAGAGTGATATTCTTTATTAGTCTACTCATTGCTAATTATGGTTATGAAAAGAAAATGTTAAACAAGTTTTATCATAATTAAGTTCAAAACATACTCAATAGCCTTCCCTCTGTCTGGAAATATTCTTGACACAAGCATAGAGAGCATAGGATTAAGGTATTTTAATATAAATCATAAGCTATAAACATAGCTTTTATTAGCATTAATAGAACTTGTTAGTGTTCCATATAAAAACAAGATAAGTCATTTATCTGCATAGTGTCCAATGGTATCACATCCTATCACAACGTTACGGGAATATCTACTTCCCTTTTTCAAGTGTATCACTCGTGCAGTAACACCATGGATTCCTGTTGCCTCATAGCCTTCTGTGAACAAGATGGAAGTGACTTGTCGGATCATTGCGGTGACGCGTCTTCTATAGGAGATGGGTCTACACGTGAGCAGACACCTCCCTCTTTCCTCTAGTTGTTATGTATCAGTCCATAGCAATGGATAAATTGTATACAAGCTTATAAAGATATATATAAATCTCTCTATATACAAATCTACATTTCAACTACAGTTACATGGTATAATATCACAAAAACAAGTGTAGATCAAAATCCGGATTTAATCCCTGTGGGGCCAGTGTACCTAGCCTATCTATCCACTTAACTTCTGCTCTTTTTAGAGCTAGAACCCAATCTTCCCCTCTTTTTAAGGGATCTATTGTATAACCCTTTCAAGTCATCTGATGTATGACCATAATCTAAACAGTGTCTTGATACTGAAATAGATCTATGAATAGTTGTCTACAGTATGTTGGAGAACTACTGTAATTCCCCAACATAGACCAAGTTGCAAGGACAGATTAACATGTAAACTACAAAATATGTATTGAATCAAGTATTGAATCTCCTGATCTTAAATTTCTTATTTGTATGTGGATGATTAAACTCTGTGCCAGTACATATTTGCATTGTGCACATCCCTTGCACCTATATATGCCCTCTTTCCTCGGACCCCAGAAAGGCTCCTTCCTAAAGGGCATAGGTATCTCAGCATGTGCCAACCTACTTCCTATAGCAGTGGTTCTCAACCTTCCTAATGCTGCGACCCTTTAATACAGTTCCTCATGTTGTGGTGACCCCCAACCATAAAATATTAAAATATTTGCCAGCCGAGAGCGGATTGTTAGGAAAGTACAGGAGACAGTGTGGCTGCATAAAGGTTTGTTTTCCGTGCTTAGTGCCACACCCATTTTGTGGCCACACCCCAATTACCATGTTAATTTTACAAATTTTAAATGGGCAGGTAGAAATGTATGGCAATCCCTACTAAGGGGATATAGAAAGTTGTAGTACAACTGGCTTCCCTACACAGGTTACTGAACTACAACTCCCAGCACCAACATCCAGATAGCTACAACCTTGCCCCAGGTAGGGTTGCCACCTTTTCTTGAAAAAAATGCCGGCCTTCCTATATATTTATCTTTTTTTCCTATTAATAACATTGGGATCAACCATCAAAAATACCGGCCAGGCCGGTAAAATACCGGCCAGGTGGCAACCCTAGCCCCAGGGCTAGTGGGGAGAGAGATGAACCTACTCCTGGAACCCCCTTAAGGGACCCCTGTGAAAGGGTAATTCGACCCCCAAAGGGGTCCTGACCCCCAGGTTGAGAACCACTGTCCTATAGTAACATGACATCATACGACCTTGTTGAAATGCCTGAATAGATGGATATGCTTCCTTTAATAAATGCCAGTGTTCATCCAATATAGACTTAAATTTAGAACTCACTGAACAAAATTGCGAGACAAAAAACAACTTTCTTTTCTATCTGTATAGTGTTTTAACTGTCTGCCTTTTATCATTTATTTATTATTTTACTGCTTTCGGGTATCCCCTCTCTTGCAATTTTGTACCCATAACATCCAAATCTTGTTCAAGAGCTATCAGATTATTTGTAATTCTGCTCACTCATGTGAATTGGCTAGTTGGAATTGACCTCTTTAGTGATGGGGATGAAAATTCTCATATGAGAGCAATTGATTATGATTAGTAGGTTTGGCATAGATCCTAGTTTAAAAACCATACTGGGTATGAGAAATTAGTATCCAGAAATGTAACTTTATGGAGATTCCCTGTCATTGTGAATTTTATGTCATTATGGGCTTCATTAATTGCATCTGGGAAGATGGTCAGAGTCTCCACGTCGCCCTGTCATAGGAGAAATATGTCATTGATGTATCTCCACCATGCAACACATTGCTCAGTAAAGAAAACATTTTGATAGATGTGTTCCACCTAAAACCAACTCATAAATGAGTTGGCATATGCAGGGGCAACCTTGGAGCCCAAGGTCATCCCGCACCTGCAATTAATATTTGTCCCGAAATTTAAAATAGTTTCTATGTAATATGAAATTAAACGTCTCCATGAAAAATTAAATTTCAGTATCACAATATAGTTCACTTTGTCTCAAAATGATCTGTGCTGCTTTTAAGGAGTCTGAATGGGGGATTGATGTAAATGATATCCAAGACAACTTTTCCAAAAAATCATTGGTGTCTCTTATAAATAACCTTGTATTTTTTATTAAGCGGCCAAGTATCTTATCCAATTTCTGCCATATTACTAGTTAAGGATCCTATACCCGCTAAGATCGGTCTACCGGATGGGTTAACAGGATCATTATGTATCTTGGGCAGGACATATATCAGCGGAACAATTGGAAATTCCACAGACATATATGGTCTGAAGGATTCTGTAATAGCTCCTGAATCCACAGCAATATCAAGAAAGCTGTGTAGAATTTGTGGGGTCACCCCTAAGTTCATCCCTAAGTGTATCAGAAAGCGATATAAGTCCACCTGTAATTGAAAAGAGTCTAACTTAGATGTAGAGCAGAAGTTAAATACACGTGATAAAACCTCCATCTCTGAGGGTATCAAGATGAAACCACTTTGGTTTGTGTGTTTGACACAGAATAACTAAACCCAGATATCCCTCTTACCCCATTTAACACAGAAAATTGTATCACAGCATCCCATCTAATTAAAGTGTTCACCATTGTGAACAATGGTGCTTTGGTATGCTAATGAAAAAGTTATAAACCAGAAAAAAAAAATATATATAGAGGGAGCACCTTCCGTCTAAACAAAACAAGGCATATATGAATGGTGTGCAGAGTCAAATTGGTGCAAATAGATCAAAAGGAAAAAAAATATATATATACTTTCGGACACATCGGGTGGGGGGTGCAAGTGAATGAGTCACACTTTTTTCTTTTGAGTTTATCTAATGAAAAAGTTAAATGCATTAAATGAGTTAAGATGGATTTACATAACACAGTTAACAGTCAATTAATCCTGAGTCATGATGCTTTTAACACACAAATCCAGGTGGCTTCATCTGTACATTCAACAGATGATAAATTGTATTTTATTTGTTGTTGTTTCCGTTCCCTTTGTGACCTTATACCTTTTGATTCTCCTCTTTCCACCCCTTCTGATCTGTCTCCATCTAAAAAAAGTGGAATTTCTGTCTCTAGAATGATCCAACGGCAATCCTTGTCCCTTCCGTTATTGTTGGACAACATATCTGCTGCCATCTCATCCACGAATAGATTGTGTCCAATTGTAGACAGGGCCATAGCATCCCGGTCAAAAAAAATTTTTTTCTGAAATATCACATCATTTTTATATTGTTCCATCATACCATGAATTTTATACTTGAATTCTGTCAGTTCATCAGCTTGCATTGCACTAGACATAGTGCCCTGTAGAGTGGCAAAGCTCTGATTCTATGGGGCAGATTCACTAAGATCCGAAAATTCGCCAGTGTAGGCTTCGCTAGCATTGGCTGCACTTCGCCAGGTGAATTTTCGCCAGCACTACGCAAATCCACTAAAGTGCGAATTTACGCTCAGGTCGGTGAATGATAGCATAGTTGCGCTAGTGTTACTTCGCTAGGCAGAGCGCTGTTACGCTAGCAAAGCCTAATTTGCATACGGCGGGAACTTTAACTTATAATAGAAGTATATGTTACAGCCACTACATTCCACTACACAAGCCCAGGAAACCTTTAATAAATTATATAAAGTTGTCCTATTGCCCTACATGTGCCCCCTGTATAGTTGTGTTGCCATATGTTAGGAAATGTAGGGGGGAAGAAGGGTAACCCCCCAAATAAATTATCAATCTTTTTAAGACTCTCACTCTCCTATGCTAAAATACGCCAGCGTTTTTTTGGGACATCTTTTTTTTCAACCTCCTATCTATTGTATTGAACTTCGCCTGGTCTGACCAGGAGAAGTAACGTCTAGCGTAAGTGCTAACGTCAGTGCGCAACTTCACCTGGCGTAAGGGTGCGAAGTTGCACAAGTCTATCTACTTCGCTAATTTCAAGTTCAGATTTGACATCACGCTGGTGAATTAGCGCTAGTGTTAGACGCTTCGCGCTTTAGTGAATCTGCCCCTATGTCTTTCAGTTCATGTTCAATTAACTCTATAGTCAATGCCATCAGATCACATGAACACTTGTTACTTATCCCAGCAAAAATTGGCCAAAGTAAGCTGATTTAAAAGTTTGATTATGAGACCAAAATATGTATCGCAGGACTCTTGTGCAAAACCAGAATCCATAAACTATCTCCATTACCAGCATTACCGGCCTTTGGATATTTTCTATGTGAACAAGCCCAGCCCACGTGTAATATATGTGCAACTACTCTGCTGACTTGGTCAAAAATTGTTTAATTGGCATTAAAAGAAGTTACAATTATGAATACCTTGCACAGCCTCTATCCAAAATGCACATACTACCCCTTATCTTGTGAGATAATATAATTATCCAGTTTAACCATTGTTCTCTGAAGCCACAATTTGAAAATATCTGATTATGTTTTGGTAGCCGAGGATGAGCACACTATAATAGCGCTTTATTAGCAGCCTCATGCAGTCATTACACAACAGGAACAAACTCTAGCACCTTAAGCAGTATAGAAAGTATTGTTTATGCGCAGTGACTTCTACAAGCCATTTGTATAAACACCACATATTCCCTACAATATAAAATAAATAGCAGCCAGTATTTTAGAGTTTATGAATAGAAACTGGGAGGTATCAAGGGATAATGTGCCATTTTATGATGAATCACTTTAATAAAACCCCCCTGCCTTAATATTATTTCCACACTTAAACTTACATCCATCTCCCTGCCCAATTTGCAATGAATTGAGATGCATACAGGTAAGCATACTAGTGGTGCATATTAAAGGCGCCCTCAGATAAATTCAGTTGATACTACATGTTTGTCAATGAGGCCTTCTGTTTACTATGCCAAAAAGCTGCTGCTGCATGAAACATTAGTTACCACACAGCTAATTACTCATATTTAAGCACAAATTTATTCTGAATTTTAAATGGAATAAGAAAGAAAACCCAAATGAAGTAATGATTAGCACATTTGTTTACAGTCTAGTCATGGGTAATAAACTTCTATTTTTATAAAGAATAAAAAGAAGATTCCATATGTAAAAAAAAAAAGAAAATAAAAAAATCATAATATTGAGGAAAATACTATTTGATTTAAACGTAATTTAATTTATAATTTGTTTATTAATTTTAATGTGTTGCCTGACTTCTTATTGAAAAGTCCTCCTGGTACCGTTCTCCAATTAAATAGGTGGTTAAGATATAATTTGTCAGATGAATCTTGACTATTTACAGCAATTTGCTGCTCAGTCTGTAACTGAAGCAAATGATGAATTTGTTGATATACACTCACTTTGCATATATTTGCAACTGGAACTTGGTATGATTGATTTAAACAATAAGCAACAATTCATTTAGACTCTATGTTTGGCATTTTGCCTGCATAAATGGGAGATGTATAGGTTATCTTATTAGGAGTTAGAAATAGTATAAAGGTAATTAAGTTGAACTTGTTTGGAACTGCATTTACTTTAAAGAGAGAAATCCTAACAGATGGTTTTTCTATACACCACCAGATATTTAATTAAGGAGAAAATTAGTCTAAATAAAGAAGCGCTTTGTATGTGTTCAGCATATTGCAAGGAAATTTTAGTTTAAAGATTACTCTAAACATGCGGCCAGTATAATGTACTAACTTAAGGAGGAATAAAGGTTAGTAAGAAAGTGCTCCACTGAATGAGCTTTTTTTTAATGCTACTCTGGCAGATATACTTACAACCTTTAGCTCAGGCCCTTACCAGCCGTTGACTTAAGACACAATAGTAGGGTTGATAGTGGGTGGATCAGTGATGTAAAGTGGGTGGGACATTGGCGTACAGGGGCATGGAGGATTGGTAAGAAGTCAAGGTTAAAGAGATTTACCTAAAAGTAAAAGATTATGCTAAGGACCTGATTAATTACTTAATTGGTTATAGAAGGTGCAAGTTCATGACCTCACTCGCATTTTCTATAATCGATAATAAATAAACTTTGGCTTGCTGTTGAGTGGATTTTTGGGAAAAAAATAAGTTCTGCAGATTTTGGGTGCTCAGAAGTGCAGAAAATAGAGAACGGGTCCCCTGTTCTATCTGACAAATTAGATTTCAGCATTTCATAGGCATTCCAAATGCACGTGCACCCTTTGTTTTTAAAGGTGCTAAGCTTCAATCTGCCATTGCCAAAATCAAAAGCCTCCTTTCTGACCAATCATATTGCACCACTGCATTGACTGGAGGCATTGAACTTCACTGTCACCTGTTTATCCCAAAATAACACGCCTGTCTATCTTGGTAATAAGATATGCAATTACATGGTACCATCCAACTTCTGAGCAGCACTTCTAACTTTAGACAAAGTAATTGATGCCATTATTTAAAGATTAGCGCTTCTAAATCCACTCCTTGTACTCCTGCATAATTGTGCTTGGTGCAACTATATATGTCTCTCCTCATGTGAATAGCATGAAGTGCACCTATTGGAGCTATTGCCACACTCAAATGTTGATGTAATACCGCCCAAACTTGCTGATTTTTGTCAACCAATCTCAATTTTGACAGCTCAGCCTCCAGATTTTTATTGCAATGTCATACGGTTTTCTTTGATTTTCTGCACTGATGCCAGAAAAAGTTTAAACTTTTCGGAACCTTAATTAGATAAGAGGCTTTTGACAGAGCCCAGAATACTCAGCACCTGCATTTAGATACAATTGTAACTAATAAGATAACCAGGTCTATTGAGAGGGCTGAGACTTGCAGTTTAAAGAGCAATTTCACCTTAATTAGCAAAACAATAATAAAGCATACAACATGACCCTAAAACCCCCAGAAACATTTTCAAACTTTCTATAAACTGTCAAAGTTGGTTAAATGGTTGCGATGTGGCCACAAAGGGAGTGTGGTAAAATAAAACTTTGCTGATCTTTTAGTCCCTCTTTATATTTTTATTTTTCAAAGGGGAGGTATGGGATGTAGCTGCAGAATTCTGGGTCCATATCAAAGTGACACAGCAAGCATATGACTAAATAATCAGATCTTAGGTAGATGTTAAGATATGTAAACCTGACCCCTTTATGTAATAAAAGGTGCTAAATTAGCCCAGGAGCAGTAAACTATAACAACCTATAGAATGTTTGCTTTTAATTAGATAACCAGTAAATGTTGGCTGTTGCTATGTGTTACTGCACATGGGCAAAATTTGTACATTTCAGTACATAACCCCAAAAGGCATTTATCATAACTGCATCTGATTCGCATTGAAGCACACATGCAATTGCGTTCAGTTTACCAAATAAACCATAATTGTATCAGGCATATCACCACATTGCAACTCAACTGGAATTGGCTGACAAAAATGCTGAATTGTGGGTAAAAACATGGTGATTTGCATCGCAACTTGCACACTGCACTAATACTAGCAGTAATTCTGCCAATTAATACGTACATTCATTAATTGCTCTTATATCTATTTTTCATTGTCGTTTGAACTTTGCACGTAGATGTATTTTTTTTTTTCGGGTGGCATGGGTCTTTGTATGTAGATTGTTAAAATCATTGATATCACTGTGAGACAAACTATTATAAATATTATTGCAAGTATTCCAGACAACATATCAATAAATACTTAAATGGTATGTACCCCTCATGAAAACAAAAATCCAACATTTGTGACAATGAAAAAAACATTGGATTTGCTGGAATGTTTTCTTTCTTTGTTTCTAAAGTCAGGCACTGCCATCTACTGACCTAATACTATATCTGAGTGAACTGAATGCATTGCATCTAACAGACAATTCTAAATCTTTTGCAGATCAGCATCTTCATGACACATTTGTCTAATTATGGGAATGACCGCCTTGGCTTGTACACTTTTGTCAACCTTGTCAATTTTGTACAAACTTGGACCAATCTGAAACTGCAGACTCTTCCCCCGCTACAACTGGCTCATAAATATTTTGACCTCTTCCCAGAACAAAGGGATCCATTATGGCAGGTATTTGCTAACAATTCCATTTTTAACTGGAAATAAAATGAAAAGCTAAACTGTATGTAGTATGAAGTGTAATTCTAAAATTGCCTGAAATATAGATCGCCATTAGTAAAGATCGAATAAGCAGTTCCCAAAGATAAATTTGTTCTTCAGTCAAGAAGGATTTCAGCTGATACAGTAGTATTCAAAATAAGCCCCAGTATTTATGCTAAATTCCACAGCAGTAAAATGGAAACTGACAGCATCATCATAATTCAGTAAATTACAGTAATTTTTTTGTACTATTCTTTCTACCAAATCATGAATGATCAATCAAATGATACAGAAAGTAAGTGAGCCAGGCATTTGTATTGTTTTGGGTGTTAATTGTTTTCTTTTCTATGGCCTTCCTTAAAAATGGTTATAGAGCAGTAATCCTGAACTAGTGACTCTTGAGCAACATCTTGCTCACCAACCCCTTTTAGTAGCCTCAGTGCAGGTGCTCATTTTTGAATTTCTTTGGAACCAAATTTTGGAGGCAAAAAGACAATGGCCAAATTCACTAAAGGGCAAATTTTCACCTGCAAAGGTTTCACTTCATTTCACGCCACTTCATCAGACGTTTATTTAACACCACTACTCTGATTCACTAAAAAGCAAAGTTGCGTCTCAGCAGACGAACACTGGTGAAGTTTCACTGGAGTGAATTCGACAGCACAAGCATTTCATAGCAGACTTTTACTAACGGTCATTTCTGACTAGTAAAACTTCATTAGTTTCATGCTTAGGTCGTTTTAAATAAGGCATGTATATAAATGTCATATAGACGTCTTTATTAAAGATATTGGTGCTAATTCTTAAAGTGGCATTTTTATTACTAATGTCCAAGGAAGTAAAATAAAGACAAAAGAGTTGCTCTAGACACGAGCCCACCCTAAAACAAATGTGGCATTCCCCTCAAATGGTTAAAAAAAGTTAAAACAAATACTTTTAACAGTCACAACTTATTTACTAAATACAATCCCACTTTAAAATATGAAACAATGACAGGGTTTTTTGATAAATCATTTTTTTTTACTCTTTAGCATACAGTATATGATGTCACAGATAAGCTGGCGAAGGAAACTCTGGCGAAAGGGGTAACGGAACGGAAAATTCACACTTAAGTGAATTTGTGGAGTAATGATTAGCTGGAGCTAAAATTGAACTGGTAAAAGGATGCAAATAACCAATCACATCTCTTCTTTGGCACCCCATAGGAACTTTTCTCATGCTTGTATTGCTCCCCAATAGTGATGGACAAATAAATTCAAAATTTGCGAAACTGAGACAAAAATTCGCTGACGAAAAATCTGCCACATAAAAAAAAAATTGGACGTGTCACAATAGTCACTTGTGTCAAAATAGCTGTGCAGCAAAAATATTTGGATGCCCATTGACTTAAATGAATTTGGACAAAATAGGTATGCAACAAATTGTCGCCGGCGTCAAAATTGTATAAAAAATTCTGTAATATATAAATGTGGCTCAAAGGTAAAACAAAAAGGTGCAAACAGCATAGTCCATCCTAAATAATTAACACCTTTAAATATCCTATGCCATTTGCCAGCATGTTACACTGTTTTACCATTATACTTTATTTCCATATCAGGAATCTATTATGGCTTGAATGAGAAGCAAAAGAGAAGTGTATGCAAATGATTTCATGGTTTTTGGCCCCTCAGACTGTGAACTAATGAAAAATTCAGTGCAAAATGATACATTAACAGATAAAATAATGTTTTATATTCTTTTGAGCCATTTAAACCGATGGTATAAAAAACAGCAACAAAAAACAAAAATCAAGACATCCGACAAGTTATGTATATGAGAGTGCGTAAAGTAGAGAGAACACAATGGCCCTGGCTACACAGGGGAGGGTTGTACGCTGTAGTTTATTGTGAGCACATCATTACACAAGTGACACTATTTATTGACACAGTTTCATGTGAGAATTTTCTGAAACAAATCATCATGTTTTTTACACAAAATGTAGTATTTTTTGAAGATTTCCAGCACAATGTTGCTCATCTGTTAAATAGTAATACTCTGCAACTTAGGCAAAATGTGCAAATAAGGACAGAAATAAGCACCTGCTTTTCACAAATTCCACTCAAATTATGTATGGGTGTGGCATGGGTAACTCATGTTGATTTAATGAAAGCAGTTAATAACATCATTAGCCATCAGTTCATTTGGCAAATGTGCATGCATGGAAGCAACTTAAAAGAACAGTAGCACCAAAAAGTGTTTTAAAGGAATGACAATATAATATACAGTTTCCCTCCACTGGTAAAACTGATTTGATTGCTATAAAAAGACTACTATAGTTTATATAAACAAGCTGCTGTGTAGACATGAGGCAGCCATTTAAGCACAGGATACACAGTAGATAGCAGATAAGCTCTGAAGAATCCCATAGTATATCACAGAGATTATTTGTTATCTGCTTTGTATCCTGTGCCTTTTCTCCTTTGAAAGGCTGCTTCCATGTCTATTTATAAGTACATTAGAGGACAGTATAGACATTATACCCACAAAGAGGTTAGCCGCACCAGAGACCACCCCTTAAGACTAGAAGAAAATAACTTTTGAAGCACCCTAGGTGGTTCTTTATAGTGAAGACAGTGAGATTATGGAATGCACTGCTGGGTGATGTTGTGATGGCCGATTCTGTCAATGCCTTCAATAATAGGATGATTTCTTGGACATACAAATTATCTAAGGCTAAACTCTATAGTTAACATGTAGATATATAGATATAGGTATATATTATTATGTGACGGTATGGAGGGGTGTGTGTGTATATATATATATATATATATATATGGATGCTTCTGTGCAATTTCTCATAGAAGGCTGAAAGGCCATATTGGTGCACACTGATGCACAGCCTCATGTATAGGCACCTTTGTGAAAAGTATTGGTATGTGCAATCTTTTTCTGTACAATTACTGTATGCATGTCTAATGTATACATACAATATGTACAGTATGTGTCTAATGTACTGTATATGTATTTGAGCCATTTATGGCAGGCACCAGGTTAAAGGGATCCTGTCATGGGGAAAAAAAATGTTTTGTTTTTTTTTAAATGCATCAGTGCTGCTCCAGAAGTATTCTGCATTGAATCCATTTCCCAAAAGAGCAAACAGATTTTTTTATATTTCATTTTGAAATCTGACATGGGGCTAGACATGTCAGATTTCAAAACTGAATATAAAAAAAATCTGTTTGCTCTTTTGAGAAATGGATTTCAGTGCCAAAGTCTACTGGAGCATCACTATTAACTGATGTGTTTAAAAAAAGAAAATACATGTTTTCCCATGTTTCCCTTTAAAGAAAAATGGGAGAGGCCAAATAATCTTAGTATCAAGGAACTTCAGCAGTTGTTCCAATTAGTGTTATAAGGCTATTGCACTCCTGGGAAAACATCAGCATTATCACAAGCTTGATAAAAGGCCTGAAACGTCACTGTGATGCAGAAGTCTGCAATAAAGGCATTTTTATTTTTCACAAGAACAAGTGGTGCTGTTCTATCTTTAGGTCTGCAAACTATTGCCAGTGGAGAGTAGCCACTGGGGAACCTGCACTACAACACAAGGAATAAAAAGCATAAGAAGTGGTGCTGACCATCAAATTTCTATCACAACATGAGACTATCTCTATTTCTGTGCTTTAATGTTCTGGAAAATGCAAAGGGCAATATAACAAATCTAAACATTTTAGGTAACAACAATATAAAACAAAATGATTGGTAAGCAGTATAGCAGGGTGAGGTGCCATAGCTGTAATTACATTGGAAAAATACATCTTTCAATTAAGTTTTGTCATGTAACAGACTATCTTTATTATTTAGGGATGCACCAAATCCACTATTTTGGGATTCAGCGCCAAATCCTTTGTGAAAGTTTCAGCCGAATACCAAACTCTAATTTGCAGATGTAAATTAGGGAAGGAAGGAGGAAATAAAAAAAAAACATTTTCGACTTTCTTATTTTGTGATGCATAGTCAAGTGATTTTTCAGATTCAGTTCAGCCAAGTACTTGAATCTGGCCAAATCCAAATCCTGCTGAAAAAGTCTGAATCCCAAGCCAAATCCTGGATTTGGAGTATGCCTAATTGTTATTATTGTCATTTACCTAGCATAAGGTTCACACACCTACTTAGCTATTCAATCCTCAAGCAAGTCATAAAACACTACAAGCAATTAAAATTTGCACTCTGCTAACTGTGAACAAGATAACACTCAAAATGTAAATTTTGAAGGACCAGTTCACGTTTAAGTTAACTTTTAGTATGCTGTGGAAGTCTGTCAATTCTAAACAACTTAAAAACAAATGCTCTGTGAGGGTACAAATATATTTAGTTCTACTTTTTATTAATCATCTTTCTATTTAGGTCCTCTCTAATTCATATCTCTTATTCAAATCTATGCATGGTTGCTAAGTTAATTTGGACCTTTGCAATCAGATTGCTGAAATTGAAGTCTGGAGAGCTGCTAAATAAAAAAAATAATTAGCTCAAAAAACATAAATAATACAAAATGAAAACCAATCATCATCATCATCATTTATTTGTATAGCGCCAACAAGATACGCAGTGCAATTGCAAATTGTCTCAGAATATCACTCCCTACATCATACAAAAACATATCTTTATTTTTAAACACACAGTGCTTTCTGTAAACTGACATGTTTATCTCTGGACTAAAAGGGAAACACATATCTCAGACTCAGAATAACTCAGAACATGGTTTCCTGGGATGATACTGTACTTATTCGATGGAAAGCAACAATGTTGTGTTGATAAATTGGCCTGAATTTCCGGTCCCATCTTTCAAGATGGTGTTTGAATGTGGAATCGCTTTGTATTTGAAAAGAGTAATGTCGGCAGCAACCTGACTTTCTCAAGGTGACCATACACGGGCCGATAAAAGCTGCCGACAGACTGTGTCGGCAGCTTATCGGCCTGTGTGGGAGATCCTCCACCGGGCTTCCCTGATCGAAATCTGTCAGAAAATCTGCCAGATGCCTATTGGGCAGGATTAAAAATTCAGTCGGATCACGGCCGCATCTGTTCGTTGATGCGGTCCCGCAATCCGACCGCCCATATCTGTGCCATTCTAGGGCCCAACGATCGGATCAGCCCGATACGAGCGGATCTCTACGTGTATGGCCACTCAAGCAAGTCAGATATGCAAGCTCAGAATCCAAATTTATGGGTTTTACATGAGCAATGTCTGCCGATGCACAACATGCTTTTACAGATGATCTTTGTGTTTTCATATACTTAGAATTGTGTTCAGCTTTGCTTTCTACTTGATCTTTTGGAAGTCTCTAGCTTCATAGTATACCAGAATGCTGTTTATTTTAGTATCTGTGTAATTTGTCAATTTAATTATTAATTTTTAATTAAAATTTATTTATTTGGGTTTCCGAATAAAATTGATTTCTTAATTTAATTTACTTGATTTTTAACAATGTAATTGCTTTTAAAGATAAGCATTTTTATTAACAAAAATGTATGTATTTATTTATGTATAAGATAATAAAGTTAACCATATTCTTACAGAACCCATGTGATGACAGAAGACACAGAGACATTTGGTCTCGAGATAAAACATGTGAACGTCTACCAAAATGTCTGGTAATTGGACCCCAAAAGACAGGTAAGCAAGCTGCAAAATGATGTAAAAACCACAGACTTTATCAGATATTGTAACTGGTATTATTATTATATTTAAAGGAATACTGTCATGGGAAAATTTTTTTTTTTTTTTTTTTTTTTTTTTTTAAATGCATCAGTTAATAGTGCTGCTCCAGTAGACTTCTGCATTGAAATCCATTTCTCAAAAGAGCAAACAGATTTTTTTATATTAAGTTTTGAAATCTGACATAAGGCTAGAAATTTTGTCAATTTCCCAGCTGCCCCTGGTCATGTGACGTATGCCAGCACTTTAGGAGGGAACTGCTTTCTGGCAGGCTGTTGTTTTTCCTTCTCAATGTAACTGAATGGAACGCAGTGGAACATGGGGTTTTTTTTACTATTGAGTGTTGTTCTTAGATCTACCAGGCAGCTGTTATCTTGTGTTAGAAGCTGCTATCTGGTTACCTTCCCATTGCTATGTTGTTTGGCTGCTGGGGTGGAGGGGGTGATATCACTCCAACTTGCAAATATAAAAAAAATCTTTGCTCTTTTGAGAAATTGATTTCAATGCAGAATTCTGCTGGAGCAGCACTATTAACTGATGCATTTTGAAAAAAACTTTTTTTCCCATGACAGTATCCCTTTAACTACAGCCACTAAGATTCAGTGTAGATGCTTGCTACATACTAACTCAATGTAAGTTGTTTCCATCTTATTTAAAGGGAAACATTGTGATTTAACACCCTCAATATAGCATTTAGATTATGAAAGGGGACATCACAGAAAACAAACCAAAAACCAGAAATTCATATTTTGTCCGGTGTGGAATATGCATTTGTGGATACTAAAACAGTTTAACTGACATAGTAATAACAGTGAGTGCAATCTATGAATTACATAGTTACATACTGTAGTTAAATCAGATTGAAAAAAAAACAAAGTCCATCAAGTTTAACCCCTCCAAATGAAACCTAACATCCATATACACACCCCTCAATACCCTTACATAAATTATATATACCCATATTTATACTAACTATAGAATTTAGTATCACAATAGCATTGGATATTATTTCTGTTCAAGAAATAATTACCACAACCTCACTGTCCTCACTATGAAGAACCACCTACGCTGCTTCAAGGTGAAGCTTGGGTCAGGGATAAGGATTAGTGATGGGCGAAACGGACCTCGTTTCGCTTCGCCGAAAAATTCGCGAAACGAGTCGCGCGTCGTTTTTGACAATTATGATTTGCATACTTTGAATTAAAGATATGGCTTAAATTACCACCAATGTGTAATATTGAAAAATACTAAGTATCATTTCATTTTGCTTGGATATGAAGTATTACCATAGTGCAGAAACAAAAAGGTTAAATATACTCCATGCTGATGTTATTCATGTAATCAGAAACAATATCAAGTGCGTAACAGACCAATAAAGAAGAACATATTTGCAACATGATTCTTTCCAATGGCTGAAATTGGCAAAAGCATAATGAAAAACATCTTAGCAACTTTCAGTAGAAGAACATTATAAAGCCTATGAACTAGAGATGCACTGAATCCTTGATTTAGCTTCTCATTCAGCACTTTATTTTTTTTTGGCTAATATCTTAGTGCTTAACCAGACCAAATATGAATGCTTACATTTTTGTATGATGTAGACATTATTCAACTTTTTCTTCAGTACCTCTTTAGTTTGGAAATTTAGCAACAGGTCTGATTACCTTAGCAACCAGGCAGTGGTTTAAATGAGAGAATGTAATATGTATATAGAACATAAGTAATAAAAAGTGGCAAAGAAATTTGTAGTCCTACAAATCATTAGTTTTTTTCTGTCACCATGTGACCCCGATTAGAAAGCTGGAGACCACTTCACTTGAAAAGCTGCTAAGAAAAGGACATTCTATAACATTAACGTAAAGCTGCAATAGCTATTTAAAGCAGGTGACATTTATTTGAGATCATGACATTTTGGGGAAATTCTGCTTACATTTTAATATGCAATGTGCTACGTCCAGTGAGAATTTTGATGAACATTCTAAGAGCAACAACCAAAACCCAACTGATGCATGTTGTTTTCCATTCAAAAGTAGACTGTAATGTTAATAGCCCTGAAAACATAATTATGCTACCATATATCTTCTTTGTTTTTGTTATTTTTTGGTTATACACAGTTAATAAACTCCATATACAGTATATGATTATATATGTTCTACCTGAATTAAAGATTAGCAGAGAGTCTAAGGGTGTTTGTGTAAAAAAAAAAAGAGAGTTGTCTGAAAAACTGCTAATGAATCACATAGGACATTTGGCACATTTCAGCTGCTCCTTTCCCTGTAGGTTGGATATATTCACACCACATAATCATGAACACAATTTGTGCAAAGAATGCAGTTTTTGAAATTAGAACATGAAACAAATTATCACATTTAAAAATTATTGAATGTCATGCTATTACACCCTTTCTTTTTAGAAAATGTTTCGGAAGGAATTTATTATCATTATTTAAGAATTGATGTAGATAGATGATAATTGACAGCAGATACTGAATGTCGCATGTTGTGTTTCATAAAGGTATCAGGAATTTTTCAAAAACTTTGACTGCCAGAAGAATTTTAATTAACGTATTATGAGCACAAATACAAGTGCGGGTTTTAGGATTCGGAATCCCATTATCCAGAAAGCTCTGAATTACGGAAAGGCCATCTCCCATAGACTCCACTTTTTTATTCTTTAATACAGTACATTGTACTTGATCCATTAAGGAAAGATCTGTTTTCTGGAAAAACCCAGGTCCCAAGAATTTTGGATAATAGGTCCAATACCTGTACATTTTATGTTCTAAACACGGTCTTTATCTGGCTACCATTTTAACTACACTTTTTCCCTGAATGTTGCTGTATTTAAAATTGGTTATAAGAAGTAGTTTATAAACTTACACATTTCACCTAGAAGCCTCAGTGTGTTGTAAAGTTGACAATAAACACTTATGCTTCATCAGAATGATTTAATTTTTTGAGCAGATGCTTATAATTAATTTGCTATAAAGTATTTAAGTGGTATATATCAATACAAAACATATGTGATATATGGATATGACTAATAACATTTTAGTAGGTATTCCAGTAATCGAGCATGGTCCAGCAGTTTTCTGAAATGCCAATTTAAATCTTACAGTTTGGCGGTCTTTTTATTTTACTCATATCTCATAACTTCATAAATGTATTCTATAGATGCTTCATTCATAAGTCCTAAATATCATTTAAGATTGTTATCCAGAAATACATTATGCAGATTATTATGAATACCAGCAAATCCCATAAACCATATTGCACTCATTTAAATAAACAACTCTTTATTTTTGCAAGAAAAGCTGTTCTTCTGTAATAAGACATTTCTTGTAATGGATATAAAATAACCAAGCAAAAAGAAAGGTTGAATCGGCTAGTAACATTATAAGATAAAATTATAAGACATTTTGCCCCAAAAATCCCAAGTAACAAGCTTTCCAGATATAGAAACCCACATGTATTGTTACATTCTTTGTCTTTTCTATTATTTTGTATCACTCAAAACATATTGCAGATTGATGGTAAAAATAATTGAAAATATATTATATGCAGTTATTTTATTGAAAAATGTTTTGTGAGCATGGAATACAATAGGTAAATCACCAAATTACAAAATTGCATTAGTATGTATTTGGCATGTTGTTTTCTTTCTGTCTTCTGTATTGTAGGCACAACAGCACTTTATCTCTTTCTACTAATGCATCCTAATATTATAAGCAATTTTCCTAATCCAAAAACCTTTGAGGAAGTGCAGTTCTTCAGTGGAAACAACTATCACAAGGGAATCGACTGGTATGATAAAAAGTATCTGTGTTTAGCCCAGTCACATTTAAGTCTTCATATTATTTTGTTATTCAGATTGTAAAATATTTATATGCTTGTGTATTGGTTGCCAAAAACACCCATTGGGATTGATTCGTCAAAGAATGAAGTTAGGAGTGAAGTTCCGCCACTAGAGGGAAATTCCGCAGCTCTACATTAATTTCTATGGGATTTTTTAAGGCGTATTTATCAAAGGGTGAAATTTCACTTTCGCCCATTGATAAATACGCCTTTCAAAATCCCATAGAAATGAATGGAGAGTGGCTGAATTTCCCTCTAGTGGCGGAACTTCACTCATAACTTCACTCTTTGATGAATCTGCCCCATTGACTCCAATGTATTGGGAAAAAAATTATTGCACAACTTGGAAAAAGTTTCCCAAAAATAACTGTCCATTAACTTCAATGTGTTTCACTAATTTTCTCCCAATTTTTTTGACGAAAAGGGACAGATTTGCCCATTAATCTCTATGCATTTTATATAATCCTTTTAGCATTTTAGAAGGGACTAACAAGATTATAATTTATAAAAAAAAAAAAAAAAAGAGGGGGAAACGTGTTTTCAACCCAGTCGTATTTATATTGCCTCTTTAGAAGTAAATAATGAATTTTGTTACCCACACATTGATTTCAGACTGTTATACCATGAATGTATTATTTGTGTTGTGTATTATTTTAGTTTTCCTCTTTCTCAACAAGGTACATGGATTATTTTCCCTATCCATCAAATACATCAGACTTCCTGTTTGAGAAGAGTGCAAATTACTTCCATTCAGAGGAAGTTCCCAAGAGGGCTGCAGCACTGCTTCCAAAAGCTAAGCTTATCACCATTTTGATTGATCCATCTGATCGGGCATATTCCTGGTACCAGGTATCTTTTATTCCCATATAAAGTCAAAAATTTTAAAATGTACTGTACTGTATTAAAGATGATAAATAATCACACACTGTTATTCGGAAAGGAGCATTGCTCAGCTGCTACAATAATTACAGAATTCCTATGTCTTCAATAAACAGAGTAGAAAGATTAATTATACTAATAAAAATGAATAATTAAAATAATGAATCCTGTTGCACACTATTAAGAGACCCAAGCAGAAGGAGATGATTTTTTAACTCTCATTCCTTACAGCAAAAAAGGTAATTTGTACCAGTTACAATATTACCTATTATAGGAATTATTAAAGAGCATCTTTTAAATATTTGGAAAATTCAGCCTTGGAAGACTAATAGCTTTACATTTTCAAGAATAACAATGGCATTGTGAAATGCATTACTGTTTATTTATCAAGAACAGCTGTGTAACAGAATAATTTCAGGGTTCAAATATTTAATCCCTGGCAATTGCTGTTACACTTGGTTTAAGATCCCATGTTTAGGGCTATCAGAAGTAAGAAGAACCAGATAATGAATCTGCCATCCAGTTAGAGAGTCAATCCTAAATATTATCAAAAGCCATCAAATGGGACTGCACTCCATAACTAGTACATATTTGTTAGAATTAAATGAAAACTGTTACCCAGAAAAAACACTTAACAAACTTATAATTTATATCATATTAAGTAGCCTCATAAATAATCTTACAAAACTGAAATATAGATATCAGTAAATCTTGCCCTTTTACATCTCTTACTTTGAGATGTCATTTCATGATAGTATGTGTGCTGCCTTAGAGATCACCTGAACAGAAATAATACAGCTGTAACTGTAACAGGAAGAAGTGTGGGAGTAAAAGACAAAACTTTGTATAGTATCTGGCTCATGTATGTGTGTCCTGGTTTCCTTGTATGCACTACTGTATGAATTTTAGGATCCAAGAGGCTACCATTAGTACTTTAAATTGCAATTTTCTATTTAGGATTACCCAATGGCACATTCTACTAGAAAATTATATTTTTATGAAAATGGATTATTTAGTTGAAGCAGGTTTTACATATGAGCTCTTTTATATTTTTATAGAGACCTATATTGTGTGGGGGTATAGTTTTCCTTTAACAGTGCAGGCAGATGGGAGTTTATTAGCACTGTAGCATCTGTCTGGCTAAGCTGATTCTGAACCAACAGCTGTGTGCAGACACAGAAATAAAATCTTCTACTGTTGAGCAGGCATAGGGAATATGATTCACTTTCCATAAGTACTGAGCTAAGAACTCAGAAAGGCAGCTTCTCTTAAAGCCATCTAACAGCTGCTAACAGCCTAGGAGTTCATAAGGAGACAAGGAATAAGCCAGAATGGAAATCTATTAATAGTCTTGCCAGGTCGAGTCTGCATTAAAAATAAAAATTTTGAAGTAATCAAATTGACTATCAAATAGAACAAAATTTGATTAGAATTGAAAAAATTTGATTTGAATGAAAAAATTCGACTTTAAGGATTGTTTCTGAAATTTTTTTGTAAGTTAATTAATTTTTTTGGGAAAAATCTTTAGAATCGATCAAATTGAATAAATAAATCGAATAATTCAAATTATTTTAATTAGATCAAAAACAGACATATTCGATCAAAAATGCTCTATTTTTGATTAAAAAAAACACTTCGAATTAAATTCGATGGTCGAATTTTGAATTTTTTTTTATTCGAAATTCGACCCTTGATAAATCTGCCCCTAAGTGTGGTCGATCAGATTCAGGTATTGAATATGCAAACTAATAAAAATTTTCAGGAGCACAATACTTTTCTAAACTTCACTGTAAAACCTGTATCTCAAATGAGTAGCCAAGGACTTGAAATATCTGTTGAAAGTACCAGAATTCTGCCATTAATACACATCTAAATTATGTAATTATAGAAAAGAAGAAAGGTAACTAAATGTAAATTATATATAGATGTCAAGTGGTATAAAGTTGGGTTTATAATTCAGATATAAATTGATAATATGCTAAAAGAAGGAACAGGGATTATAAAATGAAAGATAATTATCATACAACAAACAACAAACACCCCCCACACCCCACAACAAACACATTTTTTCTGTAATTAGGTTTTTGTCATTTTAATCTACAACTAACATTAAAGGAGAAAGAAAGTCGAGAGTTACTTGGGATTGCCAAATGTTAAGCACCCCCAAGAGATTGTAATGACTTACCTGAAACCCTGGGCCAGTGCTACTATCAGCAGAAAACTGCACTGGGTTTTAACAATGAGCACCACAGAACGATAGACTTCGCATACACAGTAGAATGAAAAAGCCGACTTTTAAGTTAAAGTTTGGCTTTTCGTTCTAATGCGCACGCGCAGCCTAGCAAAAGACGGAAGAGTGAAGTCTATCGCTTCGTGGCACTCACTGGTAAAACCCCAGGCCAGTGCCATTTTCTGCTGATAGGAGCACCGGCCTGGGGTTTCAGGTAAGTCATTACAATCGCTTGGGGGTGCTTAACATTTGGCAATGGCAAGTAACTCTCAACTTTCTTTCTCATTTAATGTTAGTTGTAGACAAAACCTAATTACAGAAAAAATTCCTTATCCTTTTAACGGCTTTAACACACAGGCCTGTATAAAAACACTCTGCCTTTGGCCTTGTGCTTTCATATGGTAATGGAACTCCTCGGCAACTCATAATATCCTTATATTTTACAGTAGAGAGTACTTTATACTGTATATATTCTGCCTATTTGTGCATTTAGAATTGTATTTTATTGAAGTGAAGTTTCATTGTTTTTTTTTTTAGATGCAGCATGCTGCTAATTATTTTTTGTGTATGACATGCATTCGTATGACAATATTAGTGATGGGTGCTATATTTCACTGCATTTCACAGTGTAAAAACTCCCATAGTTTCTATTGTATGATATTATTAGTGGTGAGTGATACAGTATATTTCACTGCATTTCACTGTGTAAAAACTCCCATAAATTCTAATGTATAGGGGGAAAAAAGTTGCATGGTTTGGAAAAAGTTGCCCATTTTGAAATGAAATGCAGACAAAAACAACAGTGTGTAAAAACCCCTAAACAACTAGGAAATAGGTTTCTAATGTTCATGCATGGATGAAAATGATTGTAGGATTGTTTAGAATTGAGTATCATGAGTTACTTAAACAAGGTCTTTTTTCAGCATCAGAGATCTCACGAAGATCCAGCTGCATTAAAATTTAGCTTCTATGAAGTGATTAGTGCTGATCAGAATTCACCCTTAGAGCTCCAGATGCTGCAAAGAAGATGTCTTGTGCCTGGCTGGTATGCGTCTCACATAGAAAGATGGCTAGCCTATTTTGCACCTTCACAGGTAATTAATTCAGCATGTTCAGTTGTATTTTATGCATGGGGATAGAGGAACACAAATAAATATAGCAATGAAATTCAGTTGAGAACTCCACCTATTTGCAAATGTAATTGCTACTGAAAGCAATGTGTGTCTGATTTGTGAAGAAGCATGCAAGGTATTGTGGGAACCGGAGTTCTGGTTGGAGGAGAGCTGGCTTCAGCTACAATGTTTCAAGAGTAATGTTTTTAATTACAAATATATATATCCCTTTAAAACTTATCCATTGAAAACTTGATCAAAGGTTTTCATTCAGTTACTGGTCCATTCTCCTTGCACTTGCTTCTTGGTCCCATGTGTCATACGATCAACTGGATCTTGAATAGTAATAGCAATATTTTCACTTTCAATCCTGCTCTTGTTGTTCTGTACATCTGCAGCTACAAATGCCCATCCCATTTCATCTAGAAATGAATCCTGTGTTCCTGCAAAAACATTGTTTCCTTTACAAAAACAAAATGTTCTCCAGAGAAATAATATCATAAAAAGAGACCTTTAGGCACATGCAGCTTATAGTCTGAAAATAATGAACATATTTTCCAGAACAGCAAAACACTTCCCCCCGTTCATACTTTTACCGTATTATAAAAACGTACAGCAATGTGTATGCAAGTAGTACTACGTACAGTAGTTACACATACATATGTTCATATGTGTTCAAAGCAAAATACTAGTCTGCTGTGATTTTCAGAATAAGATCGCCCATATTTATGTTCCAGTTTGGACACAAATTTGTGGGTCTTGAGATATTCATTGGACTCCTTGTCCCTCCATTTATATACTGTAGAGCCAGTCTGGCCTTCTGTTGCATTGAAATAGATCTGGACTTCACGAAGATAAATTCATCAATTGCATTCCTTCTGAATATCACTCAAGTTGTGGCAATAACAAAATGCTTACATTTGCTGACATCTGTAATATAGTAACACTGGTAGGAACACTGATAATTGTTTATATTTGCAGCTTCTAAATAATGTCTAATTGTCAATTGTACAAAGCTGGAGTAGTGCAAGTATCCTTTAACTTTAGCAAATGTTTTATAAGTTTAAATGGTCTTTCTCCCAATCCAATATTTTTTTAGCTTCTGGGCTTGATGTACAGATGCAGCCACTTTGGATTGTAAGTTTAATGCGTCGTGAATTAACTCATCTATCTCATTTATCCCACTTAGCACAGAATATTGTGTCACAGCATCCCATCCAATTAAAGAGTTCACCATTGAAAACAATGGAGCTTTGGTATGCTAATGAAAAGGTTAAATGCATTAAATGAGTTAAGATGACTTTAGATAACACAGTTTCTTCAATTAGAGTCACGACGCATTTAATTTACAAATCCAAGTGACTCTCTCTGTATAAGTTGTTATTCTGTGTATTAGAGCTCTTTGCTTAGTATTCTAAGCAATTTTGTTACAGAAAATTAATATTTGCATAAATGCAAAGCCACTGTGCAACCTGTCACCACTTTAATGAAAAATAGCTCATAAAACCAGCTAAATTGTCAATATATTTTATCTTAAAATATCAGGGAAGAGGGATTGCTGTTCCAAACTGCAGTTATGTCTGAATATTAATCCTTATAGAGCTGGAAGTACAAAGCACACAAAGATAAAATCAAGTAAGATGCAGAGGACAAATGCAAAACTGAGATCATACCTCCAAAATAGTAGTAATGTTATTCCATGTTTAATTTTTCATTGAGTACATGCTGCAGGAAAGAAAACAAAAACATTTATGGAAATATGTGTAAATGTTAGTGTTCTTGTATGAGAGTAAGTACCACTCTCACAACTAAGAGTGATCATATAATCTCTCTAATGCTTTGCTTAACAGTAGGTCCTTCCAGCTGACATGAACATTTTTGGTTCACTAGTGTTGGTGTTGAGGTGGGTAAGAAAAGACGTGGTTGGACCTTAATTATCAGAGGGGGGTCAGCTGGTTGATGACAACAAGCAAAAAGCTCAGATTCTGAACGCATAATTTTTGTCTGTCTACACAAATGAGGGACCAGCTAATGAAGGTTTCCTTATTAATAGTCCCAATTCTAAAAATACATCTAATGATACATGGTTCACACATGATGAAATTCAAAAGAGACTAGAACATATTAAGATAAACAAAGGTCCAGGGCCAGATGGGATTCATCCCAGGGTACTTAGTGAGTTTAGCTCTGTGATTGCCAAACCTCTCTACTTAATTTTTCAGGACACACTGAGGTCTGGCATGGTGCTAAAAGACTGGTGAATTGCTAATCTGGTGCCACTATTCAAAAAGGGATCCCGTTCTCAGCCTCAAAACTCTAGGCCAGTTAGTCTTACCTCAGTGGTAGGAAAGCTTTTCGAGGGATAAATAAAGGAAAGGATACTGGACTTCATAGCAAATAACAATACTATGAGTTTGTGCCAGCATGGTTTCATGCCTCAGCAGGGACCTCGATTCTGGGATGGCAGTGGATGTGATTTACTTAGACTTTGTTAAAGCATTTGATATAGTGCCACACAGAAAGTTACTGGTTAAGGAATCTTGGTCTGGAACATAGTATTTGTACCTGTATAGAGAACTGGCTAAAAGACAACAAAGAGTGGTGGTAAATTTAACATTTTCCAATTGGACCAGTGTTGTTAGTGGTGTACCGCAGGGCTCTGTACTGGGTCCCTTGCTTTTCAACTTGTTTAATTTACCTGGATGTGGGCATTGAAAGTATGGTTATTATTTTTGCAGATGATACTAAATTGTGCACTATAGGTTCCATGCAGGATGCTGCCACTCTGCAGAGTGATTTGTCTAAGTTGGGAAACTGGGCAGCAAACTGGAAAATTAGGTTATGCCCTTTGGCAAAAATAATATAAATGCAAGTTATACACTAAATGGCAGTGTGTTGGGAGTTTCCTTAAATGAGAAGGATCTTGGGTTTTTTTTAGATAACAAGGTGTCTAATTCTGGGCAGTGTCATTCTGTAGCTACTACAGCAAATAAAGTTATGTCTTGCATAAAAAAGGGCATAAACTCAAGGGATGAAAACATGATAACATGTCCAGGTTGGGGTTGTTTTCTCTGGAAAAAAGGCACTTGCGAGGGGACATGATTAATCTTTACAAGTACATTAGAGGGCATTATAGACAAATATCAGGGGACCTTTTTACCCATAAAGAGGATCAACGCACCAGAGGCCACCACTTCAGACTAGAAAAAAAGGACTCTTATTTGAAGCAGCATAGGTGGTTCTTCACAGTGAGGACAGTGAGGTTGTGGAATGCACTGCCGGGTGATGTTGTGATGGCTGATTCTGTCGATGCTTTTAAAAGGGGTTTGGATGATTTTTTGGACAGACATAATATCAAAGGCTATTTTGATACTAAACTCTACAGTTATTATAGCTGTGGGCATATACGGTGGTGTGAAAGTGTGGAGGGGTGTGTGTGTGTATGCTGGGTTTTAATTTGGAGGGGTTGAACTTGATGGACTTTGTCTTTTTTCAACCCAATTTAAATATGTAACTAACTATGTAACTATGAGGTCACCCATTCTGATTAAAATAAAGGAGCTTCCGCCTAAATATTCGGTAGGGGTTTTTTTTACAATGAGAGCTGTGAAGATGTGGAATTCTCTCCATGAGTCGTACAGGCTGATAATTAGAATTAGCTTTAAAAAGGGGTTTAATGGCTTTTTTACCAAGTGAGGGAATACAGGAGTATGGACGATAGCTCATAGCACAAGTTGATCCAGGGACTAGTCCATTTTGGAGTCAGGAAGGAATTTTTCTAATTGGAGAGTCTTTGATGGGTTGTTTTGTCTTCCTCTAGATCAGTGCTGTCCAACTTCTGTGGTACTGAGGGCCAAATCTTTTCTGGCCTACGTGGTGGAGGGCCGATAATCGAAGTCAGTGTTGACCACTCTCCCTTTTAAATCACACCCACTGTAACCCACACCCATGATACCACAAGAACTTTTAAGATTATATCCACATTAACAGTAGTAGCACACCAAAAATCCAAATGGTTGGTGCTCACTGCAGAGATATCCTAATCACTCATATGTGAAAAGTCAAGTCAGCTATATGCCTTATCCTCCCATGTGGATAATGAAAACCACCAACACATGATTAAACACTTTAGCAACCCCTAATAACTAATTCCAAATGCTAACAAAAACTCAGAACAAACCCCTGCCAGGCTTACATCCCACAGGTGGCATAGGGCAAGCACAGAATGACACACACAAGCAGCACTGGCCAAGCAGATTATGACACACACAAGCAGCACTGGGCAAGCAGAGAATGACACACACAAGCAGCACTAGACAAGCAGAGTATGACACACACAAGTGGCATTGGGCAAGCAGAGTATGACAGTTTCTGACCTGTCACTCACTTACTCTTATACTGAGACCTCCCTCAACTCAGGTCCTAGCAGCACACCCCACTTCCAGTGGGTGCACTCGAACTAGACAGAACATATGTCCACATCCCTTTTATAACCTCTGAGGAACTACTCCCCCTCCCGTACTGGAAAAAGGGCCCAGCCTAGCTGGGCATAAGAAAACCTTTACCCTTTTACATAGTGACATCTACTGGCCATTCACTGAACTGCCAGCACAATACCTTCACATAGGAAAAAATCAGCTTTCCCTGTGTAACTGAGGACCCAATCTAGGTGTCTAAATTATGCCCAGGGGAACAAATGACCTAAAGGCTAGCAAAACCTTTATCCTCATACATATGTATACTGTGATGTACTGAAATTAATGATCTGGGTATTTGCATGAATAGAAGAATAACACTGTATCAGAACAGAGGACATGGTAGGGGTGCTTGGATAGTAAAGTCAATCGGCCAGTTGACAGCACTAGTCAAAACCTCTGTATGACATGTATGTCCCAACCTAACTTTGTATAGATCAGATTTCTGCCATTACTAATGGAAGCCTTTCTGTAGTCACATTAAACACACACAAACACAGATATGGAGGGTTACAAAATATTTTATATAGAAGAGTTGCGTATATAACGCAGTTTATCTCAAAAATGTAAATCTTGCCACTGGGTAGATCGTGTTGACTAAATGCAAACACAAATAGATGTATATTTTCCTTTAAAATGTTTTCCTTTCCATTTCTCATCTTATATTGCCATCTTGTGGCAGATTACAATACCAGATTACAATACTCTTTTAGCCCTTTTCTTTCATCTTTTTAAATAAAAGACATGCCTTTAATTGCACATATTTCTTTATTTACATTACATAGTAACCACTTACAGCTTTATGACAATTAGGAGCAGATTTACTAAATTCACATGAATAATTCGAAGTTCGATCAAATTTTAATGAAATTTGAATATGAATCTTCGAATATGCAAATAAGGCAATTTCGACCATCGAATAGTCGAATTCGAATAATTTGAATATTCAAATAAAATTTTATTTGAATATTCGACTATTCAATGGTCGAATTACTTCCCCTTTAAATTTTTATTCGACCACCTACTTTGCCGGAACCAAGCTACCAGAAGGGGATTAATTATTTTAGATAGAATATAAAAAAGAAATTCGATCAATCGATTAAGTTGTTCGAATCGATCGATTCGAACGACTGATTGATCGATCAAATTTTTCCTGTTCGATCGATTGAATTGTGGTAAAATCCTTCGAATTTGATAGTCGAATTTGAAGGATTTTACTTCCCTTTTATTCATATGGTCGAATTTAGAATTTTATTGAATTCAAAATTCGACCAATGATAAATTTGCCCCTTAATGTAGCACTATAGATACTTGGGTTTACCTTTCCAGCAATACTATATATGACTTCTCACATCAGCTGGGCTGGACACTTACATAATGTATTGAAGAAGAATCTCCAGGCTGAACTTTAGCTCTCAAAACATTCATTGTGGGTGCCAGTAGTTTTTTTTAGAAACAATAGATTTAGTGAAGAAATCAAGAAGGTACAGTATCACACACAAGGGTATTCCTTACACCAATTGTGGCTACTCACCGTACCAAGATCCTCAAACGATGCTTAGTTGGCAAAAAAATAATTGTAGCAGTTTTAGAGTTTTAGAGACCAAGAATACATTCATTTTCTCTATAACCACAAATGCCATGTAATTTATTAAAAGATATGAATATAAAAACCATGAACAGTTAAAAAAATAGTTAGAGGAAAAAAATCCAAAAGCCTCTAAAAGTTTGATTGACTAAGAAATAGCTCCAATAGGATCAGCACAACATCCATTGACTTCTATAGGGCCACTATAGACTTTTTATGGTTTTAAAACTTTAATAAATCTCAGATTTTTAGAGAAAATTTTTAAAAAAATTTAAAATCACGTTAGAAAACAGGCCCCTAAATCTCCTTGGCGGAGCCCAGAGAGGCAATAGCTCACACTGTCTAGAAAAAAAGAAACAAAAAGAAAATGATAGCCAATTAGCAATTAGTATAATGTTCTTTAATGGACCATTGTTTAGTAGTGGAATATTATGCAAATATGCAAGCACATAAATAGCTAATTACTATTTGGTGGGTTGTAAAAGCAAACAGGAGAAGGGAGTCTGTGAGCAATTGATAAATAGACAGAGCTGGGTTTATGCAAACAAGTGCACGCACTGTGTTTTGCCATGACTGTCCCAAAGAAGGGAGAACACGGCAGGAAGAAGAAGCGCATGATATGGATCTGGGTCAACGGGGCCCACAAGAGCTGAGGGCCAACTGTTTTTTTTCCTGGTGTAATGCAAGTTATTACATAACTTTATGAGGGTCACATCATTTTGGATCAATTTCTTGCTACTTTCCCCCCTGCAAATCATATGACTTGTGCATGTGAATGTGCATGAATGTAACCCTTTGCTTGTGGCAATATAAACAAGAGTAAGACAGTATAGACAGAAATTACTACAGACAATGCTGGAAATTAGTGAGCAGAGGAGAAAATGAGTGCACATGCCACTGCATTTTATTTCTGTGTACTAGAATGTTTAAATAGTAAGTATATCATTATTTAGCTCATCTCCATTTCTTAGACTTATTCTCCATTTCGTCTATAAGAATGCTACTGTTACTTTCATTAACACACCTCAGAGCCCTTCTGTACAGTAACCTTTAAAAAGCTAAAAACAGGACATGATATTACTTAGGGATGTGGGCAGCCAGTTAGTGAAAAAAGAGCACTTCATGGATCATTCACTAATTTGCCTAGATCATGCATAGATAAATACCATAAAGTAATGCCACCATGAGTATGCCTTTGTGGCACAATACCACACACCAGTTCACAATATTACTCAAATATTAATAATGACAGCCTACCTGATTCTAGAATCACCAGTGACTCCATATACTGTATGTGTCACACCTGGTCTTGGTTGGTCAGGCTTTCTGCTTTGGAAAATGAAATTTGGTGGGATCAATCAGCCTTACCATAGTTGTTGGGAAACACATGAAATGATAATAATACAGCAATACTTTATGAAAAGATATCTGTGTAGTCAGTTGATGGTTATATAACCTTTATGTTGTGATATTATTTTGTAAATACTAAATCTGCAATTGTTTCTCTACAGCTGCTTATTATTGATGGACAACATCTGAGAAGTGAACCTTCTACTGTAATGGACGAGGTCCAGAAGTTCTTAGGTGTTTTTCCTCATTATAATTATTCAGAGACCTTAACGTAAGTATGCATTTTTATATGCTTTTTTTGTTGAGCTGTTCTTCTAAACTAAGTGTTATATTGCCTGCAAAAAATATAATTGATATTTCTAGTCTAGCTCATTACACAGAAACATTATAATTCACTATTGTCTTTGAATGTGACTACCTCGCTTTATCCAAAGGAAACTCTGTTATTATAAGTGAAAATGGTGTTAAGGGTATAGTTTAGAAATATGTTTGTTCTTCATTTTCCAAGCAAAGAAAGCGAAGTACTCTCCTGGGGAGATTTAAGAAAACATTACTATATGGATAGAGTAGGTATACTATTTAAGAATGTCTAATACTGTTTCTGTAAATGTTCAATCATTCCTTTTTTGGAAGAAGTGTGTGATTGAGAATATGAGTGTTAAGAGGGTCAGCATATTTTAATAGCCATGTTGGGAAATTATCCAAAGCCTTTCTCTCTCTTATTCTGTAAATTGCAAAATATGACATGGAGCGCAGAATAATTACAAATATAGGGCTCAGCCAAGGACAGATGAAGGTTACTTTTTCCTTCTTAACGTTGATCTGTTGCTTTCTGCTGTAGAGAATATATACTTTACTTTATATACAATGTAGGTGTTGACATTTTGGCTACAATGCAGTCAACCTTAACAAACACAAAGTGGTATTAAAAGTTAATATCCTTTCATTTAAATTAAAGGTTATTAAGTTTTAATTCCACTTGTTTGTTAAGGTTATATATTCCATTATTGGAATTGTTGTTGATTTTAACCACCAACACAGGTCATTGCAATATTTACATATAATACTAGCATAATTATTAATTACAATGCAGTCAAAACATTAGCATTTTTTTATTTTAACCATGTAAGCAGTTATGGTGTTAGATACATATCACATCTGTATACTATACTAGAACTATCCACCTAGAAGTCCATGGTCCAGCTGTGGATCTCCAAAGAGTAGCTATGGCTGTCATCCTGCCCAAAGGATCCATATACTTGATTGTAAGACATCATATTTTATTTAGTGATGGGCGAATCTCCCCAGTTTCGCTTCGCCGAAAAATTCACGAATTTCCAGAGAAATTGTCAAAACGAGTTGCCGCACGATTTTGACGTGCATCGCGTCAACTTCGACACGTCGCGTCGTTTCGGTGCGTCGTGTCAAAGCCGACTTGATTTTTTTCTGCGAATTTTTGCCAGACAAAATTTCGCTGGCATTTAGCGAATTTATTCGCCAGCGGTGAATCACGGGAATTCGCTGCGAATTCGCCCCTGGCAAATAAAATCGCCCATCACTAATTGTATTATAATCTGGCTCACAAATGTATTGTATATTGGATAAGAAAAGAAATCCAACGGCACAACAAGGATGCTGCTAGCAGGGCAAGCCCTTGCTCGTTTATTGCGGATGCAACGTTTCGGGGCGTAACCCCTTTGTCAAGCATGCTTGACAAAGGGGTTACGCCCCGAAACGTTGCATCCGCAATAAACGAGCAAGGGCTTGCCCTGCTAGCAGCATCCTTGTTGTGCCGTTGGATTTCTTTTCTTGCTACGATTTGTGAGGGTCGCCATACCCTATTCCTACTGAGCACCAAGGTTACCCATTGCTTGGACGGCCAGGGTGTGCGAGGGTAAGCCACTTCTTCGTTGTATATTGGATAAACCACTACATTGAAAAGTTGCAATGATCTAGATATTGAATAATAGACAGAGTAAAAGCAGTTGTGCCCGTTCAGATAATAGATAGAAAATTGGTAGAATTGCATCATTAAATTATTGAAGCCTGAAATTCACTACAAAAGTCCAATGCATCTATTTGCACTTACAAAATTGCCCTGATGAATCTAAGATTGGCATGACAAGAGAAGTCATTCAATGTAGTATAAGAAGGTCATAGGAATATTCAAATAATGTTAGTCTATCACCTTACAATTGTCCTTTAATATATATAGTAGCAAATAAGAGCTTAGATCAAATATTGTGTTACTACATATACATTTGCAAAGTCCAACTAGAGAAGAAAAGTATTGACATATTTTTGCATTGAATATTCCTAGAGTAAACTTCCAAGGAACATAAAGGCTACATTGCGTAGTTCATCAGTAATTAGTTTTATCAGTCCTTCATGGGCACTGCAGGACCAGAAAATTACAATAGGTGCTAAAGTGAAACTGGCTTAAGTTTCTTGTTAAGAGAGAGAAATAGCTAAAAATCTGCACACTTTGGAGATATAAGTAATTTGAAAATAATTAAATATGGCCTTCTATGCATTTACTGTAAATAATTATTAAAAATAGTATTATTCCTAAAACTGCACAGGAGAAAACTAGCTGAAAGACAAAACTACAAAAACAGACATTTAGATTAATTATGCTTCATTCCTTTGCATTTTATATACAAAATGGGAATTGACAGTAATATATAAAATATACTGTATTTTTTAATCTGCTGTAGAGGATAAGAATTTGCTGTTTTTTATTATTCTTTTTAACTTACTATGCCTCTTGTAATTTTAGATTCAATAAACAGAAAGGCTTCTGGTGTCAACTGTCAGAAGAAGGGAAAACAAAATGTCTTGGGAGAAATAAAGGTCGCAAATATCCGGCTATGGATTTAGAGGTATTATGAAAAACATAGTTCATGAAGTGACATATATATTGTATCAGGTTAATTTAGCTGTCAATGTCAGGTTTATAATTTTATAATTAATGGTCACTGACACTGTTCACTTGGTATTTTGAATATTAACTTTAAAGGGCAAGGAAAGGCAAATAAATAAAATCCCATTTTTAATTTCTTTAATGAAAAACAAATCTATCTCCAATATATTTTAATTAAAAAATGTGTACCGTTTTTATAAGAAACCTGACTGTATGCAGTGAAATTCTCCCTTCATTAACTGCTGTGGATACGAATTGTCAGACAATCCCTAACTTCTGGCAGGGAAACAATCATACTTATGAACAGCAGGGGGAGCCCTCACCTTACTTACCAGCCATGCAGAACTCAAGCAGCTTTGTTTTTTGATCTTTTATGATGATCCCTAAGAAGAATGGATGTATTCCTGGTTGCTTGGCCACAGACCAATAAATATTATGCCCATTGCTATACCACTAGATACTAAACCCCACTGCTAGATCACTGAATATCATTCCCATGTCTAGATAATGTAATTAGTGATGAGTGAATTTGTTCCTTTCCGCTTCGCATAAATTTCCTGTGAAATTAGCAAATTTACCAAAAATTTGTTAAACGCTTTGAAGTCAATGGGCATCAAAATTATTTTGATGCGAGCGTCAATTTTTATATGCATGCCTATTTTCTCCAAATGCATTAAAGTCAAGGGGCTTCTAAATAATCTTGATGAGGGGCATTTTGATATGCATGACTAGTCTGACACGCTCACAAAATTTTTTGATGTGGTGCATTTTTTGCGGGCAAATATGTTTGTTATCCCTATTGTTATACCATTCAGTGTTTTCTACATTTGATGCCAATGGATGTATTCCCCATTGCTTGGCCACAGACCAATGAATATTATGCCCATTGCTATACCTCTGGATACTAAACCCCACTGCTAGATCACTGGATATCATTCCTATGTCTAGAAAATGCAATTAGTGATTTCGCTTCGTATAAATTATCTGCGAAATTAGCAAAATGAAGAAAAATTTGTTAAACACATTGAAGTCAATGGCCATCAAAATTATTTTGATGTGAGCGTCAATTTTTATATGCATTTCTCCAAATGCATTAAAGTCAATGGGCTTCTGAATAATTTTGACGAGCGGCAATATTGATACGCATTACTATTCTGACATGCTCACAAAATTTTTTGATATGGCAAAATTTTTTTCCCGCGAATTCACACCTACCGAATTTATTACCCAAACACCAAATGTAATTCAATCATTCAAAGTAATTTACCTTATCTTTTCACAGTTAATCCAATATATAGGTTTAAAAAAAATATTGTTTCTAAATGTTCAACTTAAAAATAGTCTTACTCTTAAAAAGCCTCACACATTTTAGTGGGGTTTTTTCCCACTTGTATACAACACAGCATGATATGCTAGCCTTTAGGTGATCACTGATGAGCATAACACAAAATGTGCAAAATCCCGCAACTTTTTATTTTTGCAATGGTTTAATGAGCATTAAAAACCAACTTATTACCATCACAAGGGTTTAACAGACACAAAAGCCTGCTAATTTATTAACAAAACGGAATACATTTCTAACTATATAATAGCTAATTTGTTAACAAAGCAGAATAAATTGTTAACTATATATATATTAATTCAACACTTATATAAAATACATCAACTAATATTAGACTATGTGAATTAAGAAAACATAAAAAATAGCAGATGTATTTAAATAAATATTTGCTCAACAAGGTAAAGTAATTTGAACAAAACTTGAAATCACTACCATCTAGATAGTATATACACATAACAAATACCATAATATTATAAACATATGACATCTTTAAACTTATCTATGCAATGGAGTGAAATGTTATTCTCAATGGTCATAAAGCTTTATTGCTAAACAATATACAGATATGGAATCCATTATAGTTGGAATATTGGTGTGTAGGTAGCCAACTCAGGTCATTCTGCTTGATCCTTTGCTTGCAGAAAGTGCCAGCACTGCACATTAAAACTGCTTGTTTACTTACTTTTCAATGCAATCTCCTCATCTATAATACCTAGAATAAAGGGCCAATGTATTAATATTTGTTTTGTTTCCCCAAATCAAACTTTTAAGTGCAAGATTTATCAAGGGTCAAATTTCGAGTTTAAAACTCCCATAAACTTGAAATTCGGAAGACAAACAACCAATTGAAATTTATTAAAAAAATATATATTTTTTTTAAATTCGAGTGAATAGTCCTCCAGATTACTCCAAATTTATTGTAGGAGGTCCCCGATAGGTTAAGACACCAATTCAGCAGGTGTCTTAAAACCAAATGAGACATCTCAAGGTTTCATGTAGATATATCATGTTTATTCAGTTAGTTTTTACAGGTAAATCAGAGATGACAACAATAATGCTACAGAGTGATAACTATAAACCACATGGCCCCTTTGATTCTTAATTAAAAAAAATCATAATAAATTATTTTTATTAAAATATGTGCAGTTTTGATGATGCTATATTTGGTTTTAATTGCTTGAGTAATGAATGAATTGCTAAAATTTTAAAGCAAATATTTAATCTCTACTGTGTGAATTTGCAAACTGTGTGACTGCCACTTATAATTAAAATGCAAGTTTTTTTTTTCACGGTAGACTTTTCCTTATAATAAGAACCCAGTACATATGTGTGTTGAAATATTAATTTCAAGAACTTGTCCCTGAAGATGCTTATAATTAACAAAAAATTGAAAGACACATAACAACAACTCTTTAATGTCCTAAAATTATCTTTGTGTAAAAAAAAAAAACAGAGCAGCGAAATGTTCCTTTTTTCCCACACAGACCCCTTTTTTCCAAGCAGTGTTAAGAATTTGACATGTAATAGGGTTATCAGCAACATTTATTAAAGGATGCTACTGAAGAAAATCCTGAAGAAAGCTATGTAGCTTTGAATACACAGTCCTTTTGTAACCTCAATATTCCATACAGCCCAACACATTTTCTATGTGCCTCATGTTAAATGATGTTGGTAACTTTTTCATCTACAGTAGATTGTATTTTCCTCTGTTCCCCTTGGGACATTTGTTGTGAGTACCACTCTGCTTACATAGGCATTATTCTCATATAGCTATTCTTCCTGCCTTTAAGAATTACATACTTACAATCAAATTGCCAAGTTTACAGCAATAAAATGCTTACGCTAAAAATAAGCTTGGTAACTTGTGTAAGAATGTTGCCATTCTTAACACATTAATTTCTCACAATGCCCTTTCGGCTCCTCATAGATAAAACAAGACTACAGTACATTCGAGATTCCATATGTTAAAATGAGGTGCAACATAACAATCAGTTGCTGCTCAACTGTGATCCTTAGATTAATTTTATTATAAAGATTGAGCAAGTCATATCAAAGATAATATGCAATCTAAGAGAAAAATGTTTACCTACTTTACTCATTTCACTATGACAGAGCTCACTAACATTCTTGGATGGAGTATTGGCTTCTATTCTGTCCTATTAAAACCCTTCCCTTCCAATATCACAACTGACAGCTTGCAGTATTCTATTACAGATTCAGACCCTATATACTCCACCTTGAGGGAAATCCAAGAGGTGTATGGATCTACTACTCTTTTATCTAGTTATAGGTGGGGACTGAACCTCTTCGATTGTCATATTGGTCGAATTGCATTAAAAACATTCAAATTCAATTCAAATTTGATTGTTTTTGCAATTCAACCACTTCCCCTTTAAATTTGAAATTCGAATTTGAGGGTTTTTGAACCCTTAAATTCGAATTTTAGTAAATCTGCCCCTAAGTCACCTTTGTTCAGGTATAATAATAATTTTAATTCCTTATCAGCTCTTCATCATTGCACGTGTGCTTACTTGTTTTGTTGTAACCAACCTTCTTTTATGTATTTTACAGTCAAGAGCTTTTCTTTCAACTTACTACCAAGACCACAATATTGAATTGTCCAAAGTTTTGCACAGATTGGGACAACCATTACCTTCATGGCTGAGACAAGAACTACAGAAAGTGAGATAGCACTGGAAAAAATGGACTAATTTTGCAAATCTGCGTTTTCTACTATTAAAAATAATAAAAATTAAAGATCCTTCTCCTTGGGACACCTATGAATATCTATACTGACCCTCTGTGTAACTCACAATGTCAAGAAAGTTTATATATGCACGTGATGGCAGATTTTAGCCTCATTATGTCAGATCTCAGCACCACAGTTGACATATGCTATTTTATACAAGGATACATTCTGCATGTATCTTGGGACACCTGCTTCCTGCATTTTCTTTAATAACAGTTACACTATTTCTATCGGAAATTTCCATTTACTCCAACATAAGAAACTGTCTGAGAAACCAAAGCAATGAAAACTGGAATAGTGGGCACTGAATGCCAAGGTTAGTTGGTCCAATAAATAAAGCAAACACTCTCATTGACTTAATACTGCCATGTTGCTCATCATTCATGTAATAACATTTTATTTATTTTTCACATTTACAAAGCATATAAGAGAATACCACCTTCGCATTTGTGAAGGCATGATTTCTCAAGACATATATACAAAAGTAATGCTCAAAAGCAAACAGTTCTCCATGTCTTTGCAGATCAAGCTGTGATTTAAAAAAGGATTTAGTTCAATAAAAGCTCCCTACAGCTCTCAGAAGTGCTGTTCAAAATTATTCTTTTCTTTAGCCATTAATAAGGTTTTATTTTAGATTTTTTTTTCATCCAGCATATAACTAACTTCAAAATTATATTTGACAGTCATTTGAAGAACCAAAACTTCAGTCTTCAACATAATGTCAGAAGAGCTTTTGTAGTATTAATTGAAAGGTCAGCTCTACACTAAAACTATTAGTCCATTCATTCAGAATGGATAAACCTTATCTATACTATTATTTGCTTTAAAAGTCCAAAGCCTAATAAAACTGGTGTGCTAATATATAGCATTATTTTCTTTCTATAGCAGGATATCATTTATCAAATTATTTGAATATTTATTTTAATGTAATTTTTAACACATTAGAGCCCAATAGCGTAAATCCTAATGAAAACAGTAGCTAATTTTATCATCCCAGAATGTCTTTTTGAAATGGTTATATTTTATTTCCATGCACTAAAAATTAGCACTGAGCAATCTGCTTTACCAAAGATATCCAATTTTGATAAATTTACATTTTAATACCATTGATTTATTTAGGTTTCATACAGTGAATATTCTGATTAAATGTTAAAATGTCAGCTATAATGCTTTACAGCAAAGACAAATATAATTTAGTCAACATTTTTAACAATTACTGTTCTCATTTCTTTAAGATTTAATATTGATTTATGCCACATATACACATTCTTTTTTTATGACACCCTACATAGCCAATGTGACAATCCAGTGTGCATCAACTACTTACATCTATGTTTATTCATCTGCTAAGTGCTTTTTCAGCAACAAACCAATGTAAGGTATATAGAACGTGTTTTTACAGCTATGTTTACAGTTGTGGTACAATGAAAGTGGAGATAAAAAAAGACTCACAGGGAACAGATAATCCCCCTGCATAAAATCTTTTTTGCTTTTCTGTGAGCCAAAAAAAAGGGGGATGGGGATATTTATGGTGAATCAAATGATCTACCTCACAAGGACTAATCATGGAGTAGCCCCAGTTCGCTTTAGCCCTGTTTAACTCAAGACATAACAAAAACATTGATTTTCTTGATTATAACAATAGGTATAAAGTAGTTTTAGCACAAGCCTTATTCATTGACTGCTGTTTTTAAAGGTGGTTCAACAAGGGTCTCTCAAATGAAAAAAAAATGGCTTTAAGAGTCCATAGAATAAAAAAAACTTTTAAATTGATGACTACTGATAAGCGAATCTGCCCCTTTTAGCTTTGACAAAAATTTGCGAAACTGTGAAAATTCTACAAAATACATCGAATGTGATACTGATGCTAAATACTTTCTTTTCAATATATGAATCTACCTAAGAAATTACCTATAGGTCATGTTGATCTTTTTTTTTTTTTTTTACTTGAAGTTCTTTAACCTGACTGTTTTGCCAACCTGGCTATCCCTTCTCAGCCTGCCAGTTAGAGCTACTAATGCTAATGTGAAAGGTAATATAATAGCATCTAGCACAAAATTATAAATAGTATACAAAGACAATATTATGATGAATATAAAAAAGGTTATTTTCTGGGGTCAGTATCTCTTGAATTCTATGTATCTAATAAATGGGTTTCTCCAAGCAAGATCAGTTTAAACAGAAAGTCTTTGTAATTGTGTAAGCGACAATCAAAGTTTAAAACAAAAAAAAAAGTCAACAGCTGGGGAATAGCTCTTTTTTTTTGCATACAGTTAACTCATAATATCTGAGGATTTATTTTATCAATGCTTTGCCAAAACATTAGATTTTAGAAAGAGTCATGTTTATCACTATGAAGATTCTCATTCATCTAGCTCATGATATATTTAACAAAAGTAACTCAAAGCGACTTGCTGATAAATTTTTAATGAAGACTTTTCAATGCACATCCGGCCAGCTTCTTCAGTTCAACTGAATGGTTTAGGGGAGTTGTCGGCATATAGACTCTTCCAACAATCCAATGACAAGGTACATTGTAACTCTTCAGAGAGGTGACGTCTGAAATTCACAGTGGTGTTGATTCTGTGTAGTTACAGTGATAGGATTACCAATGTGTCATGCATGAGAGTTGCATGAATGGTTGTGTAAAGAGTTCTGAAACTGCCGGGGCACTGTATGTAGCAGACAGATGGTGTCGAAGTCCCCCGCCTCTGTTCAGGGATGGTTTCTCCACCTTAACATGAATCGCCTCTTTCACACCTCTTTCAAACCAGAGGTCTTCTTTATCCAAAATGTATCCTCTTCCCACATCCATTCATGCAACTCTCACAAGTAACACATGTTTTCTAGGAGTTGCATGACACATTGATAATCCTATCACAGTAACTACACAGAATCAACACCACTGTGAATTTTAGACATCACCTCTCTGAAGAGTTACAATGTGCCCTTGTGATTGGATTGTTGGAAGAGTCTATATGCCGAGAACTCCCCTAAACCATTCAGTTGAACTGAAGATGCTGCTCAGATGAGCAGTGAAGCATCTTCATTAAAATTTCTCAGCAAGTCCAGATGCTTTGAGTTACTTTTGTTAAATATGTCATGGTTATCAGTTAAGTTATCAGAGTTACTGAATAACAAGAGGGTCAGACAAAGAAGTGAATGATGGATGCATGTACCTGCAAATACAATAATTGCTAAAATAGCTCATCTTCCAAACCTAAATCATTTTTCCTAAAAACCAACTACCCAACAATATACCAATATCATTGTAACATCAACATGATTTGGTCCAGTCTAATGTATATTCATGTCGAAACCCTTCATATTAAATGCCCCAACCTACCTTTCTAAACTATTGCATTTTATTTTCTGCACATGTCTAATCAGAAAGTCAGTATTATTTTACTAAAGAAAATCAATATTCAATGTGCAAGCTGTTGTGCAGTTTTTTCTGATAGATTTTTAGCCATTAAGCATTAAAGAACTGTTTTGCTTAGAAAAAGGAAGACCATTTTACAAGTAAAAATAATAAAGTAAGTGTTTTTGTTTTTTTTTTTGCAAAATTTTTTTAGACATAAGCTATTTTGGAGAAGTGTCCCTATGTTGCTTCAGTTTTTTTTAATTTATGTTCCTTTTTTAATGTTTCAGTAGATCTGCTTAAGGAAGATGTCAACATGTGGGCTTAACTAATATTTGAACTTCTTCACAAGAGGATTTCTTTACAGAAAAAAATGAGCTTTCCATCCATATCAAAACCTAATTTGTTCTGGATATATACACATGTCCTTGTATCATTTAAGTTTAGTATGACAATTATCAGAATTTCAAAACTTGTGGAATTTTGTTTATTTTTATCACACCAATTTAAAATATATTGCAAGACTGTCTCATATATAAAGTAACAGATAAACTATTTTTATTTGAAGTAAAATGTCTTTTTTCTTTAACACTTGTTATGTTGTATATATTGTGTTCAGTATTTCAGTGGTCAAACTTCAAACTTCAAAAAAAAAAAAAAGACCGGTGTGAAATTGTTATTAACAGATTATCCCTGTACTGCAGGGGGTATACATTTTAAATACAATTTAATTTCAGTTTAAATTGATTAAATGTTGAAACAAGAGGTGGTGGCCAGCACAAGGGAGGCTTATAATGAACTATTTCTAAGGATGTTAAGTACAAGATTCAAAATGCCCCTTCTATTCACAGATGCACAGGTAAGGGGCTCCCAACTGGCCTCCTGCTGCACCTTAAATCGTACCTTTTAGGTAATTTGAGTAAATTGAAAACACACACTCTGGTTTTTCAAATTCAATCTTTCAGAATTCAATTTTTTTATCAAACCAAAAACTGTGGCAACTAAAACCCGGCCAAAATGTATTAATATTTTTCAGGTTTTTAACACAGATTTATTTGTCACAAATATGCTAGTGATTAAAACAACAAAGCTACAATTGTGAAAAATTACAGTTGCCGTTTTGTTGCAATTGAGTTTTGAATTTGAAATTGAATAAATCTGCCTCCCTGTGCTTAGTTGTTTAGAATCATGTAAATTCATACAGGGAAAACAGTCAAAGTAAGATTACAAGAATAGCTAGATCTCAAGGGGGTGTTTAACAATGATATACTGTATTAGTACTGATAAACCTGTGCAAATCACAGTCCAGGAATAGTGATGGGCGAAACGGGCGCGTTTCGCTTCGCCGAAAAATTCGCGAATTTCCAGAGAAATTCGCGAATTTTTAGCCGATTCGCGAAACGAGTCGCGCGTCGTTTTTGTAGTTTTTGACGCGCGTCGCGTTGTTTCCGACGCGTCGCGTCAAAAACGACGCGCGACTCGTTTTTGCGCGGCGAATTTTTTTTGGCAAATTTTTTTGGCAGTTTCGCAAATTTATTCGCCAGCAGCGAATCGCGGGAATTCACCGCGAATTCGCCCCTGGCGAATAAATTCGCCCATCACTATCCAGGAATAAGATTTTAGTATATTTCTTCAGCATTGGTTGCACATTGGTGGCACAGCCTCTTCATGGGTTGGTCAAATTAATTAAAAGTCTGCAAAGTAATTAAAATGAAGCTCTCCAGGTAGTACATTAAATTTTCAAATGTAATTTTGGGCAAAACTCTCAAATTATCCAAACTTGACTTATAAGAAATTAAATTTGACTAACCACCATCTAGAATCTGCTGAATTACTGTATAAGTAAGAAGTCCAGGGATCATTTTGGTGATGTTTGGAGTCTTCCCGACATTCAAGTTCTTTTCACAGAAACCTTGGTTATCCTTCCCCATGGTTATGTCCTAAAACTATAACCTCCTGCCATTAGCATCTATGTTGCCCATGCTCTAAAATAGTTTAGACAAAGTAGTGTGGCTTGTGATTGAACAGGTAATACCCCCATAGTACCAAAGAGGCTACATGTATTTACAAAGTATAGTACAAAGCAATGCACTTTGGGTACTAGCAGAATAATGAATAATGTGCATTTATCTTTTATGTTCCATATACCTGTTGTTTTGTAACTTATAATGTATTAAATTCATAACATTTTAGGGGGATATGACATGCCATGTGCTTATTATAAGTCATCTGACTCCCAATAAACAATTCTTCAATAATGTTAGTATTTAAATTGATTCAAAGTGAAAACTCGAATCAAATTCGAATATAAAAAATTCAAAATTCGAATTCATTTTGTGCTTATGCGGCTATCAAATAGCCCAAAATTCGATTTGAATTGGTCAAATTCGATTGTCGAAGTGCTGGCCCTTAAAAAAAAATTCAATACAATAATTCGGCAGATAAAACCTACCGAATTGCTATATATCCCAATGGGAAGCTCCCATTTTTCCAAGATTTTTTGATCTAATAAAAAAAATTTGAATGCTTAAAATCATTTGAATCAATCGATTCAAATTATTTTTTCAATCAATCGAATTTTTCATATTTGTCTGTACGTTTTGTTGTCTACAAATTAAACCTTGTCTATCTGAGCCCTTCACTACCAGAAGGCATCCATGGGCATAAGTATGAAATTTATTACATAAATATTACTTTGAATAGTGAATCTTGGACTAAAACTCATGAAATTGAATTAGTGTTTCAGAAACTTGATTGTTTGAGATTTATGAAGCACAAAAAAAATTCAGCATCTAAAAGCTGGAGAGTTCATGTAGAATTGCAGAAATGGGAATTGCTTTTTTTTCAATTCGATTGGCTGCATTTTAGGGGTTTTCACTTTTTTAATTGTAAAGTTTTAGAGATTCAAGTTTTTTAATTAAATAAGTGCATATTCAAGATTTAACAAATCCAATGATGAATTTAAATAGCTGTGTATTTTTTTACGCAGTCTGATTGCCATATTTTGCATGGTTATTGTACCCAGTTATATTTATAATGTGACCTATTCAAGTCAGTCGGAAAAAATTTAAGCAACAAGTAAATTTCTGAGGTACAAAACATTGTTAAGAATGGGAGCGTTTTTGAGAGAAGATCACTGTTTACATGGCATTTTCAGACAGTTGCAACTTTTTACACCAGAATTTTAGGCAGAAAATCTATATACAGTACATCTTTGATGCCTGGTGATCGCATAAAGTTGAATTATTTGGTCAGAATTTATTTACATAGCGTTTTATATATATATACCCCTTAACTTGCACAGTCATTTAATACAGACCCTCTCGACAGTTATTCTTATATAGGACAATAAAATACATTATTCTAAAATTAAGTAAATCCTTTTTCTGTAAAATAAATATTTATATTGTATTTTATTTCAGTGTGCATATAAGCTAGAATGTTAAACACATATTTAGATGTGGGCTTATGTGCATTTTTTGATACTTTTGCAACTATTTTCTTTATATCCTTTTTCAAATATATGAAAGTTGAATACATTTATAAGCTTCCGTTAAATTAAAAAATGAAGCTATTCTTGGCAGATGTTCTGACCTATAAAAATACATTTAGCCAAGTGTCAATCCTGAAAAGAAAAACTAAGCTGAAATTAGATCTGCTCAATATCAGATGCTTTCCTCCTGCTCATTTAAAGTTTTGTATGCAAATTTTGTAGAAAGACATACCATATGCATGAACTTTTTCCAATCTGTTTGACCTCTATCAGGCATCCAAGCTAAAATAATGAATTCGGAGGGAAGAAAGATTAATAGATTGTGATATTGTTTCACAGTAATTTCACTTTAGCTGGATATAACCACTGAAAGTTAAGGAAAGCTTTCAAAACTAGGAGTTCATTTCGATTAACATGTAAAATGCTTAGGTATAAAACTTTTAATTGTGCAGATAAAAGGAAAGTTCCTTAAAATATTTTACAGAAATAAAATTGCTAAACTATAAAGATAACCCTACTTACTCATCAATTAATACATTTTACTTACTTTATACATCCCCCAAGCAAGTCTTTATGTGCCATGAAACAAATGTACAGCCAAGAGTGGAAGCTTTGGAAAAGTATTAGAAGGTTTGATCTGTCGGCTATCAGCTGAAATTTTTTGAAATAACAAAAATTCTCCAAAATACATTGAAGTCTGTGGGCTACTAATTTTTTTTTACACATTTTTTTCATCCATTGTTGTCTATGGGTGTCATTTTTTGCAGCCAACTTTGGCAAAGAAATTCACTTGTTACTACCCCACACATTTAGCCATCACCTAATCAAGTGTAGTTGAGGGATTATATTTTTCTCTTATCTCCAGGCCTACCTGATCTACCGACTCAGCATCAAACTAGTGAGTTCATAAGAGAATATCAAATTGTGATGTCAGGTAAGATTAAATTGTGCTTGCAGATTCCAAAAATTTAATAATTGTAAGTAGCATAGAGATGGTAGAATTAGATGGGACATGTTTGATTTGCTTAACTCTAGTGAGGGGCGAATACCCGCGTTTCGCCGCTGGCGAATAAATTCGCGAAACTGCAAAAAAAATTAGCAAAAAAAAATTCACCACGCAAAAACGAGTCGCGCGACTCGTTTCGCGAATCGGCAAAAAATTCGCAAATTTCTCTGGAAATTCGCGAATTTTTCGCCGAAGCGAAACGCGGCCGTTTCGCACATCACTACTTAACTCCCATTATCCCCTTTGTGCAAGTCATGGATCAGTGAGTCCCTGTTCTTTGCCCAGTTGCTACTGCCCCATCAATCTATATTATAATTACCTGTAACCCAAGATAATGTTTTATATAGTGTCTATTGCTTACTTATATTATTTTGGGATCATTGCATTAGAGGATTTTCTGTGTCTGTGATAACTTCAGTCACTACAAGGGGTTGCACTGAAGCATGCAAAAGTGAGTTGAGGTACAAAGTTTAATTTACAATTTGGCCATTTTCCCACTGACCAAACTGTAAATTATATCCTTATATATGGTGTATTCTAGTGTCAAATTGCACCATTTAATGCCAGAACACACCAAAGTCTCACGTGTCTCTCTCACGGTCTTGGCACCCCCAACTTTTTCTCACAGACTGCTGATGCCTTCCCCACCTGTCCCAGCTCCACTTCCTAACCCTGTGCAACCACACATCCACCTGCATTAGCGTGTTAGAGGAGGTGACATCAAAGAGAAGAAGGAGATCTTCCTTGTGTTTCTATTATCTTTAACTGAATGCTCGGGCAATCACATTTTGCTTTCTCCACAGCTCTTAAGCCTTTTCCCACATTCTTTATGAATTACAGTAAGTAAATTAAAGTAATGGAATATTATTCAATATATATTCGTCACTTTCTGACAGCAGATAGTACTATTCTACATTTAAATTACACATCTCATTATTCCGAGATATTTTCAGTTTGATAGTTGTAGGTCTATGAACAATAGCTATTTGGGTGGGACAAAACAACATAACATTATATATATATATTGTGGGGGTTCAATCGCTGGCAGGCTGCAAATGAAGGCAACTACACACACCAAGACCAGTGTAAGGGCTTCCTGCCCGCGTTTATTTTTCAGCTGCTGCAGAAGTTTCCCCTCACAGAGGGTAGAAAACAACAGTTGGAACAGAAATATCAAGCCTCCTGGCTAACACAAAAATAAATGTTTCTCTTTCTCCTGAAGCTGAGCAAATCCAGCAGCCTGTGTCTCTCACACACACACAGGCTCAACAGCTCTCCTGCACAGCTTCAGGTGTACTACAAATAGGCCTAGGGCCTCCTGAAAACCTGGCCTATGGATTTGGGAATTCACCCACCCTGCTCTTGCGGATTCCGAGTAAGACCAGCCCCGGATCAACAATTACAAAAACTGCAGAGAAACCAAGTGTTTCTCTGCCCAAAACACTGCTGGTCTCACCTCAGTAAAAGTGTCTGAGAATCCGTGGCCCAACCAGGAAACTGGGGACCTTTTTGTCACCATACCACAATATATATACATGTTATTTTTAAATAGAATATATATTTTCATTTTCTTCACTTACTCCTAATTTTGTGCCATTTCCTTTGCCTGATTGGTAGAAAATGTTTCTCCAATTTCAGGAAATCCTACATAAGATGGTCCAGTCTAAGTTCAGTATTGGCTCAGCCACAATGACATCCAGTTTTCATTGTGCTCACAATCTGCTTTATGTACAGTATTTTTGTTTTAACCATACACATTGACATAAAAACATGAGTCATTGCACAAAAATACAATAGAAATAGCAGGTAAGTAGTGATGGGCAAATTTATTCGCCAGGGGAGAATTCGCGGCGAATTCCCCCGATTCGCCGCTGGCGAATAAATTCGCGAAACTGACAAAAAAATTCGCCCAAAAAAATTCGCCGCGCAAAAACGACGTGCGACTCGTTTCGCGAATCGGCGAAAAATTCTCTGGAAATTCGCGAATTTTTCGGCGAAGCGAAACGCGGCCGTTTCGCCCATCACTACAGGTAAGGATTGTTTTATGAAATGCTACTAGTGTTAAAGTTTTAATGCAATGATTTTGTTGGCCCCTATCTATCTCTGAACAAACAAACCTCCCCTTTATTAAAGCAGCAGCCTTTGAACAGCTCATTATCAGAGGACTTCTCAGTGGTAATTAGTTTTATCAGATCCTTGTGGTCTGTGGGATCGGGAAGTGAAAGGAAATACCAATGTAAAACTAATTTCATTTCTTGTTTAATTCCAGAAATAGCTTCTTTTTTTTAACTTTCTGTTATTACTTTTTAATGTCCTTGCCCAGTTCACAAATGCACACATGAGCACAAATGTAAATTGTATTCTGAAGAAACAAAAATTGCTTCATTTTAAGTTTAGTGTATAAATCTTTTGGAATCTCTTTGAAAAACGATTCTCTTAGCTGGCAGTTTGCGCAAGTAAATTGACATGGCCTGCAGAAACAAAAAAGAGAGCATTTAAACAATATTTGCTAAAATTCTTACTGTCTAGTTCTTACTTAATATTGTATAAATTATATATATATATATATATATATATATAGTATATATACATATATATATATATATACAGTATATATACTGTGTAAATAAATATATATACATAGTATATATGCTATACATACATATATATATATATATTATCTAATTATATGATATCTATATTATTTTTTAGTTCTCATACCAAGTTATATAATCACAGAGTTTTTTAACTTAAAACAATGATCTTATTTTATGCAGTTCATCTTCAACACATTAATAATACAAGCATTTCAAACCATGAAAATGTAACTAAAATGGTAAGACTTACATTTTTCTTTTGGTACATTGTATGATAAGAATGTAAGCTTCCAAGTAACCATACAAACATTTCAACACACCACATGATATGAACTGAAATTGCTACGTGGAGCCGAACCTGTCAAGGAGGCGAACCAACTACTTATGAACACTACAAATCTACAGACTACAATGGAACCCCCCAGGAGTCATTACCTTAATAGACTGTTATTAAATTAGATACTGCACATATGAATAAAATGCTAACAACTCAATATCGCCACCCACAGAATTTAGTTGATAAAGGTTGTTTATAAAGTTTACTTTGGAACTGGAGATACCCTTTGTTATTTTCAAATTTTCAAAATGGATCAAACTATGTAAAATAATGTAAAATAGAAGAAATTGTTTTTATTTTAATATCTTTTGGATAAAAAACATCTGTATAAGCTTGAAAACTGTAATCAGCCCTCCCTCTTTGCAACTTCCTGTGCCAGACTCTCCAGCATCTCAGACTTCAACCAAGGGCTCTTTCTGTGTAAGCTATACAGCAGCAGCAGCCAGTGAGGGAGGAGTGGGCGTGTCTGTTATGTCACACTCAGTCCTTCTGTTAACCCTTACTGATTGTTTCTCTTCCCTGAACTCCTTTCTCTCCCTCTCTGTCCTGTTCCTTTCCCCCTTCCCTCACTGTTCCTTTCTCTCCCTATTTTACCCCTCTCTGTCCTGTTGGTTTACCTCCCTCATCCCTTCCCTGCTTGTTCCTTTCTCTTGCCCTGCAATAATGAGGGGAAAAAATAAAAGCAAACTTCTGTATAAATAAAACATCTGCTACTAAAAGTATTTTATTCTTTTCTGGGGAGCAATATGTATCAGCAGTTAGTGTTAATAACAGCTGCTTTTTTACCTTGCAACTCCCTGCACCTCCCTATAACTTGTTCCATAGCAGCTGCTTTTTTACCTTGCAACTCCCTGTACCTGATCATAAATTGTCCCAGAAAAGCTGCATGTAACAGAGGCAGGGATTTGCACAGTGCCTAACATGTATTACGGATATAGATTATGTCCAATTGGGCAGGTACATTTGTGACTGATGCCTATTTGCTGTGGAACACAGGAGCATACAGCTGTTCTTTAAATTAAAGAAAATGTTACTATTATAGTTTGTATTAAAGGGACACTGTCATGGGAAAACTTTTTTTTTAAACGCATCAGTTAATAGTGCTTCTCCAGTAGACTTCTGCACTGAAATCCATTTCTCAAAAGAGTAAACAGATTTTTTTATATTTCATTTTTGAAATCTGACATGGGGCTAGCCATTTTGTCATTTCCCAGCAGCCCCGGTCATGTGACTTGTGCCAGCACTTTAGGAGGGAACTGCTTTCAGGCAGGCTGTTGTTTTTCCTTCTCAATGTAACTGAATAGTACGCAGTGGGACATGGGTTTTACTATTGAATGCTGTTCTTAGATCTACCAGGCAGCTGTTATCTTGTATTAGGGAGCTGTTATCTGGTTACGTTCTCATTGTTCTGTTGTTAGGCTGCTGGGTGGGGGAAAGGGAGGGGGTGATATCACTCCAACTTGCAGTACAGCAGTAAAGAGTGATTGAAGTTTATCAGAGCACAAGTCACATGACTTGGGGCAGCTGGGAAATTGACAATATGTAAACCCCATGTCAGATTTCAAAATGAAATATAAAAAAAATCTGTTTGCTCTTTTGAGAAATGGATTTCAATGCAGAATTCTTCTGGAACAGCACTATTAACTGATGCATTTTGAAAAAAAATGTTTTCCCATGACAGGATCCCTTTAACCTTCACATCTATTGCTTTATGTTGAGCATGTAAGCTATATTGTTATAAGTGAATAATCAGGCAGCAGCATAAGACTGCTACTGTATGTGCAGGCTGGAAACACACAGGATATAGGGTGGGAGGGGAGGAATTTGGCTGCTACAGCTACAGATTCAGCCTGTCAGTCAGTACTGTGACCACTTCCTGTGAGAGAATGAACAGACACTCCCACTCTTCATTTCAGCCTAGACACCAAGCAGAGAGGTTCTCTCTTCAGTTCTGATATAATGACAGTTTTAGGAGGTAAAATGCTTTCAAAACGTTTTCCTTTCTGCATCATTACATGTTTTGAGGAAGGATGTGTAACATATCTGATTATGAAGGTTATATGAAATGTGCTATTTAAATGATTATGGCTATAAATGTTGTCTGAGTTAAGTAAACACACACACAGGTTCAGCAGTTCTATAATAGTAGTGATCCATGCATTCAAAGTTGTTCACAGCAGTTCCTCATCTTTCAAAACATTGACACAAAATGAGGTTGTAGCTTTTATCTGTTGCGTATGCCATGCATATGTCTTATAATGATAATATAGTGTTGATTATTAATTAAATTAATTCAGATACTATACTGCCAAGCAATAGGAATCAACTGATTATTATAAAAAATAATAATAAAAATATATATATTTATTTACTTTATATTGTAAGTCAGTCCCTAATCTAAGGCAGCAGCAGTCTAACGCCTGTGCTGTGAATCTACAAGAAAGAAGAGGAGGAGCTACTGTGTGCCACTTTGGAAGCACAGATCTTTATTCTAAGGTGAACTTGGGCAGTTGGGCTTGTGCAGAATTACATTGTATAACATGCATAGATACATTCTATAGTTTAATTATAATATTTGTCAAATTGTTTTACTTTGCTTTGTATACGACCTCCATAGTTCTTATCCATAGCTTTCTCCCAAATCCCTGTAATGATCCATTTGGAATAAGATAGTAGGTAGCAAGACCTATTTACCAAGTAGGGTTCTCATTTATATAATTAGGATGTATACCTTGAATACATATTTTGACTTGGCTGAATACCAATTACTCTAAAGACCGTGTCTGAAAGGGACTTCCCCAATCAATATCTGGCCAAGAGTTGGTCAGATGTCGATCAGGCAGGGGTAAAAATCCCGTTGGATCGCTTACTGCATCTGTTTTTTTCATGTGGTCCCACTATCTGCCCATTATGATCTGATCGTTGGGCCTGAAATTGTAAAACAAGCGTGTATGGCCACCTTAAGGCACTCGACAAAGGTAAGAAATGTTTGTTCACTAAAACATTGCTCAAATATGGAAATAGGGTTTATGAATAACCCCTAGTAATTATGTCTTTGGAAAATAAGCTGAGCTTACAAGACACACTAAACACATTTCATCAAGGGAAAATAATGGACTTGGTTAGCTTTACCTAACCATAAAACTATAATTTTTTTAAAGAATTTTACACATTGGAGTCACTTACTGTATAAATACATAGGGAATATTTACTATTGGTCGAATTCGACCAATTGAATTTCGGTCAAATTTGAAGTGTTTTAGTGAAATTCGATCGATCAAATAAAAAAATTGATCAAATGATCAATAGAACGATTTTAACCATTCAATCAAATTTTTTTTATTCAATCTAAAAAAGCTGAAATAACCCTATGGGAGCTTCCTATAGGGTTATACAGCAATTCGGTAGGTTTAATCTGGCGAACTAGGGATTCGGATAAAAATTTAAAGGGAAAGTAATTCCCCCATCGAATGGTTGAATGATCTAATAGATTTTTATTCGAATCATTCAATCAATCGAACTTTTTTAATTAGATGGTTGAAGAGCCCAAAAAATCGAAATTTAGAATCCTTCACACGAATTTAGTAAATCTGCCCCATTGTGTCACTTAATACATTGCCCCCTATATTTAATAATGCCCAAACTAATTAAACCAACTCAGGTTCTATACTGTATGATGGAACCATTGCATGCTAAAGTAATGTTATATTAATGTAGAGTAATTTTTAAATATTTTGTTTCCTGATATAGTAGTTCAATGTTCCCATTATTGTTATTAATTGAAAGTTACAGCTAAAGGGTCAAGGTTTGTTTGATTTTGTTAATTTGTCATAATTTTTTTACTGTGTTAATCAACATATTGTGTTATTAGACATATTAAAAGCATATTATTACTTACATAATTTTTCTTATTAGCTAAAATTTTAATTACTGAGCAAATATAATTGGCTATATTTGAGGGTGTCACTACTGAAATTAATACTCTTGCTGTGGATATATGGCATGCTGGGAATTTCCAGCTTAGATATCTTGTCACTTACACCATATGTAGTGATGGGCGAAACGGCCGCGTTTCGCTTCGCCGTAAAATTCGAGAATTTCCAGAGAAATTTGCTAATTTTTCGCCGATTCGCGAAACGAGTCGCGCGTCGTTTTTGACGCGCGTCGCGTCGTTTCCGACGCATCGCGTCATTTTCGGCGTGCTTCGCGTCATTTTCGGCGCGTCGCGTCAAAAACGACGCGCGACTCGTTTTTGCGCGGCAAATTTTTTTTGCCTAATTTTTTGCCCAGTTTCGCGAATTTATTCGCCAGCGGCGAATCGCTGGAATTCGCCGCGAATTCGCCCCTGGCGAATAAATTCACCCATCACTAACCATATGTAATATAAGGCACTAAGTTTGCCCTGGAGCAGTAACTCATAGCAACCAATAATATGTTTGCTTTTTATCAGGTGACCAGGAAATCCTGCCTGCTGATTGGTTGCTATCCATTGCTAATCCAGGGCAAATTTAGGGCCTTTTATTGCATAACCCCTCTGGTCTGATATGATACAAATTTTATGTAAAGCATAGATCCAGTGCATTTCTTGTAATTAGTATCCATTTAGCAGGTATCAACTACATAATATTATGTAGAAGGTAGTGGGTAAAAAGCAGCTGAGTTACTTTATTATTATTATTATCACTTATGAGAGAAACCAAACTCTCTAATGATAAGCACTACATACTGTATACCTGAAACATAACTTCGCTGATGTTCTTTCATTTTATTATGGTGTGGAGCCGACAATTAAAAAGCAACTACAGGAACTCAATGTTATGGAAAATGTCAACCTTCTCAAAAGACTTCACACTTTAGAAACAGTATTAAAGCTACATGTATTTAAGACATAAGTGCACCAACAATTATGAGTTTTGCTAAAGATGTCATCATATTTATAAACTGCACTGATCACACTTATAATGCACCAAATGCACTCTTTTAGAATCCCGAATCAGCTATATGTTGCAAAATTGTAACAGTGCAGAATCTGCACCTGAACTACTGAGCTGAGAGACTGAAACAGCAGAGACACTGACATTCAACCATAAACGTATGTTTTTGGAAAAAAAGTAAAAAAATAAATAATGGAAAGTAAATTAAAAAACTCTTTATTTCTGTGGAACAATTTGAAACAATTGGACTGGAAAAAGTTTTGAAAGGTGAACAAATATGGAAACCCCAGGTCCAAAGCTTTTTGGATTACTGGTCCCAAACCTGTGTATGATTTAATTAACAAATCCAACCAAAAGCCAAACTTTTCATTTATTTCAGCACTAATCAAAAATATTTATTTACAAGTATATTTATACCATTTCAAAATATTATTTGCATACTTAAGGAGCAATTTTTATAAGTGGCATATAAAGACTTAAAGCATGTATGATTGTATTACAGCAGATACAAAGCAGGGGTTGAATTTACTTCATTTTCTTCATGTGAAAGAAAAGGTTCTAAAAGGCATTTGTAATTTCCACATTATGTTCCTACCCCTTTTTATCACATATTTTACAGCACGTAAATGCACTGCAAAGGCAGTTAAACAATATCAGCAGAGACCTGAATGGCTTTCACAATCGCCTAGAGGAGGTCAGTACAATTTGCTATGCATTTTCAATTATTTTAATGGAAATTATATGCTACTTGCACACAGGATAGCCTATAATAGGTCTATGGAGTAGTCATAGATTTTTGTCATGTAATATATTCTCGTTAGAATGCATACTGAAAGAAAGGCTTCTATCCTTTATTTCTTGCTTTGGCAGTACATTAAAAACTCCCATTTTTCCAGTTGTATGTCAGTAATTTTTTCTGTACTTAGAATTTGCTGGAGCAGATGCAATAGTTCAACATTATAATTTGCTGTGTTGCCATTTGGCAGTAAAGAGAACCATTACTGACATTTTATGTCCCTCTATAACAAGAGCACAGAAAAGTTTGCACGCTTGGTTGAGTCAAAGTTAAGTTTATTTATTGGACTCGAGCTTCCACCCCTAAAGTAAGAGATGTGGATTAAACCAGCATAATGTGTAATAAAAAATAAAAAAAAAGAGTTGCACTTTAAAAAAGGATCTCAGTTAAAAATGTTACATAGAATGTTATAAGATTGGGTTATACTAAACAGTTCAGAAGGTAAAGAGCAGAACGTAACTAAAATGGACTGAACATTTAGGATACATGCAAAGTCATAGAAATAGCAGAAGAAACATTTGTTACTTTAGTTTTTCAATAGTGAAAATAATGCTACCTCCTGTACCAAAACAAGCACAGTTATGAGTATTGATTAAAGATGACGCTTGAGCTACCAGGGATAATTTAGTAAGAAACTGTTTGTACAAAGTACAAAACAAAAGTCACAATTGTAGAGGGAAATCTGTAGCTAGCCCCTTGAGTAGAGCACTGCCTGTGTTAGGCTATGGGGCTAAGCACATAAGCGAAGTGCAGCCTTCACAGCGCACAAGCGCTTATCATACATGCACCACTTAGCTCTCTACCACTTGCACCCTGTGGATTAAAACATTAACCTACTACCACGTCTGAACCAGTTGGTTTTCACTGTGGCCTACATCAGTTGCTGTAGAGTAGTTGCATTAGAAGAAAAGGGCACACATGTCACTTGATGCCTACCAGAATTAGAACATTTTTAGTGCAATTGTGTCCGATTTGCTTTGAAGTGTGAGCGCAATTGTGTTACGCATATCGCATCTGGTGACCACAACGATACAGGGATTCTGTTGCATTGGGGTTAGAAAACTTGGCACTTGAAAATTGCACGTTGCTCACTGCATTTTATTAATATTATTAACATGTATTTCTATAGCGCCCACATATTGCGTAGTGCTTTTGTAGTTGTATTATTAAATTATATGTAAGTGTGGATTGAACAGCCTTATGCATCAATAAAGATGTGAGCAACAGGTGGATGGGAAGGGGAAATGGAGGCAGGTACAGGATTCCTGTGCCCCCACCCTGTGTTTATATGAGACTGAACTCATGCACCTCATATTTATAGGTTACATGCACACTTACTTGACTTCATATGTATGGTTTGCATGCATATACATTTGATATTCCATTTGTTAATACAGTCTTGCAATTTCAATGGCTTTAACTGCTAGAATACAGTATGATCACAACCTAAACACACTTACAGTGAAGTAACTAGCTTTAGCCACTAGGTGACAGCGTGTGATCAGTATTTACAGCATTTACAGCAAGTACGTACATTGAATTTATATTTATTGATAGCTACAGAGAATATTTTTAGCTGATGAGCAAGAATAATGAGAACAATTTCTATTTTAAGTCTAGTCTATTTAGAAGATTTGTGTAATAATACCAAGCAAGATACTGGAGGAAAATGAAATCAAATACACAAATGCAATTAATGTTATATAATGTATTGTGACACAATAACAACAGCCTTCAACACTACTTCTGACTATCTGAATAGCTGCTTCAAATAGTCTGAACACTTACCTAACAAGGACACATCTGTCCCTCTGTGCAACATATTTTACTAGCTACCCCCATAAAAACACGTCCTATGTTATTGTCAAGGATTGGGTAGGGGGCACTGTTGAGTCTGATGAGGAAGGGATGAGTCCTTTAGGCAAGAGCAGAATGTGCCTAGGAACAGGTAAAGGGATAGGCAGGAACAGGGAGACGAGGGTGACTGGAACAGGTACAGAACAGGACGGAGAGGGCGAAGATCAGGACTGAACTAAACAGGGTGAAGAGGGCTATGACAGGAACAGACTGAATGGGACAGGATGGTGCAGGAGTAGATCTTGGGGACAGGATAGCAGGAGGACAGTATACAGAAAGGCACCAGAGCAGAAGGAGACTGGATAGCAGGAGAGGACTGGAGAGCGAGAGGACTGGATAGCAGGAGAGGACTGGAGAACGAGAGGACTGGATAGCAGGAGAGGACTGGAGAGCGAGAGGACTGGAGAGCGAGAGGACTGGAGAGCAGAGAGCAGGAGCAAAAAGCAGGAGCGGGCAGGAGCAGAGAGCAGGAGAAGGCAGGAGCAGAGAGCAGGAGCAGACAAGGTCAGAACAAGGTCAAGGCAGGGAGAGGTACAAGGTGGAAGGACAGGACAAGGCAAGGAAGGAAGGAAGGAAGGAAGGGCAAGGCAAGGAAGAATAACAAGAAAAGGGCAAGAGCTAGGGCAACCTAGTCAGGGGCTCTGACGCAGTACTAAGAGGCCAATTAATGCTCCAGCAAGGAGTGCTCGGATAGTTGGCCTTAAATAGGGCAGAGTCAGCCCTGATTGGCTGACTGCAACCTATCAGGCTGCTGCTGGGCTGGGGCTGCAGAGGCCAGGAAACTTATAATGAGCAGCCCTGCAGGTTGATCTCCTGTCCCAAAGGAAAAACCCAAAGGTTCCTGGCTCGAATCCCTGCAGAGCCTGACAGTTATAACCAGGGCTGTTTTAATAAATGGGCAAACAATGCAATTATCCAAGGCCCAAGCACTCTGTCTGGGCAGCCCTCTACCAAGAAAGATGAGTAGGCTATGATAAGATATATATATGGTTGATAATGTAATTTATAAAGATATTATGTCACATTATTATCCAAATAATCACATTTTTTTTTTAATTTCTCTGCTCAGATATAATTAATCCTTATTGGAAACCAAACAAGTCTGTTGGGTTTATTAATTGTTTGTATGATTTTGTAGCAGACTTATGGTATGAAGATCCAAATTATGGAAATAACCCTAGGTCCCAATCATTCTGGATAACAGCTCACATACTTGTATTCAAGGAGCTTTGATAGGAAGGAGTATATATTGGCAGGTGTAAACTCTATGTAGAATTCATTGTGTACCTGTATTTCATCTGGCCTGTCTGCTGTAATTACTCTAATAGTTGTCACTGTAAATGTTTTATTAAGAAGAGCCCTTGCCTCCAGCATTAAGTATATTACATTAGTCATTCTCATACTGGGTAGATTCATTTCTGGAAAGCAATATTCCAGGTAACCCATAATGTTAGGCTGCAAACATTAAGCATATACAGTACATTAAATCAATTCCTCCATCCCAGTATTTCTATTTGTTTGTAAGCCCTTCTAATTAATTCTACCCAGTTACTGTATCTGTTAGTAAGCATGCCCTGCTTTCATGAAAGTTCATAATTTTGTTCTGTTAATCAATAATTAGTAGGTAAAACCAGTTGTATACAAAATGAATAAACACCAACCTTTATAAATTTGCCCCTGGTTCTTTGTAATATGCAATAGCATATCAGACTTTATTTATTTCACACCAACTTTTGCACCTGATTTTGTGGTAAATATTATACAAACCTGAATTGCACAGGGGCTGACTTGGCCTTTTCACAGATATCACAGCTCAGAGATAATGTATTTTTTCTTGAAAATACCCTAAATTATTCAAAGAAAGCCAAAAAAAAAAGAATGTATGGCCCAAACAACTACTCACCGGCTTCCCACTGTACCTCTGAGTAAGTATCAATATTTATTCAAATGAAGCAAACATTAGATCCTTGAGACTAAAGCGGGGCAATCTGTCTATAATGTCCTCTAATTTACTTATAAAGAGCAATCCTGTACCTCTGCAAATACCTTTTCTATAGCGAAAACAAACCCAACCCCAACCAATCTTTCCCGGGCTCCAAAACTGCCCTGCAATCAAGGTGAGGCCTTACCAGGACCCATAAAGACATCCTATATAATAAAGTTCAAGTGTCTCTACTATCAACTGTTCCTATCTTTAATCTTGCGTTGTTAGAAGCGAGACCCGCTCACTCAGCACATGTCCCCGACGTTGCTACCGCAACAGGGATGCTGAGCTGACAAAATCAGGAGGCTCTTTTTATAAAAGTAACATTGAGGCAGAGTCGCCTCTGAAATTCTGTAGGACAAACATTTTTTTGTGGAAAAAAACACTGGTGTGATCTATACCATAAACAAACATTGCCCAAACTCTTTAGGAAGCAGTAGTATTTTTAAAACTACTGAGAAGCACTCTAGGTGTCCACCATGGTTGTCCACTTTTTTTTGGACTGGAACAAGTCTGTTTTTATAAATGTTTGACTACATATGTTCTAGCGTGAACTAAAGTGCATAACCTTGCACTTTTCAAAAAACTAAACTTTATTTGCCATTAGATCATCAGCAAAAACAAATACCTGTAATGCCAACTGACAGCCTATGTTTGTTCTTGTTTTTTTAAGTGTATTTTTACTTGGAAAATAAAATGCCTGCCAAGTTTACATACCATTTTTGCCTTCCTTTTGCCCAACCTCAATCCTAAAAGGGTCATAAATATTACGAAAATTGTATAAAGCTAGGACTCAAATTAGTTCATTTGAGTGCCTACTTTAAAGAATTTTCAGTTTGTCCATGCCCAGTGCTGGGGTGGTGCACATGGGCCTCTTCCTTAATGTGGTGAGTAACCATCCTACAATTTGGAGACCCCTCTTCAATATTTATTATCATAAATATTGCCTCCAATGTCCCTTTTAAAGGGAATACAACATTTTCATAATTCCCATCATTCCCCAATAAATTATCAAAGGTTTCTCCCAAAACTACAGAAAACTACATAAACTACAGAAAACTTACATCAACGCATACTTCAATTCAAGGCTAATGGTGCCAAGGCCTTATTTACACTAGTAACCAAGTACTGATTTAAATGAATGACAAAAAGGTTTTAGGGGAGGGTCTAAAAAGAAAAGTTAGTAATACAAATAACATTGTAGTCTCACAGAGAAATTTTTTGAATGCTGGGGTCAGTGACTGCAAGGAAAGGTGGAATGACTCAGAATGCAAATACTGAAAAAAAAACTATTAATATAATATATTAAGACCAGTTGAAAAGTTGCTAAGAATAGACTGTTCTATGAAATACTAAAAATTTACCTAAAGGTGAACTTCCCCAAAAAGCATAGCAAAATGTAAACTGAAACAGAATGAATGAAGAGAATCCTCAGGAGTTATGTAAGATTTGATGTATGTGAGTTTGAAAATTCTTCTCTCTTACTAAAATTCGCCGTGTGTGTCTCAAGGCGCCTTGACAAAGCTCACAAGCGAAATGCGCGTCGGCGAGATTCCTTTGATTTTTATCATTTTCTTACCTGGCTTAAAGCTTCTTTTCACAATAAGAGGGGGTCAATCCTGCCGTTGCAACTGTTCTCTTCCACTCTTCCTTCTTTTCCAAGGGGCCGAGGATTTGTGGCTTTTGAGGTTTAGACAGTCTCTTTAACTGATAGGGCAAGGTAATTACCAAGGCCACAGTCCCGGTTCTCTGACCTGACTTTGCTTTGTGGTGTCCCAGGGCCTAGAAAAACGGTAGGTAGCTAATATCTGGGGACAACTCCACCTCTTCTTATTTTCCAATTTCTCCAACTTTTTCTGGCAATGAATTTTAACTACAGGATTTTTTAACCCACCCATTTATGCTGGTCATACTGCACTATTTATATCCAATTACTATTTATTTTTCTTAAACTCTCCCGTTTATGAATTTGCACTTTAATTATTCACCCTTTCTGTTTTATGGATTGGCTGATAAGGGAATAGTTATCCTTTTCAGCTTGGCAGTGGGAAGTAAATCTTCACAATAGGAATTGATAAGTCCAACTGAGTTGGATTGCACTTGGTAATTGATTGTCTGGGTGGGAATTTCTAATGAATTTCTAAGACCTAGGTAGGGCAATATTCTAATTTATTTCTAAACATTTCGGGGGTTGTAGATTTCTCAATGACGAACGGGGTTTTTTCCTTTTGTCTACTTTCTTTATTTTTCGTAAGATTTGATGTAGTGATGTACAGATCAGGAAAAACTCAGCCAACTTCTGACCCTAACCAAAATGTTGCCATTGTAGAACCCCGTACCCATGTCATCTTTCTGTACCCTACTTCTGTTATCTGCAAAAGTAACCTTTTCTAATGTTTCATTTCCCATACAAGCTGCAATGCAATAACCATGGCTACAGATTTTGATCTACTAATGCATGGGAGAAATACTTCAAATAAACTCTAATGAAGCCACTACACAAATGTTTACTTTTCCTCTGCGATGTTTTCTTATCAGTTATTTTGAACTTTCCATCTGTATATGGTTTGAGTAAATATGTGAAATGGTGCCATTATGTCAATGAATTATTACACAGAGAAAGAGAGAGGGATACACACAATACAGAGACACCCACTATATCCATATGAACCACAAGAACTAAAGAACAGTGTTAACAGGCACAGCGTGTGAAAACCCTGGCATGAAATAAGCATTTCAACAAACCAATGTCGCATAGTAAGCTGTAAACAATACATTAGGGATCTAACACCTTTTCTAACCCATGAGCTACATTTAAATAAAAAAAGGTTGGGGAGCAGGAAAATAATTCCTAGGGGTGCCCAATAAGGGCTGTAATTGGTTATTTTGTAGCTGCTATGTGGACTACAGGGGGGTCTGTTTGGCAGTTCACATGGTCTTTACACAACTAGAACTTGCTTCCAAGTCAGAAATCCAAAACTAAGCACCTGCTTTAAGGCTGCTTTGAGCACCATCAAAAGGCTTGGAGAGGAACATGTTGCCTGTGGGCCACTGGCAGGGGCTCACAGCAGAGGATGCTGTGTAGTAAGGCCTTGGCTTATGTAAGAAGAATAATAGTCTAGTAACAAGAGAACTGAGAGAAAAAAAAGTCTGCAGTTACATTACACACAGGGCTTACTAGTAATAAGTAGTCTACATAACACATAACCTTAAATGTTATTTGTTTAGCAATTAAAGGTTAAAGTCCCATCAGATAAAACAATCAGATAAAGCATCCACATATCCTCACAAACATATAAATGAGACAGTAAATGAAATGGTCATCAGCAAGAAACAACATACCTCTGGCACTTTACTCTTAGTGCTACCCAGGCCTCCTCCCTCAAATATGACCATGATTCTTCCCTGTGTTTTTTGTAGATCTCTAAATTCTCTTATTCTGTAATTCAAATTTTATTGAATGATGGTTTAAAAAACACAACTTTTCTATATTTATAAAGCAAAAAAACAAAAACAAAAAAAAAACAATAAGACTTGCTGAAAGCTTGCAAGGTCATATAGAAGTCAATGGGAACTTTCTTAAAGGGGTGGTTCACCTTCAAGTTAACTTTTGGTATATTGTAGAAGGGCAAATTCTAAGAAACTTTTCAATTGGTCTTCATTGTTTATTTTTCATAGTTTTTTAATGATTTGCAATTTTCTTCTGTTTCTTTGCAGCTTTCAAATGGGGGTCACTGACACCATCTAAAAACAAATGCTCTGTAAGGCTACAAATGTATTGTTATTGACACTTCTTATTACTTATCATTCTATTCAGTCCCTCTCCTATTCATATTCCAGTCTCTTATTCAAATCAATGCAGGGTTGCTAGGATAATTTGGACCCTGGAAACCAAATTGCTGACACTGCACAATAGAGAGCTGCTGAATAAAAAGCTAAATATCTATAAAACCACAAACAATAAAAAATGAAAACCAATTGCAAATTGTCTCAGAATATCCCTCTCTACATTATACTAAAAGTTAACTCAAAGGTGAACAACCCCTTTAAACAAAACGTAAACTATTTACCGTTTGAGTATTTCAAGTTTTTTATTTTCTTTGTTGAGCTTGTCAACTCATTAAAAATATATAAAAATACAAACGCAAAGTAATAGAGGTATTCTTTTCAAGGTTTTATGCAATCACTTTTTTTATTCAGATGTTTTTTAATAAATAACATAACATTCACGTTTCACAAAATCTTGTGTTTATTCAAAGTAGAAAATAACACTGATACAAATTTAGATACATGGGTCTTCAAGACAAAACTCATTTTAAAGGCATAAGACCACCAAGACATTCCAAAGTATGATGTATAAGAATAAAAGGGCCACCCCTATTCTGGCCCTTACTTATAGCAAGAAAGTAAACAGCACATAACTAGTATAGTGATGTTACAGTAGGTAAAAACATATTATTGGACTGGTGCTGAATGTTATTATGTGTCTAGAGGAATTAAATCTAAAGTATATCTAAAATGTATATATAAGTCCAAGAAAGAACTCACGGCATAGTCCATCTACTGTATAGCAAAGTGTATTTATTCACACATAGTGCATCAATATAATATAATATATATATATATATATATATATATATAGCAGAGTTGAATTGAGTGCACACTGGGAACAACTCCACAGGCTGTTATTCTTTAAAAATCCAACTAAATAGACAAAATCTAGAAACACTCCCCCAATCATGTGAGCCAGAATAGGTCATGTGAGACCAATAGAACACCCCTCACCTGTAGCAAATGAGAACATCAAGAAAATACAACAAATGGTTAAAATACTTGTGACAATATATAGTGCTATGGAGGCAATGTCCCTCTTGTACTTCATGCCGGTTTATGGCTCCTGGACATTCATTCTTACACCCCCACACTGGTAAGAGAATTGAGATTCAACACCATATCACCTGCTGCACTACACATGTGATCTATTTGATCACATGTCCATGTGTCTTATCCTACTTGGGCAAAACTGATCTTACATTGCATCTCAGAATGGATGCACATAGATCTGCAATCAGTACCGCCTTCAGAGACGGCAAAACGACTAAGCCGGTTGCTAAACATTTTCTGGAAGTGGGGCATCGACTGCCCACTTTCAGGTATATTGCAATAGATCATATTCCGCCACTTCGCTGCGGGGGAGACCGATCCAATATTCTCCTCCAGCGTGAAGTCTTTTGGATAAAAAAGCTTAACACACAGGTTCCATTTGGTCTTAATGAAAACTGCCCACTAACATGTTTCTTAAAACAGAGATAAAGTGCTATTTATTTGATACATTATGATGAACCAGCAGTGATAGGGCTATTATGTTACCTCTGTTGATACTATTTGGTTACAACATATCGGATAATGATTGCTATAAACAATATATTAACCATTGCATGTCCAGATGAACATCCATTATGGTGACAATTTAGTTATATATTTTTGATTAATATGTAGAAGGTTCAGATTATGGCCTCCATAGCACTATATATTGTCACAAGTATTTTAACCATTTGTTGTATTTTCTTGATGTTCTCATTTGCTACAGGTGAGGGGTGTTCTATTGGTCTCACATGACCTATTCTGGCTCACATGATTGGGGGAGTGTTTCTAGATTTTGTCTATTTAGTTGGTGATTTTAAAACAAACTGTGTCTTGATAATGGTCCTAGATGTGGACCGAAACATCGGCCTGTTTTTTAATTAACTTAAATAAAATGTTGGATTTTTAAAGAATAGCCTGTGGAGTTGTTCCCAGTGTGCACTCAATTCAACTCTGCTGGATAACTAACCGTGACCCTGAGTAGCACCTGGGTGTTTTGTTTTTGATCAGTGGAGTGCGGTAACAATTTATAACTTTTTCTATATATATATATATATATATATATATATATATATCCAGGAAGAAAGGTCCGCACTCTCAGGTCTTAAACGAAACAAGATGTGTTTATTATATGGAAGACTAACGTTTCGGCCTCCTCCGAGGCCTTTCTCAATATATATATTTATATATATATATATAAATCCAGGTAGTATCAGCACTCCAAGGCAATATTCTGGCTTAGCCGTGGTGCACGGTTAAAATGTGTATAATCTTATATTCAAGATACCGGCACTCCCATGTAAAAAACTTCCATCATTTATTGAATCATATCATGTTCCATGAAATAATCCTTATTTATTGTTGCAATTATGCCGAACATATTCACATTGTTCACATTAACGTTTCGGTTCTGGTCTAAAACCTTTTTCAAAATGTCCACCAGTTGCAAATCCAAACAATTACAAGATTACCACCAAATTTAAAAGGCATTGATCCCCTCACATGCTGTGCTGACCTCATTTCCTCCATGTCCCAAGCTGTCCAGGCTGCCTTAGCAACCATATCACTTGGGAAATAGGGGAAACAGGTCAGTAATTGTAACTCAGTGCTACACAAATAATACAAATATATTCATCGTTACTGTCTCATAAACAAAGTAACTACCTCTGATTAATTATTTCAGTTCTTTTCACTTAAAGGTTCAGAAAGAATAATTCACACAAATCAATATACAATTACCGTATATCCAGAAAACAATTTAAAGGACAATATTCATTGAGACCCTTAGGTGACAAAGTGTCCAATTTTTTAATCCAAAAACTTTCTTGTTGCACAAGTAATCTGGATCTATTTCCTCCCCACCTCGGCATGGGTATGTGGTCAATAGCTACATATTTAAAAGTCGGTAATCTATGTCCCATTTCTAAAAAATGTTTTGCTACCGGCTTTAGCGTTTTATTGTCACGAAATGCAGTGTTAATAGCTTATCTATGGGCATCCATACGCTGGCGCAATGTCAAGTCCGTCTTGTCAACGTATGAGAGGCCACACTGGCATGTAATCAAATACACCACAAACATGGTGGTGCATGTAATATGATGTCGGATTTGAAACTGTATGTGGATGTGCGAAACTTGTTCCAGGGGTCATATAGCGACATGATGTACATGTCGGACACCTAAAACAACTCTTATTCAAATAAACTGGACTTCCTAAATGATCCACACAAAAAATTGTGAATGGAAAAAAATATGCAAAAAAAATAGGAATACCTTGAAAAATTTCTAGTGAAAAATACCTGAAAGCCTCTAAAATGCCATAGGATCAAGACAGCTCTAATTGACTTCTAAAGGACCTTGACTTGATTTAATCAGATCGCTTAAAAACTTTTTTCAAGGTTTTGCCCGAAAACCCTAAAAAGTCGAACTTCAAATTGAGATAGGTGCTTCTCCCATTGGCTTATACAGGACCTTGACAGGTCTGAGATGGCAGATTTTTGGATTTGGGCTTTCTGCAGCATCGAGGTATAATTAATCTTGATAAGCTTTTTCTTCTAAAAATTTGAGTTTTCTACTGAAAAAAAATAAAATTTTTCGAGCTTTTGACATTCGGATTTTAATAACCTCCTGTATGTCCTTATGAAATAAGCAGATTGACAAACTATACATAGGAAATTAAAATATATTTAATTCACCTAATAATATATACCTCTAAAATTTGATTTGCTGGTTCACAAGATATCTGGTGTAATAAAAAAAATGCTATATTTACCCAGCATTAGAATGCTTGATCAGGGGCGTAACTACAGAGGAAGCAGACCCTGCGGCTGCAGGGGAACCCAGGAGGAATAGGGGGCCTATTAGGCCCTACTTAATGAGCAATTTAAATATATAGTGGTAAAACAGGACAACCGCTGGATATTTTGTGGGGCCCAGTCACATCTAGTTACACCACTGTGCTTGATGCTTGCTTTCAAATAGCTGGTGAGTAAATGCTTCAAGATTATTGACTGTTATGGGTTACTGAACCTGTAGCAGGGTGTCTCTTGCATTATTTCTTACATAAAACTGCATGAATCAAAAAATTACTTTTTTTTTACTCTGAAAAAAGAGTGTTTTCAAAAATGTGCAGTGTTAGTGATTAGTCAGCAGCCTTTCACACAGGCCCGGATTTGTGGAAAGGCCACATAGGCCCGGGCCTAGGGTGACAGGATTTTAGGGGGCGGCATGCTGCCCAGCCACACCCACATTGGTTCAGAAACCATGCATCAATCCCCATTTCTCCGGTCCTTATAATGAAAATTTGCAAATAAAGGACAGAGTATGGGGGCGGCGAACAGCAGAGGGCCTAGGGGCGACCACCATATAAATCCGGCCCTGCTTTCACATCCTGGAATGGTATCTATCCCAGATATGCAATTGATTTGCTGAAAAGAGGGTTTAACAAAGGTCATTTTGAGTAAAGTTGTAAAACACAAAATCAATATTAAAAAAATCGATTCAAACAATTTTCCCCCCAAAAATATGATTTCTCAAAAAATCAAAAATATCAAACAAAGAGGTCCCCCATAGGCTACAACAATTCTGCAGGTTTAATGTGGCAATGGGTCGAATTTGAATTTTTAAGAGACAGTACTTCGATTTTTGAATGGTCAAATTTTTCAATGCAAATCGAATTTTGGCCTATTCGATAGACGAAGTACCCAAAAATTACTTCAAAATTCGACCCTTGATAAACCTGCCCCTTAATAATTCCCAATTTTTTTTAAAAAAAAAAGAAAAACCACAATTTTTTTTAAAATTCCTGGAAAAAAAATCTAAATTCATTTTTAGTAAACATCAGTAACGGAATTAACTAGATGGTGTCGTTTCTGAAGAAACCACATGATGTTGGCTTGGAAACGTTGTAGAGGTAACGCCCAGTTGCCCCTGGAGCATAGAGAGTATCCAAAGTCTTTGAAACCTGGTTTAAAACTGTGAGAATTAAAGCAGATCAAATTTTACCATTGAAATCTATAAAAAAAATCTGATTGGCTGTATTTGGCTCCACCCACTTTTTAAAAAAACATTTGAATCCCAGTCACCCAGTGACCAACTGTGTCAAGTTTGAGGACCTCCCATTAACAGTCTAAGAGCGGTGACAGTTTTAACTTTTCCTATTTAAACAAATGGCTAATGTTTGAAATTTTAAAATTTTCCAATGAATGTCTATAGTTAAAAATGGCGTCTTCAGGTGGCCGCCACAGGGGCACAGAGGGTGGGATCGCTTAACAGAGCACAATCAACCTATTCGGGCAGAAGCCGAACAATTGTGCAAAGTTTCACGATTCTACTCCTAAAACTGTAAGAGGAGTAGCGTATAGAAAATTGCAAAATTTTCACTGGCTGTTGGTAGCCCCACCCACTTTCAGGTCCCCCCCCAAAAAATCACGCTTTTATTCGGGGTGACACCAACAATAGGTGTCCGAGTTTGGGGAGTGTAGCTTCAAAACTCTGCGAGTGGCGGCAATTTAAAAATTTTCAAAGTCAATAGCAAAAAAGGGGTCTTCGGCGATCCGCCACACATGCGCGGTGGGTAGGATCGCTAATTAAAGCACACGCAACGTACTTTGCTATAAGACGAATAATTGTGGAAAGTTTGGTGCTTTTACGCCCAAAACTGTAGGAAGAGTAGCGTATAGAAAAAGGGGAGGCGGAGAAGAATAACCAACTGAAATCTTGTCCCAAGCCAACATAACTGAATATATTTTCTATATGTTAGTGATTAGTCAGCAGCCTTTCACATCCTGGAATGGTTATTTTGAGTAAATAGTTGTTACAAAACACAAAATCAATAAAGACTGTAGAGAACAAATTTCCCACCTACATAGCTAATCCTTACTACAGAGTTAAAAGGAGGCTCCTATTTGCAAAGGACTCATCATGTCGTATGATTAAACTGCATTGAACTGCCATATCCTGTTTTCTCTAACACACTCATGGACACATACACAGTAGGTATTTAAATGATAGGTGATAACCCATTGTACAAGAAGCTTTAAATAACTGATTTACTAAGGGCCAAAGTGAAAATTTTTAAGCAAAAAAATAAAATTTTTGAAAAACTTCAACCATCAAATAGGATACTTCAACCATTCTTTCATTCAATTCGAACGATCGAATAGTAAGATCCTTCGATGTACTGTCTCTTTAAGAATCCTTAGATTTTTTTACTTTGCCAAATAAAAGCTGCCAAAGTGCTATGTTAGCCTATGGGGACCTGCTAGACCATTTTTCTAAGTTTTATTTTATCCAAGAAAAATCCTTTGATCTACACTAAAATTCTTCGGGTTGGTTGGATTTTTCTTCAACCTTCAACTTCGATATACGAAGTATTTGATTTTAATTCGATGGTCGAATTTCTAAGTATTCTCTACTTCTACTTTTCGAAGTACGTATTTTCTACTTCGAAATTTGACTTTTAGTAAATCAGCCCCTACATGTATGAAATTAATTTATATATATATATATTTTTTTTTTTTCTAACGTCATGCTCTCCCCTGTGGTCAGCACCTGATTGGTGCAAATTTGATCATGCAGCAGGACAATGCTTCCAAACTTATCTCTAAGCTATGCCAAACCTATTTGGTTAAGAAACATGAAACCAGCTTACTGTTTTTAATTGATGAACCTGCACAATCACTAGACGCCATTGAGGTCGGAACAAATACACCAAAAGGTCAGAGAAAATTGTCCTACAAGTCAGTTGAACCCTTATAGAAGGTGTGGGTTAAAATGCCCCCAAATATATTTAAAAAACTGACAGCTAGAATGTGAAAGTAGTGATGGGCGAATCTGCGAATTTCTCTTGAAACAGCATAAATTTCGCGGAAACCGCCGCATCTAGTTTTTGATGCGAGTGTCCATTTCCCTGCATCGAAAAAACAGATGCCCGCATCAAAAATGAGATGCCGGCAAATGTGTTTCGCAAATCGCGGAAATTCGCCGTGAATTTGTCGCAGGCGAATAAATTCGACCACCACTATGTATAAGGTCTGAAAAGCTGGAATTGCTACATATATTTGATTATTTGAAGAATATAGCAATTATATAAGACAAATATTGTTAGGACATTTCAAACCATTAACTATAATTTCTGATCTTTAATGCTACTATTGTTAATGAAAATATCAATTTGTATCAAAAACATGAACATTACTGTGTGATTGCAAACTTTTGTAACACAAGCAAATAAAAATATATACAGGTAGTTTTAATTTGATAACTAGCTGCAATGTATTCCGATACCCACAGAGTAACAGTGAGTTGTGTATTTCTGTATCTGTGTCACGGTTGGCACCCTAAACCCAGAACTCATATCAAGCACCCTGGTCTAGGCTCATGCTTCTGCCTATAACAGCCGCCTTTCACCTCGGGAGGAGCCCTCGGCAATTGGATGCCACCAGATCTTAAAACGAGAGATGCAAGACGAGTGGTTCTGAGCAGACAAAGGGGTACAACTGTATAGAAAGTCTTTAAGGCCAGGAACACCAGGTATGGAAACCTATCACGGGCAATGCTACAGAACAAACTAGCCCTTTAAATATATTCGAATTTCACACCAATGCGCGCTGGCGTCATCACAAAACCCGGAAATGCACACCGTGAGAGCACTAGGATGCCGGCAATGGGGGAAAGGAGCAGAGCAGCGGCCATCTCCGCCACACAAATAGACCACCACGGTAGGATTTTGTTACTATCTGCATTCAGGATCTCCCTTTCTTCTACCTTGCCTCTATAACTGTCGGTATTGAAAGGACAACTGTATGTCATTGTGTGTATATATTTCTATATATAAGTTTCTATGTACAGTATGAATATTTTGTTAGTCATTTGCCTCCTCTACAGTGTGAAATACCCCCAAAATCAGACAGTCCTACTTCAGCAGCAATCATTGAGTCCCTGAATTACTTTACCCTTCAATGCACTATATTGGTAAATAGTAAATCCGGTTCTAGGAAGATTGATTTAACGAAAATCAAATTCAAATTTTCTAATTAAAAAAACTGGAAAACTTGACAATTTCAAATGTGCATGTATTTTTTAAAAACTCAAATTTAAAAAACGTGATCACATAAAAAAAACTCAAATTGACTTCTACATGATGTAGCCAGCTTTTATATGCCAAATTATATTCGAGTTTTCATCTTTTTTTTTTGCACTTAATACATTTTGAAAATGTGAGTTTCGGAAACTCAAAATCGTAAAATTTGCTGCAAAAGTAGTAAAAATCCCATATGCTTGTTGATGCATCTGCCTTCAAACCACAGTGGGGCAACCTCCAAATGCTCATTCCTCCTGTCACGAACGGCACCCAATACCAGAACGGTTGCTAAGTACCCTGGTCTCAGCTCGGCTTCACCAGTTAAGTGACCGCCTTTGGCCTCGGTAGGAGCCCTCAGCTTACTCAGATGCCACCTGGACTTATCGAGAGGTGCAAAGCTAAGAGTTCTGGCTAGCACAGGGGCACGATTGTCTCACCAAGGATACAGGATAGAAGAATACCGCCAAAGTGGAACAGGCGGGCCGGACCAGCACAAGTGGAGTAGAATAGTCAGACAGGCCAGGATCAGGATTAGAGAGCGTAGAATAGTCAGTGGACAGGCAAAGGTCAGGATTGGAGATTATCAGAGTAAACAGACAGGCAAAGGTCAGGATTGGAGAATAGCGGAGTAGTCAGGCAAGGCAAGGGTCAATACACTGTAGGTCAGGCAGGAAATAGCATAGAAAACACACCCAGGAACCTGGGATAGAACCTAACAATGGGCAACAAGCTGCAGACAGAATTCCCCTTTTAAACATTTGAAATTGGCGCCATTGCGTGATGACGTCAGCGCGCCTGCGCCTTTAAGCAACCCGGAAGTGCGCCGCCGCACGGACTAGGGAAGCCGGCAAGCAGGAGGATGGATGCATGCTGTGAGCGTCCCGCTGGAGGCATGGCGGGCACTCCCGTGTGCATGGGGGTAAGCCACTAGACCACCAGGGAGACTTTACGTTACACCCCTCAGTAAAAATCTGCAGAAACCCACTTTTTAATATCCTCTTAGCAACTACATGAAATCCTCAGGTAACTTTATTTAGTTTCCAGTGCCACAGTGTTGTACTTTACAATATTGAAGTATCTTCTGCAGTACCTCCTTTGTCACCTCACATTTTTCTAGTAGGTAATTCCAGTACCTCGAAATCTTGTGTCTCTTAGCTCTCATTCCTGAAGTAGCTCACAGACTCCCAGGACTCTAATTCAGTACCCCAGGATCATCCAGTGCACCCTTGTGCTCTCATGAAATCTTCAGTGAACTACTGCATATGTTATGTTAATTAAGTAATTTAAATATAATCTACATTATATAAAAGCTGTTTTTATTTTTTGGCCTCTTTACAGACAATATTAATGCATGGATGTTATATTGTATATGTTTAGTTTCAGAATAGAAAAATACAAGAGAATATGAAGAAAGCTTGAGACAAGGCAGCAAGACAGGCATTTCATGATTGATTTGTTCCTTCATATAGCTCCTGAAAATGTAATGAGTGAAGAAGTACACATTATTTTTATAATTAAAGGGAGGTTTATTTCAGTTATTTCATTTAAACAAACAAAAAAAACTATGATTCAGAGAAACAAAATTCATATTTTTAATAAACGGATGTTAAGGCATTCAGGTAAACAGTTTTTTCCCTTTCTCAATATCATTAATTTAATGTTATTTTATTGTAATACACCTTTTACATTAAGTGCATGAGTCTGGTGTCTGAAGCATGTTCTCTAAGTTTCCATGGTTTTATGCATATTCATAAAACATATCCATGTTAGTTACAAGATTAAAATGTTTCCCAATATTGTATGTGAAAGAATCCAATGATGTATACAGTATGCCCTAGTGATTTCAATCTTTAATTTTTTCATATTAGTTAAAAAAAAACTTTTCTTGGTTTACCTTTCCATCATGGCTGTCATACAAATCTACAAGAATCTACACATTTACATCTAGAGGCCCATGTATCAAAGGTCGAATTTCAAATTCATACTCAGAATTCGACTGGGAGGTTATTTAAGATGAAATTTGAAGGTTAAATATTCGATTGAATGGTTCCGACCTGAATAATCGAATTGTACTTGATTCATACTTTTTTCTCCGCAAGAAAAACGCCAATGACGGGAAGACTATTAACATCTCCAAATGGCTCAATAGACCTCGAACATTGACTTGTACATGAATTCGGCAGTTTTTAGGTGGCAACATTTTGAATTAGGACTGTTTCCATAGTAGAGGTGTGATAAATCTCACATTCAAATTTACAGTCAAATATAGGGTGATTTTTGAAAACTCTGAAATATGAATTTACTAGTTGACCCTTGGTAAATCTATCTCTTAATGTGTGTTTCTTATTCAAGAGAAATCAAAGAGTTTTTTTTAACTTTTTGGTTAACAAAAAAAAGTTGGTGAAAGAATACAGAATAAATAGGATTAGTTACTTCAAATTAGTGAGTTATGTGAACATTTGTATTTAATGTCTACATCTGAATATATAAACATATGGCACTTGTGTCAGTGCCTCTTCATGTTTACTTTATTGTTCAGTTTTATATAAAGAACTACTGTACTATTCTGTGCAAATGAGTACGGTCTTCTTAAAATACAAACAAATCTTCACACATTCCTCCACCAGTCATTGCTACAAGGTTATTACAAGATTTCACCTTTGACACATGGGGTCACATTAACTAACTGACCCATCACCCTCATTTTTAAAGGCTGGTTTTATTACATTATAAAATAATAATACAATTTTTTTACCCTAACGACAAAGTAGTAAAAACTTCAGCTTTACAAATGTGCATCACTACTTTTTTTGTTTGCTATTGATCATAAATAGAGTGATAGTGTAACGTGTAGTCGGTAAACAAAGATGCAATTCTCTCCATATGCTTTATTCCTTTAAAGTATTATAAAACCATATCAGTAAAATATACCAGGTCATACTCCGAAACATTAATGTGAAAATATCAATGGTAAAACCCTGCTGTTTAGTGTAATAGGAAGACAAACAGAACATGTATTTATTGGACACGTTGTTTAAGAACCTGGATATTCGATTACATATATCATGTAGCTCTTGAGAGAAATAACACTGTCTCTTTCCATTTCATTAATAAATAAGTTATCCTCACTATCTACATACATCATGCAAAATATGTACAGCTAAAAGTCCAGTTATTAGAAGTAAACACAGGGAAAGAATACGGCTCTTGTTTCTACCTACAGTACTTTAATTTCTGTAACTTTGTTTCTGTAATAAGTTCTCCCAAAAATATGCTCAGTCTCAGTTACAATAATTGGGAGGGATTATGAAATCAAAAACTGAGCACAAATGATGTGGCTCTGTATTCTGAAACCACATAAAGTCATCCTACATTTTATCAGACATGAGAAGATGTCGCATTTAGGGTTGCATAAATGCATATAGTACATTATTTGCAATGAAAGGTATCCTAGAAAAATAATTACATATAAGAATACATTATATTTATTAAAATAACAGGATTTCTGATAAAAAAAAAATATTTCTGAACTGCTTTTATAATAGCTGTCCTTGGTACAAAAACTTAAAGGAATTGTTCAGTATAAAAGTAAAAACTGGGTAAATAGATTGGATAGAATAGAATAGGCTGTGCAAAATAAAAAATGTTTTCAATATAGTTAGTTAGCAAAAATGTAATGTATAAAGGCTGGTGTGACCGTAAGTCTAACCTAAAAGAACAGGACACTACTTCTTGCTTTTCAGCTCTCTTGGTTTACACTGACTGGTTACCCTGGTTACCAGGCAGTATCCAATCAGTGACTTGGGGGGGGCACATTGGTCATAACTGTTGCTTTTGAATCTGAGCTGAATGCTGAGTATCAATTGCAAACTCACTGAACAGTTATGTCCCATGTGGCTCCCCTTCAAGACGCTGACTAACTCAGATTTAGGGAGCTGAAAAGCAGGAAGTTGGATTCTGGCTATTATATTAGACATCCAGACTCTCCAGCCTTTATAGTTTGCATTTTTCTAACTGACTAACTATATTAGAAACATTTTTTATTTTGCACAGTATATCTATTTATCCAGTTTTTAATTTTACCCTGAACTGTTCCTGTTTCCTAAATTATCATGTAAAATTGATAACTGATTTTCTTACTCCCCATTTTAATCAAAGCCATTAACAACACAAGATATTTAACACGAAGAACAAAACTGTTTAGGAAAAATGAGGTTGTAACACCAAATAATTGATGGATTGTGTTCTCCTTAAAGTATCCTGCACAAATGTTTCCATAAGGAACAAACAGCACCCGATGTCACAATGAAGCTAAATACTAAATGTATTTCACAACAAATTTTTAATTATTTACACTGAAAAATTTAACATTAACATATCCTATTTCCAGAAAACAGGAAAAAACTTAGTGGAAAACATGTAAATATCATTCATAGCAAAAATACTAGTAGAAAATATTTTGGATCAGTTACAGTTTAGGGGCTGCTAAAGTGAAAGTATATTATTGATACTATATTTTAAATGATGTTTCTGTCTTAAGAGTGTACTCAAGAGATACATGTAGAACATAATTTCACTCAATAATTTACAGTATATATTTGTTTTGTTTGGGTTACAAAAATGGCAGTAGAATAAATGTATCCTCACTAAGAAAATTAAGTTCATTTTTGCAGATGTTTTCCTAGTTTAGGTAGAAATTTATTATGCATGTGTAATAGTGGTGGAGTGTTTAGAAGAGTTAATAGAAGCTTTTTGGTCGTTAGGAGAGTCTAAAGTACATTGGCTTGGATTTATGAGGTCAGAAGGAGCCACACAAAAAAAATCTTTGCTTAAAAAGTGTAGCGACGCAGTATTCTCACGACTTATACTTGCTGACTTAATTGCTTCCAAGAATGCAAACAAGACTTCTCCAGCATTTGCAAAATTATTAATATCAACTATTAGATTGCATGGTGTTAAATTTATAAATTAACTTAATTTGCTCTAGACTCATTTCACCTTCTTTTCATGTTTTATATGCCCATTTTTTCTATATTTGCCATTGGCTGTGCCATTTTGGTAGTACCCATTGAGGCTGATGTGTTCCTTGCTCCTCATGTTTTTCCGCATGTATTTGTTGAGCATTATAATGCAGCACAAGGCTATAATAACAACAAAAAGTGTAAGTAATATGACATCTAATAAAAAGTACTGATAGAAAGAGACGTTGTAAGTAGCTGCGCGCAGATGGTCAGCTCCGTTGTGCCGAAGTACATAATTGATCCAATAAACTGCCCTGCTCACTGGATGGCCCGGCTGATCTTTGTGAATTTTAGACAGTTTTGCTGCCTGTCGTTGGTAACTACAAAAAAATTAAACAAACGTCAAAACAAGTGATTTCAAAAAAAGAAAAACAAAATGAGAAGTTAATGTGGGAAAAGGAATATTTTGCTTTCATTCTGAACATATTTTCCTCTGATCTAGACACTGATGGTGATGCCAGACAGACATCATCTAGACTCGCTAGATTTGACTCACTTAGCTCAGTGGTCTGATATGAATAAAACTGAAAGGAAAATCTAGTCTGCAGTACATGATTGATGATAGCACAAAGAGCCTTGACTTTAAAAAAATAAACTGGTTCATATGCCACTATACAAACAGTAACAGAATGCAACTGACAAAGCTGCTAACAGCACCCACTGGCTGTTACTCTAAAGTGTGTCATTATTTGGTTTGAAACACATTGGTGAGCATTGCATAGATTGCATAGATCTGTAAACTGAAAAACTGAAATTGTCCTATTTCTCTATGGGTAAAACTTGGCAACATGTCAGCAATTTTAGGATTTTTCTACAAATGGTGCCAATTTCTGCTGCATTTAATAAACAAGGTCATTTATATTCATTCATGCAAATTAAATTAACAAAAAAGTTGATGTACATTTCTTACAATAACATTTATATTATTGCTGTGAAAACTCTATGTATATATTTTGTCAAATTGGAAATTGTCTTTATATGTACAACATACACTGTATGCCTTAAAGGGCAAGGAAAGTGTAAAATAGAACAAGGCTAGAAATGCTGTATTTTATATACTAAACATAAACATGAACTTACTGCACCACAAGCCTAATCAAACAAATTATTTATGCTTTCAAAGTTGGGCAAAGGGGGCTGTCATCGTTATACATCTTTGCAAGACTAGACTACATACACATGCTCAGTGTGGTCTGGGCTTCTTGGGGATCGTCATAAATGATAAAAAAAACAAAGCTGTTTGAGTTCTGCATGGCTGGTAAGTAAGGCAGGGGCTCCCCCTGCTGTTCATAAGTATGATTGTTTCCCTGCCAGAAGTTAGGGAACGTCTGACAATTCCTATCCACAGCACTAAATGAAGGGAGAATTTCACTGCACACAGTCAGGTTTCTTATAAAAACGGTATACATTTTTTAATTAAAGTATAGTGGAGATAGATTTCTTTAAAGAAAGTAAAAATCGGATTTTATTTCTATGCCTTTCCTTGCCCTTTAATGATGCCACTGAGGTCACCAGTACCTCAAAAATGGAGCAACTATGTAGAAGCAAGTGAACAAGACTTGGCAGCACATGGGGCCCCAGGGCCTGCTCATTCCCTGTTTCTGCTCATTGCTTCAAGGTTTGGGAATGAAGAAACAGCTTTAAAAGAATATAAAGTCTATGATATGTGCATTTAAAACTTTTTATCTAAAGGTTGAGGTTACATTCTGTGGCCCTTATGGGATTAAGGTTTCAACTATCTATCTGACAGGGTGGGTGATTTTTTTTAACAATTTTCCCTACATTTAAATATTTCATTTCTGCCTCCCTGTAGCAGTTCAGTAAACCAGATCACAGAGTTTCTAAACTGTTACATTTAGGAGCAACTACAGTTGCAGATCAGCTAGGCTTTTCCTCAGTCTGTAACAATGCGGCAGCTACAAATTATAAATTAACTGATAAATCTGTTGCTGCAACCTTACCTATGCAGCATATATGAGACGGAAAAAAGTATTTTTTTTTAGAAAAACTGTCAAAAAATAGAAACTGTCAAAAAATTGTTAATTTAATAAAAAAAAAAATATATATATATAATGAGAGCTACAGCAGGGCACTGCAAGGTACTGTGGATGGGTGAGCTGAGTTTCTGATCATTTTACTTTCACAATCGGTCAGAAAATTTATCGGCCGAATTTACATCGGTCACAATGAAATCTATCTATAGTTCAATTGTTTGCAAGGCCAAGTAGGCAGCTATCCTCAGTTTTCCTGGTTTCAACTAGACAATATCGCTTGAAATGGTCTTTTTACTTGATGGACAAATCGTACATTTAAATCTTTACAAATATGGCCAGCTTTAGAGTTCCAGAGTTTAGCAACAGGCAAAATGAGTTATCAACCACATATAGAACAGGGCTTATAGCTAGTGACTATGCATAATAAATGTTCGCTTTTTATATGGCAGGTGAAAAGAAAATATAAGCAGTCATGTTCTTGTGCAACTGTTCAGAGACACCAGTTGCTGCCCTATTGTTTAAATTCATGTGTACAGATATTATAAGAAAATGACAATGACCAACATCTGGATTCAGAAGTTGATTGTATGAACAAACACATTACCTTTGATTATGAATGACTTCCGTTAGCGATGCAAACAGAGAATCCTCTGTCATTTTTTTCCATTCGAGAAGTATACCCATGCCTTTGGCTTGTACTCGAGTCATGGTATCATAATGGTCACCAAACAGTGGGATGCCCACTACGGGCACTCCATGGTACATAGCTTCGAAAATACCATTTAACCCACCATGGCTGAGGAATGTTTTAATTTTGGGGTGACCTAAATATTAATGAAGCAAACAGAAAATCATTATAAACACAAATGTAAACATATGCATATTATGGAGCTCTACTTGTCATGACATTTTCATGTCTCCACTGGCTTATTTATGTTTATTAACCCATCATACAGTAATTACATTCTGATTGCAAAACAATTGTATTTAATGCTTTAATCACCGCAGTATCAGACAGAAAATAGTAGCAGAACCTTTCTTTCTACCACAGAACCCCTCAGAATTATATGGCAAAGAGGAATTTTGTCTGTCCCTATTATCTGCCTGATTAAAGGTTGGTCAATTACTGACAATGCCATAGCTCAAATTTCTCTATGTGTGGAGTGACTGCTACCTATTTCATACTAATGAATATCAGCACTATATGGTAGCTCTGTGTAGATGAACAGATATTAATATGCTTGTTATTGACAATATTTGTGTTAAGCATACAAGTCCCATGACACCGGAAAAAGGGCTTGAGTACATGGAACACATTCTATAAAGGAAAATAAAATGTGTGCAGCTTAATCTGCTTGAATGAGCTTGACTTCCATTTTTTTTTATAAATCTGTGTCTATACTATACAGGGCCTATTTATTGAACGTAATTTTTTTTCTGGACATGTTTTTAAAGGGGAAAACTATAATTTTTAGAGGAAAAAAAACTCAAGATTCTTAGAGATTTATTATACCCCAAAGCTGCTAAAAATCCAGTCATGTCGAGGTCATGATTCGAGAGTCAAATTAGAAAAAGTTGCATGATTTAAATTGTCACACACACTAGTTTTTGTTGAGACAAATCACAAATTTTTTCAGCTGAATTTTTTGAAAATAATATATCAGGAAAATATCTGGCCTGCACTTGTTGTTGTTTATATGGAACATTTACTATACCTTTGATATATGGTTCCTGGAGTAATATTAAGAGCAGTTATCATGTTTAGTGCCAAAATAAGAAAATAAAATTGTTTGACAAAGCAAGATCGCCATATGTATTCTCTATAACTGTACTGAAATAAGTAGCTAGAAAATAGACTTATTTTATATATAATATCTCTTAGTCCAGCAAAGATTAATCAGATTGTGTACTTACCAAGTAAATCATTTTGAGGTATCCATTCAACGAGTTTGGTGTTGTTTCCTAAATTTTTCGGTTTGTGTCCAGAAAACCTGAAGTCAGCATGCAAGAAATGGGAATAAATATGGCTTCTAATCAATGGGTAGTAAATAAAATGCCTCTCTTAGTAAAACAATAAGTTAGTTGAATGTTGCTATCTATTTAGTATTTTACAACCATAAAACTCATATTTTGCAAACTAAATTACAATAGCAAGCATCTCTACGCCTATTTAACTATAAAAGGCATTGTGCTCAGTATCAGATCTACAGCTGGATAACAACTGCAAGGTGTGTGCAATTTGCCTACATAGCCTAAATATCTAGTTGACTTCCTAGGTGAGCATGCCAATGGGGAGCACACTCCTTACAATGAGTGCTTTACTGTTATACAAGTTGGATTACGTACCTCCAAATCACTTTCTGAGGTAATCCTGCAAGGGCCCCAGCCAGTTTATGTGCAATGTCTTCAGACAAGTATTTGACTCCAGCTCCAAAAGAGACCAGAACAAAACCGTTCTCATCAACATTGTCCACCCATGTTTGAAGCTCCTTAAAAAAGAAATATATTTGCTCACTACTGGTCAAATACTGATCAAAAACAAGGAGAAAAATCCATATTATCACTATTATTTTCCATTGAGGTATATTCATGTATACATTAAGCTGTTTTACTCTCCCAAAGGGGCAGAATACCCCCTTGTTCAACATGAGTAATTACAAGGTTCCCCTGTATCAATACATGCAATTCATTAGATCAGGCCTTGGGGTGGTGGGGGGGTGAAATCACTACTGTCTGCAAGTAGCTATGTACTCTATGTATGTACACAAGTACAGTACTTTGTGAATAGTCAAATTTGCATCCATTTTAGCACTTTGCACTTAATTAGGTTTTCTGTTACAAAGAGTTGCTTGATAAAAATCCTCAGTCAGTGGCTCTTTGTTATCATAAATACAACCCTGCACATTATTTATGTGCCATCTAAAGAAAAATATACAGTCCTGGTTTCGGCCGCAAAGCGAGTTGAGAATCTCTACTCCCCGTCAAGTAGCAAGATCATTCTGATTTTAAGATTCATCAATTTATCTACTGCAGTAAAACAAAGCAAACATACCCAATTTAAGGATGCAGGCAGTTGTCCAAATCAGACTGATCCAGTCATTTGGCCCCTCAAGCCAATGATTGGATCATCAGCAAGATTAGTCTGCATAATGATATTTTCAGACCTGTCCAACTGATATTTGGCCTGTCTTTGGGCAAATATTGGTCAGGATGGAAAGTGAGGAATCTATAATAACAAGTAAGAACTTCATGTGTTTATATTTCTGCAACTAAGGGGAGCAGGCTCAGCCCTTCTGCACCGGGGGTACAGTGCTTCTTGACTTGATTGTAATCTCTAGGGATTAGAGATTTCATTCTCACTGTACCTCTTCCCACATGGCATTCTTTGCATATATATATTCTTGATTATTAATTTATTACAATGTTTGTCTACTCTGTGTGTACTTTTCTATATTGTTAAGTTGTACTGCATATAAGTTGTACTGCACATATCACAATCATATATATGAGACAGGTTTGAACATGACTATTTATCAACAAGGTTGGCTGTAATTTGTTTTCCTTTACTGATTGAAGACTAATTGCTCTACAAATTGTACATTCAGCTTAATTTAAATAAACAGGGCTACCAATTTACATGGAAAAAAACGTACTTATATGTTCTTCCATTAAAAACATTCCTTCAACACTCATCCTCTGTATTCCTTCAATGATCGGTTGCTGCAGCGGCATAAACTGCCATAATGGAGGACAAGAATGCATTGTTCCATGGCACAAGGTGCTCTTTATTCTCTATGGTTCTGCATTTGGCTATTTCCCACAGAGCACAATCTTTTAATGTACAGCTGTGCTACAGTGCAAGGAACCAGCTGGTGGATCCAGTGGAGAGCTGAACAGCAAATGACTAAATGCAATGCATAATGACAACATAAACATGAATAGAGTTAAACGGAGAGGTTTCAGTTTAATAACAATGACAATATTATTTAAAGTCATCAGGCTGCAATGACTCCTAGTTATATACAGCAATGCTTGGGGTCACTTTTCCCCTTATAAAACAAAAAGGCCAAATTAGAGGGGGTGTTTAAAAGAGTTTACACGTAACTTAGTGTGTTTCATTTTAGCACTTAATCATTTTATGCCTACTAATATACCTACTAATTGAACCAAAACAATAATGGACCAATGAATAATTAAACATACAGTATCTGAACAGTAAGGGAAGAAGAAGAATTTCTGGCTTTGCAGGAGCACAGTGGTTACAATACGGTACAAGCAACAACTGACATTAAATTGATCCAATAAATTACTATTAATTATACCTAAACTTGAAATTCTTGGTCAGCCAAGTGAGTCAACTATAGATACTACTGACATTAATATGAATAAGTCAAATACCTGGTACAATATATGTAGAGAATCATTAGTTAGACATATAGAATAAGTTTATCAAAATTCATAAATCAGTGCAGACATTTAAAGGAATGGCAGCAGCAAAAACAACTAGGGGCAGATTTATCAAGGGTCGAATTTCGAAGTGCAAAAACTTTGAAATTCCATTAAAAAAAAACCAAGCAAAATTAAGTCAAAGTTTTTTTCATTCGAATAGGTATGTTTTTGATCGAATACGTCTGTATTTAAATCTTTCAAATCGAAGTAATAGTGAATTCCATTTGAATTTTTCCCAAAAAAAAACTTTGAATTATATGTCTATGAAAATAGATCATATACATTTATAACAAATGTATATACATTTGTTTGCATCTTTAGTATCTAGTGTTTTAGTTCAATGCATTTGCTAATAATTTATAGTAACCTCTATGGAATCCGTTATCAGGAAACCCATTATCCAGAAAGCTCCAAATCATGTACAGGCCTTTTGTAATGACCATATTTTTTAAAAATGATTTCCCTTTTCCCTGTAATAATAAACAATGGCTTGTACTTGATCCAAAATATGATATTACATAATATAATAATTAATCATTATTGGAGGCAAAACCAGCCTATTGAGTTTTTTTGGATGATTTTTATTAGATTTAAGGTATGAAGATCCAAATTACAGAAAGATCCCTTATCTGGAAAACCCAAGCATTCTGGATAACAGGTCCCATACTTGTATTAAATTTACATTGCTCATAAACGGGTGTCATCATTACACAATATAAATTTTAGGTTATGACATTAAATTTACTTAAGTTTGATAAAGTATACAGTACTAGGATAGTATTTGGAAAACATGGAATAAGGTTTAGATACATTATCCCATATTCTTATACAGTAAAACATGTTGAAGATTATGGAAGATTATGCAGTATGGAATCTGTTATGTGGAATTCCTAGAAAGCTTCAGAAGGACATTTAAGCAGTCATTCTTTAAAAATTTTCTTTTCCTCTGTAATAACAAAACAGTTATTGTTTTGATGATAACAAAGCTGTATATATCCATACCAGTGACAAAACAAACCTACTGGGTTTTATCATTATTAAATGTTTCAGTTGGGCTGGATTTAAAGATTTTGAACCCCCTTAGGCTTGTTGCTCACACTCTCAACAACTCTTGCCCAGCGTCTTAGCTCCCTCTGCTCCAATGCAGCTGTTCACTTCAGGCCAACAGGCAGCATGCCAATGCCAAATTTTTTTGCCACCCTAGGCCCAGGCATTTGTTAAAATGCCCACAAATCCAGGCCTGGCTAAAAGCCTTAAGTGATCTTGATTGGTTGCTACTGGTTACTGCCCATGGGCAAATTTGCCCAGTGTTGATAAATGACCCCCCATGCTGGCACCTCAAGCACATTATATCCAGTGGGTACTGACACATCGGGCACATTAAATACAGTGTACCTTTGCAAAATTATACTACTTTCCAGACATGTTTTTTTCACAAACAAAGTGAATGACACTGTATTCAGGCTCTTATGGGTTGAGGTGCTTAAAAACTGGGCCATATTGATCTAAAAGCAATAGGAGTAAAGCTGGCCATACTCCTGTTGGTATGGTGGTCTGCCAATCATGATCAATATAAAATGGATATCAGTCAGTCCAGAGACTATACAGGTTTTAAAATTCTTTAAAATCAATGAATTGACAGCCAATGCTTGGTGCATCACTCTCCCTTGTGTGCTACCACCCCTACTGGATCAACGTTTCTGTTTGGGGGGGGTTACCCACCATTCATCAGCAGAATAATACATGTGCAACACAACAACTTTATACCCTTAATCCCTCCTCTTTTACCCACAGTTCACCACTGCAACATTCAATTAACCATGTGTGTAAATAATCACATAAAGTCATATTTCAAGATGCAAAACATGTAATTTCAGAATCATATTGCATTGACATGGTAAAAAAGTGACATAAATTACTCACAACCAATGGGGTTACTATTTTACTTTACTTTTCAATGTATTACAATGCAATATTTATACCATGTCAATGCAATATGATTCTGAAATTACATATTTTGAATCTTATTATAAAAAGTGACGAGGACAGTACATTGAAATAATGGACATTACATGGACCATGAAGTTGAAGTTTGACACTATGTGATTCTTTATACAAATTGTTAATTGTATGTTTCAGTGTTCAGTGTTTGGCACTTCTTTTACTTCTTGTTTTTTCACTGTGTATTGAACAGGTCCAACTTGAGCTTCAACAAAACTAATGGAATAGTAATATAGTGAATAAACTACCCACTATTGTAAAATATAAGGATATTATAAATTACAGAGAAATTGCATGACCATATAAAAACATGAGGTCGAAGTCCATTTTTATTCAGATAGACAGAGAGGTGACTTCTAAAATCATATTTTGCAACAGGGGTGCTTTATTTATTATAATACACAAGTTTCAGTGAGTCGTGTGACAGAAACGACATCACTAAACTCAGATTACAACCAATTACATCACTAAGCATCATTTATAAGGATATAATTTACAGGATATTTATGGCTTTTGTGTATTATGTAAATATTAATTTCATTATAATTCTAATAGGAAGTAGATCTTATGCAGCACCAGGTTACAATACTTGTATGTTCTCAATATTTAGAGTTTTATTAACCATTGCAATTGTAATACAGGTATGGATCCTGTTATTCAATACTTGGGACTCGGGTCTTTCCATAATTTGAAACTTCATATATTAAGGTGCAGATTTACCATGGGAAAATTCGACCATGGGAATAGTGGGGAAGTAAAATCCTTCTAATTCGACTATTGAATGCAAAGGATTTTACCGCAATTCGATCGATCGAATATAAAAATAGGATCGATCGATTCGCGAATTCGGATCGATCGAATTTCTTTTATATTCGATCAAAGATTATGATACCCAATTTGGTAGCTTTGATCTGGCAAAGTAGGTAGTCGAATAAAAATTTAAAGGGGAAGTTATTTGACCATCAAATATTTGAATAAAATTTTATTCGAATCATTCGAATTCGAATATTCAATGGTTGAATTTGCCTAATTTGCATATTTGAAGATTCAACTTTAATACAAATTCGATCGAACTTCCAATTATTCACGTGAATTTTGTAAATCTGTCCCTTAAGCCTGCTAAAAATCATTTCAATATTAAATAACCCCCAACAGAATTGTTTTCCATTAATAAGGATTAATTATATCTTTGTTTTTATCAAGTACAATGCTGTTTTTACAGAGAAAAGGGACATCACTTTCTTCACAAGAAGAAAACACTTGTGCGCTTTACAAAGTGCAAAAGAAAGTAAGTTTGCTTATAGCCAAATATAAAGGATTAATGCAGTCAGGCAAAAATGATAAAACAATAACAAGACTACAGTTTCATACAAGACAGACAGACATGACAGTGATTGGTTAGTTATATGCATGCTAGTCAGTGACTAAGGCAGCCCCTTTAGAACTGGCACTTAGGGGTCCGTTTACTAAAGTGCTAAAAATTTTAATTTAAGTTTCCACATGTTATCGCTGAGAATATTTTTCCGCCAGAATATTCGCAGCAACTAAGTTTACTAAACAGCGATGCTCTCAGAAGTCATTGCGATCATGTTATGTTAGCGAACCAGCTTACGTTAGCGGTAATTTTAGCGAGCTGCGAATTTTCTGGCGACAAATTATGTCTGCAAATATTTATTCTAGAAAATAGTCTTGTTTTATGGCGCTAATAATGGCGTTAATTATGGCAATTTTTACTGTGACATTTATGGCCAGAAATGCATCTTTCAAAACTCATAAACTTTATTGACTGATGATTATACCATCCAACAGCATTACAGAGTGACACCAATCAGACATGTATGCATCATATAAACTGATACTTCATCCATCCAGTCACAAACACTTCTGCCAATAGAATCCTATGAACAAGAAATCATACCAGTTATCTATTTGTATCATTTAAATGCAGTTTAATGAAAATTAAACTCCCACTGAGAATTTTCTGGCCAAAAAATAAGTTAACGCCACTATGTAGATGGCGGTAAAATGTTGCGAATATTCTGGTGTTAATTTTGTTTAGTAAACCAGGCGTTAATGTGTACGTAACGTTTTTTTCAGCGAATGCGATAACTGGCGAAAAAATATTATTGCGCAAGAATATTCGCAAATTTATACTTACCGCATGTTAATAAACTTGTGAAAACATATTCTGCGTTAAATTTGTCTATATTTTGTGCAAAATTTTTTACCGCACTTTAGTAAACGGACCCCTTAGTGCAGAGTCCATCATGCAGGTGAGTGCATGATCTTGCTCACACCCTAAAACTCATTATACCTAGTACTTGTGCTACAAAATGGTCATGCTTATGCTAAACTATAATAATGAATATTATTTCTGGTCTAGGTAGATTCCAGACACCTGAGACAACAGCACATACAACCACATCTGACCGGATAAATGTGGATATGTTTCAGCAACACAGATTGTGAAATAAGCAATGAACACACTATTTTACTTTTATTGAATATACCTCTTATACCGCCAGCCCACATACTACTGCTTTCACCCGTACATCAAGCAACTGTACATTTTCTGCAGTGATCTTACTGGCATGTATGAGGTAGAGTCCTACAGCGGGTTGGGTACCCTTGAGTACTTGTGGGTTACCCACAAAAACCTGCAGTACCGTGTGGGTAGAAGTTCCGGGTACGGTTATAGATGCGGGTCTGCGGTTCTGCGGGTTTGCAGGTCGCGGGCTGGCTGCGGGTCTTCTCAATATCGATTTTTACTCATTTTTTCTGATCACGCCTGCTTTCAATGATGTCACTTTTGGTTACAATGGCAGCACTTCCTGATTCTTGATGGTCAGCGGGTCACGGGTCTGGGTTGTGGATAAGGTACGTGCGGGTCGGGGTCGGGTAGTGGGTCCAGGCGGGTAAGAATGCGGGTTGTGGATCTGGGTTGCGGATTGCAGGTACAGGTTGCAAAAAATGGTCCCTCACAGGACTCTAGTATGGGGTTAATGAGCTCATAGTTCATTTTCTACAGTGATCTAGGGCTAAAATGTGTGGTAAAGGGCCTTCAGATGTTGGCACTGCACTAAATGCAGTACATTTTCTGGGGCTCTGAGTTTCAATTTATTGTTAGCACTCTTATTTTGCTGACCCAGCCCTGCTACTGGAATTTGATTACATAGCAGGGTAAGTAAGCAGTGGTGGCAGTTGCAGCAGCAGGTGCATTTATGTGTTTGATGGGTCCCTGGAGTGAGGTTCTCTGTGGTTCTAAGGAACCCCAGCCTGACACTGCATAAAATACATAAATAAATACAAATCTTTGAGCTGGCAGGAATGCTGAGTTATTGCAGATGGTGTTACTTTGAGACTGTAAGACCTCAAGCTTAAATTTGCTTTTAAAGCTATAAATATTAAAGTTTTTACACTTTTTTTGCAATAATAGTTTTACAATTTTACATGGCATTTTTTTTATATAGCACCGTTTGCAGTACCCAAGACTCACTCTGTTGATGATTATTTTGTAATGCTCATTTTTACATTTCTTTTTTATGGTTTTAAAGATTTCAGTACAGAGTTTGGAGTTTGTGTAAATAATAATACAATTTATATTTTTATGTAAATATAATAATGTTTATAACTCGTTTCAGTGATAACGATGTGACATTTTACCTTGTTCTTCAGCTTTGTACACTGTTTAGGAAACTGCAAATTGTGCTGCTGAATGTGGCACAATGGAGGAATCTTGTGTTTCAAGCACCACCATGAACAGAGGATTGCTGTTTTGTCTACTGAATACTTTTGGATTTCTTGGCTGGAAAAGAAAAAACTGATGTTCCACCACATTCCTATGAGTCAATTCCTGTCCCTATGCACCCAGGGATGGATCAGTCTTTTACCTGTTCTGAATACATTATGGGGCAGATTTACTAATGGTCGAATTTCGAATTTTAAAAAAACTCGAAATTCGACCATGGGAATAGTGGGGAAGTAAAATCCTTCGAATTCGACTATTGAATTCAAAGGATTTTACCGCAATTCGATCGATCGAATATTCGAACGATTTTTTTCGATCACATTTTTTTATGCGATCTCTGCTAATGGTTCCGTAGCTTGATGCTGGCAAAGTAGGTGGTCGAATAAAAATTTAAAGGGGAAGTTATTCGACCATCAAATATTTGAATATTCGAATAAAATTTTATTTGAATATTCGAATCATTCGAATTCGAATATTCGATGGTCGAATTTGCCTAATTTGCATATTCGAAGAATAGAATTTATATTAAATTCGATCGAACTTCGAATTATTCACGTGAATTTTGTAAATTTGCCCCTATGTGTGCCCTAGGCCTTTACATTCTATAGACTACAGGGTTGTAAAAAAGGGAATGCTTTGAAAAGTTCTGCTTTATTAGATAAACAGAATTTCACCAGAACAAACAAGACCTGCTTTTTTGACAAAAAAAAATTAATGAAACGTATGAGCTGATACACAAAGGAAGGTGTTTAAATGCATGAATGCAATCAGATCATTGCTTATATTTTCTAATGGGAAATATACTGTTCAAACTGAATGGCTAATTGGTTGCTAAGAGCAACTGCACTGCTGCAAAATAGCATCTATGTTAGGCTGGGATTTTAAGTTAACTTTTAGTATTTATATAGTAGAGCATTTTTAGCAGCTTTTCAACTGGGTTTTATTATTTACTTTCTATAGTTTTGGAATGATTTGTCCTGTTTTTTTTCTGTTTTTATTCAGCTTTTAAAAGGGGGTTACTGTCCCCAGTTGCCATAACAAATGCTCTGTAAGGCTACAATTTTAGTGTCACTCTTTTTATCACTTAACTTCTTATTCAGCCCCTCTCTTGTTCATATTCAAGTCTCTCATTCAAATTGCTGCTGAGATGCTAGGCTAAATAAGACCCTAGCAACCAGATAGCTGCTGAAATACTAAACTGGAGAGCTGCTGAACAGCAAGCTAAATAACAGGAAAACGTCACATATTGAAAATGAAGACCAATTACAATTGTCTCAGAATGTCATTATCTACATCATGCTAAGTTGGTTATTTGAAAAATTTGAGTGATTCAGGAAACACATCAGAAAAATTTAAGCGATTTGGGCTTTTGCTCCATTTTATTGAGTTTTTTCACAATCCAATTAATTTGGATTATTTTATTAAGAAATAAGGTCAAATAGAGCATGGGAGTTTGTTTGTGGTTTTTATTTTAATAAAATATGAGATGCATTCAGATTTTGGTAAATAACTCCTAAAAGTCCATTTAAAGGTGAACAACCCCTTTAACCCTGATGGTTCAACCAATCAAGCCATTGACTCCATTGACTTACTGAAGGAATCTTTGCCCATATGAATATTCAAACCATTCTGAAAGTGTCTGAAGCTTTTATCTGCCTGTATATGGCCAAGAAATACAATAAGTTAGTGGTTCTGTATGTAGATGAGCCACACCTCTCACCTTTCCTGTGATGTTCTTGACGAAGGGAGGGTAATCCCCTCTGAAAAGTTGATGCACAGGTGTGGTCACTGTCATGCCAGGGCCACTTGGCACTGGCATTTTAAAAGTTAACTGTAATTACTCAG
>CM044431.1:71955443-71979772 GCA_024363595.1 Xenopus borealis | reverse complement strand
TTTTCAGACTATCACCCTCCTATGCTAAAATACGCCAGCGTTTTTTTTGGGACTTAGAAATTATTTTTTTTTTGTTTTCAACCTCCTATCTATTGTATTAAACTTCGCCTGTTAACGTCTACCGTAAGAGCTGATGTAGAGGAAAATGTTCATCTTAGTGGATTTGCAAATTTACGATCCTTCTTAAGTGCGCAACTTCGCCTGGCGTAAGGGTGCGAAGTTGCACAAGTCTATCTACTTCGCTAGCAAAAATTCGCCAGTCTGTGTTAGTGAATTTGCAAAGTTGCAAAATTACGTCACGCTGGCGAATTAGCGCTAGCGTTAGACGCTTCGGGCTTTAGTAAATTTGCCCCTAAATCTCCCAAGAATGCCTGTGTGCCCTTACCCTAAAAGAGCATTTGGTTTTTTTTTTTTAAATGGGATCAGTAACTCCTCCATTTGTTATCTGTTAGTAGTCAGAAAAACAGCAAATAATTACAAAACTATTTTTAAAAAATGAAGACCAATTGAAAAGTTCCAAATAAAGGTGGGCAGGTTGGAAGTTCCCCGTACCCAAACTAGACCATTACCCGCTTCTTTCCAAGTTTACTTTTATTTTGTGTTTGTATGTAACATAACAAAGGGGCAGATTTACTGAGGGTCAAATTTCAAATTGTAAAAAATTCTACCATCAAAATTTTTATGGGCTTTTTACCAAAAATAGATTGAATACTGTAGCTCCGTTTTCAATCAAATAAAAATCGTTTGAATAGTTTGAATGCATTGCTCGATTTGAAGGCTTTTGGGGAAAAATTCTGATTTTCAAAAACTTCAAAAACACTCCTTAAAGGTTCCAGGAGGCCCCCATAGGCTAAAATAGCAATTCGGCAGCTTTAAAAAAATTTTTTAAAGAGACAGTACTTCAAAATTCTAATCTTTTCATTAAAATGGAATTTTGGGCTAGTAGATGGTCAAAGTAGCCAAAAATTATTTTGAAATTCGATTTTTTTAAAGGGGTTGTTCACCTTTGAGTTAACTTTTACTATAATGTAGAGAGTGATATTCTGAGACAATTTGCAATTGGTTTTCATTTTTTATTGTTTGTTGTTTTATAGTTATTTAGATTTTTATTCAGCAGCTCTATAGTTTGCAGTGTCAGCAATTTGGTTCCTAGGGTACAAATTACCCTAGCAACCCTGCATTGATTTGAACAAGAGACTGGAATATGAATAGGAGAGGGACTGAATAGAATGATAAGTAATAAAAAGTGTCAATAACAATACATTTGTAGCCTTACAGAGCATTTGTTTTTAGATGGGGTCAGTGACCCCCATTTGAAAGCTGCAAATAAACAGAAGAAAATGGCAAATCATTAAAAAAACTATGTAAAATAAATAATGAAGATCAATTGTTTCTTAGAATTGGCCCTTCTACAATATACTAAAAGTTAACTTGAAGGTGAACCACCCCTTTAAATGCCCCAAAGAGTACCATAGATCATAAAGCATAATAATATGCAGTGTGAATAGAAAACACATTACAGTGATACATACACTCTGATACAATTATACATATAATGTGATTTGACCATTGAAGCTAGTACATTTTCTTCAGGCTATTTAATGGAGTACTGTCAGGGAAAGCTAGCTGAGAGTTAGCTCTAGTCAAATGAAGGTCTCCCTCAATATTTATTCATATAATTAAAGCAAGAGTTGCATTCACTCGATCTAACCACTGTTAAGCTGCAATCAGTGTCAGGTTCATCATAATTGTTAGCTTTCTTGCAAAGTGAATTATGGACCTGTTCAGTATTCTTCATTAGTTGAGAGGGCTTTTATTCTTTTTGCAGAATCAACTTGGCCACGTGGCCTTTAACCAAATAACCCAGATGTAGACTAAATGGTGGGATTCCCTGATTTCAAGAAATCTCAGAAACGCCACTTGTTTTAGACTTATTGCTACTAAACACAAATGAACTGAACACTGCACTTTGTGCCAGATTTTTATTTTGTTCTACCACATTTTTCTACAGATAATACTGACCAGGGCAGGTGCAGGTCTGCAAAGGGGTGTGGCTGTGGCATAAAGGAGTAAAGTCATGGCAAAAAGAGGAGGTGTCCACTAAGGCCCTAAAAAGCCAAAAGGAATACTATATGCTGTAATGCCTGCATTTTTATGTTTATACTCCTACAGTGCTGGATATCACCTGCTATAATCAGACTTCTCATTAGTGTAAAAATTCCCATAAACTTGTATCATTACAGGGTACATTTGCAAAAAAGGCTGCAGCCATTATTTTGCACTTTGTGCGGTGCACCTGGGTGTACCCATATAGCCGCAGGTACAAGTGCTAGAATGAGCACAAGAATGACCCCTCACGTGTTTCTGTGAGAATTTGTTTCTGGCTTTAAAAAATTTTCATTACTTAGAAGGATGTGCTAATATTTTTTTTGCTCTAGCCAAAGGACAAAGCAAAGCATCTGCTTTGGCTCCGTTTATACCCCCAAAATGAATACTTGAGCAACAGATTAGCTCGACCAAATTTGAAATTCGATAAGCATTCGACCATCGAATGCTTATCGAATTGTTTTAGGCTATCATTTTGCTAGCTATACGATTTCTCGATGAATTTGTACGACTGGATACCGAACTTCGATCATTTCACATGAATTTCCTGAATCGGACCCTACTTGTAACAGGAAGAAGTGTGGAAGCAAAGGACAGAACTCTGTCTGTTAATTGGCTCATGTGACCTAACAAGTATAGTTTGTTTAGCATGTTTGTGTGCACCGTGAATCATACAATCCCAGGGGGCGGCCCTTATCTTAAATTTATGATTACCCAATGGCACATACTACTAAAAAATATATTATTATGAAAATGGTTTATTTACATGAAGCAGGGTTTTACATATGAGCTGTTTTATGCAATATCTTTTTATAGAGACCTACATTGTTTTAAGGGTACAGTTTTCCTTTAAAGGAGTTTTTCAGCTTCAAACTAACTTAGCAGGTTTATTAAGGGACGAATTTTAGAAGTAAAAAAACTTCAAAATGCGACCCTCAAAGTTTTTTAAAGGGCTTTTTCTATCGAATAGGTCAAAATAAAAAATTTGAATCGTTAGATTCGATCAAATGATTTGAACAATTCTCCACAAAATCCTACGAATTCTTGGAACTTAGAAAGATTTTCAGGACAGGTTCTATGAGGTCCCCCATAGGCTAAAATGGCAATTCGGCAGCTTTAAGCTGGCGAATAGTCGAAGTCAAAGAAGGGCAAGTACTTCATAATTTGTATTTTTCGAAATTTTTCAATTCAAATAGAATTTTTGGCTATTTGATAGTCGAAGTAGCCCAAAATTACTTCGAAATTCTAATTTAAAAATTTTTAATTTTATTTGAATTTTCACTTCGACCTTTAGTAAATGTGCCCCTTAGTATGATGTAGAGAGTGATATTCTGAGACAATTTGCAATTGGTTTTCATTTTTATTATTTGTGGTTTTTGAGTTATTTAGCTTTATATTCAGCAGCTCTCCAGTTTGCAATTTCAACAATCTGGTCACTAGGGTCCAAATTACCCTAGGAATCAAGCATGTATTTGATAAGAGAATGGAATATGAATGGAAGAGGGCCTGAATATAAAGATGAATAATAAAAAGTAACAATAACAATATTTTTTAGCCTTACATAGCATTAGATTTTTTAGAAGGGATCAGTGACCCCATTTGAGAGCTGGAATAATGAAGACCAACTGAAAAGTTGCTCAGAATTAGCCATTCTGTTTCAAGTTTTTGACCAAACACACACATATAAGTTACTAAAGGAATTGCTGAAGTGCAATAATATATGTGCCTCTGTAGCACACAACTTCTTCCTGACGACTCACAATATTGCAGAACAAGTACAAGGTTGATTATCAGTAATGCTTAGGACCTATTTCTATTCTGTAATTAAAAACCTTAAAGGGCACCTATGGGGCTAAAAAAATTCCCCAAACCGAAGGTGCGGGCTGATTACTCCTTTAATAAAAAAAATTCTATTTGTTTGCCATTATAAAGCACTAATGGATAATTGCCTTGTTTATTATTTATTCCCCCAATAAACAGGGCAATTATTTATACAAACTCTATATAAACAAAACCCTAAGGTGTAGTCTTTGTCAGGCTATTGTGTGTAAGTGCAGTCCAAGAAACAGCCCATCTGCTCAAAACTATAGTCTAACCTGTGTCAACCTTGTTGCAAACAAACGCAGTGGATTTCTATGCCAAAATTACCCTACACTTTGTTGTGTCAGTTTTATTAGCAGGAGTCAACCTGTGCACCTGCAAGGACCAAACATTAATTTGTCTTTATTAGCTCAAGAAGTAACAAAAACATAGATTTTCTTCTGATTAATACAACAAGAAAAAAGTAAGTTCAACACAAGACCTATTAATTGAACTTATGTTGAGCAAGGAGGTATACTGCCCTTTTAAGCTGGGCATACATAAATAGATCCAAATGTTTCTACTATCTATTGACTGGGCCAATTTAGATTGATCAGACTACCTGACCTTAGAGTTAAAGATGAATCATAATGAATGCCTATGGAGACCTGACAGTAAGGGCCGCCATCAGGGGGGCACAGGATGTACTCCTGTACCGGGCCTGGGCCTGTAGGGGAGCCCAGCTGTGCTGCACTTTTTGAAATACCTGGGCCCTCCTTGACTATGCCGAATACACAGCCTCTTCCATCCCAAAAAGCTGAAAAGATTTTTAAATATTCTCTGGGGCACTGCCCAATGTTTTGTTTTTTTTTTTTAAATATTCTCTGGGGCACTTGTAAGGGGGCCCAATGTTTTTTTTATTTTATGGGGGGCACAAATTGTTGTTTAACCAATTATTTGTTTTAACTAGTGGGGGGGCCCTGACCACCCATTAAAAAACTTTTGTGGGGGCTGACCATCAATAGCTTTTTATAACTTGTGTTACCTTTTTTTAATGCTGGTGTCTGTGTGGTGTGGGCAGGATCTAGGGTGGGCGGCCCTGTGGACAGGAGAGACCGGCATCAATATAAACCACACTCAATTCTGTATCCCTTCTCTTTTGGGGTCCACAAATAAGGACTGCCCTTCCTAAACAGGGATAGACTGGAGGTATATAGAAGAACCACAACCAAATGGAGCATAAATCTGCTAAAACACACGCCTGCTGTTGCTGTTATACTGTATATACTGTATATCAGAAACCTATTATATTTTAGCATTTCCCAAGCAATTCTTTTCATATAAAAAAACTTTACACAGAGTCCATGTATTGAGTATAATTTCACATACTACACATCAATCGAATGCAAAAAAAATTATTCACACATTGCATGTGAGGCTTAAACATTATCATTACTCTCTATTTTAATTCTTGTATTTTTGTTCATGCCCCCTAAGATTCATCTTCCATTCTGACTTCCTAACCTGCTGTTGCAAGCTGTTTTAAAAATACTACTGTTTACTCCACTCTAAAACTACTCCTTTAAGGGGGTTATTTATGAAAGGGTGAAGTTTTTTCTAATAACTTTCATTTTATTCATAATTGGAATGGTATGTTATTTATAAAAAATTGTAAACGTCTAAAATTCGATTGAATAGTGCCATCCCAAAAACTCGAATCGAATTTGCTATCTTTTTTATTACGTGACATTTTTTTTACATGCAATATTTTTTTTCTCTTTTTGGAGTCTATGGGGCTTTATTTTCTAAGTGAAACTTGGGAAAATTTGGCTCATCACTACTATTAACATCTTTAAATAGTTCAAGGGACCTCTGCCATTAACCTGTTTTAGGTGGACAATAGTAGAATTAGAACTGTTTCAGGGTCGGGGTGTGATAAATCTCACATTCAAATTTAATTTGGTAATTTTAAATTCCAATTTGTGAGTTTTGACCAAAAAAATTTTGAAAATTCGAATTTACCATTCAAACCATAGTAAATCTGCCCCTAAATGTTAACAAGCTATGATAACACTAGGAGCTGATACATTCAGATCTTATTAGTGTTGTGGATGTTGTACTTTTTACTTTAGTTCCCCTTAAATAAAAAGTATTTAAAAAATTTAAACAAGCAACAATGTACTAAAAGGATAGTTGTCAGTATGTATTATTATTTGAGTGCTGTAAAGAAAAAACACTGAAAACAATTCCGACACTTACCTGAGGCAAGGGGCTGACCGGCTTAGTCAGAATTCCTCCAACGTAGACAACATTCGGAAGTGTAGGTCTTGGAAATTCCAGAGCAATATCTGTGCATAGCATCCACAGACAAGATCCTTGAACTAAATCATACATGGACCTTGTTGAAATAATTTTATATTTCTGCATTATCCTATCATATTTCGGCAGGACTAAAAAGTTGACCCCAAATCGGGAAATTAGGTAAACGAATGTATTTTTAATCCTGTCCAGCAGGTTCATGTGGTCTGTTAACATAGTGTTAAATTCAGGAACATATGCTAAGGGAGCAGGAGCACCGACTTCAGCTGGATACCAAAGGCCAGTAGAAAAAACAGCATACTTAACATCCAGTATGTTGGCTATTACAAATCCACACATCTCATTAGGATCAACCAACAGCAAATCAAATTTTTCCTGCTTCAAGCTCTGTAAAAGGCCCTGGTTGCCCACCATGACATCACAATTTATGGAGTAGTGGTCAAGAATGTCAAAGAGTTCCAGTGCTGTGAACCTCCCAGAGAAGATATTCATCATTTTGGACTGCAGGAAGTTATCCGATGTGCTGCTATTAAAAATTCCTGGGTAACGCTGAACTTGATAATGACTGGATTGTGGAATGTCTCTTCCATTAGAAACAAGGAAAACAGTTTGATGTCCTTGCTCATGCAGAGCTGAGGCAAGGGTTTTAAATATATACAAATGGCTATCAAACATTATTGGCGGCACAATGAGTATTTTGGCAGCCTTTGTTACTCCGACAGCAATCCATACATATAATATAATGGAGGTAAAATGCTTCATGGCTGAGAAAAGAAATGTGATCAAAGATTTAGGATTCTGATTCTCTTTGTTAGTTAACAGGCATAATAAACCAAAAAACACTGTAATAAAACTATATTTAGGATTAAAATCCATGGGTGAGACCCATTAGTGGAAGTGAAGCCATTTCATTATACAGGTACTGTATACGACCTCGGGTTTTCAGGATAACTGATCTTTCTGTAATTTGGATCTTCATTCTTATGCCTACTAGAAAATAGAATTAAATAAACCCAATAGGCTGGTTTTGCTTCTAATAAGGATGAATTATATTTTAATTAGGATCAAGTGCAAAGTACGGTTTTATTATTGTAGAGAAAAAGGAAATCATTTTCAAATATTTGGATTATTTGGATAAAATGGAGTCTATGGGACAAGGTCCTTCGGTAATTTGCTTTTAAACAAGTGACCAGTAAATGCTACCTGCTGGGTTTATGGGATACTGCCCCTGAGCACACTTAGTGCATTTTACTAAATAACCCCAATAGAGGGGTTACTGCAAAAATGCACTGTATTTATGTAGCTTACTGCATAATTAAAGTGATTTGGTATATAACTATAATCCACAAAAGCCATGACTATCTTATAAATGTTATCCTTATAAACAGTGACTAGTGATGTCATCAGTTATAAAAGTTTAGTAGTGATGTCATTTTAGTCACGACTTTAGTAAAACGTGTGTATTATTAGATGTATTATTAGATAGAGGTATGGGATTTGTTATCCGGAAACCCGTTATCCAGAAAGTTCTGAATAACGGAAAGGCTGTCTCCCATAGACTCCATTTTAGTCAAATAACCCAAATTTTTAAAAATGATTTCCTTTTTCTCTGTAGTCATAAAACAGTACCTTGTACTTGATCCCAACTAAGATATGGTTAATCCTTAGAGGAAACAAAACCAGCCTTTTGGGTTTATTTAATGTTTACATGATTTGCTAGTAATCTTAAGGTGTAAAATTACAGAAAGACCCATTATCTGGAAAGACCCAGGTCCCATAACTGTAATAAATAAAGTACCCCTTGTTGGAAAATATGAGGATATTAGAAGTCACCTCGGAGTTCCATGAACTGTATAAAAGCACTCGGCCTTCGACCTTGTGCTTTTATATGGTGATGGAACTCCTCAGTGACTTATGATTTCCTTATATTTTACAAATGGGGGTACTTTATTCACTATATAATTCACACCAGCCCAGCAGTACATACCATCACTGCTTAGCACAGCAACAATGATGGGCTGGGTTGACCTCACTTTCAGTAGGCTGTAGCACTGTTTACAGATGTACTCTGGCCTTTGGAAGGATCTGCAGCCTTCAGTCCAGCATAATAAACTGAAGTGGTTCTCTCCTCATTGCTGCATGTGCGAAATGAGAAAATGAAGGTGTGGTGTTTATACAAATGGCCTGTAGATGTCACTGTGCACATGAGTTATACTGTGCATACACAGTACTGTCTATATTGTTTAATTTATGTTGTGTAAAGGCTGCATGGGGCTGCTAATAAAGCACTGTTATACCTACTCATCTTCGGCTATCAAAACACAACAAATTGGCTACTGATATAACTGTTTGGTTTGGTCAGACACAGCTCAAAATAGCTTTGAAATAGTGAGACAGTTAATTGTGAACAGTCCAGCACTATCTTTATTTGATCCTGCACTACCCACTAAATCAGTGTCAGACTGGCCCACCAGAATACCAGGAAAACTCCTGGTGGGCCAAGGTGTCAGTGGGCCCTCATGCTGCTAAACTTTTGGCCCATTTCATGGCCATTCATTATTTCTATGAGAACAAAGAGGCTAAGTAGATGGCATAATTGATTATAATATGTAAAGAAAACAAAGTAGGAGAATAGAGGTTGATTGAGTAGATGAAGAATATTAATACCAAGAGTGGCCCCCTGGTCTAAAGTTTTTGGGTGGGCCCCTGGTGTCCCAGTAAAACACTGCCCACTATGCTTACTACAGACGCTATGCCGTTGGTACAGTTCTCACACAGATCCATGCTGATCATTCAGAGAAAATTGTTGCATTTGCATCCAGAACACTTACAGAGACAGAGTGTAAGTATTCAACTGTTGAAAAAGCTCTAGCGTGTGTTTGGGCAACAGAAAAACAGAGAACATACCTATGGGGTAGAGAATTTATCTTATGCACTGATCAGCCCTTTAACTACACTGCTGACAACAAAGGGACTAGGAAAAGTTGGAATTCATATAGCTAGATGGTCAGCAAGGCTATTGAGTTTCTACTACAAAATGCAATACAAACCAGGTTTGAAAAATGTTACTGCCAATTGTTTGTCACGTTTAACTTTACCTGCAGCTTCTGATACACTGGATGAGGACATAGAAGTTGTAGCATTGACTGATTTACTATCATCTACAGTTATAGCTGCTGATTTTAAGCAAGCTTGCCTCACATGTTCAATCCAAGTAAAAGTACGGGACATCTTACAAAGCAAATGGCCAAATGCTGAGAAGAAACTCAGTCCTGATCTACAACCTTACTACAGGATTAGACATGAACTGTATTAGTAGATGGCTATGCTGTCCGTGGAACTCACCGCTTACTGGTACCAGATACCAAGCTCATACAACTGGCACATGAAAGTCATCAAGGAACTGTACATACAAAACAAAGACAGCGAGAACTGTACTGGTGACCAGCAATGGATGCCTATGTGGTAACTGCCATTCATTCTTGTGTTACTTGTCAGAATCATGACAAAACAGCTATCACACATACACCACCACTTCAGCCAGTGCCATTCCCTCATTCAGCATGGGAAAAACGTGCTATTTATATTGTGGATCCTTTTGCAGATGCTTCTGTAGACTGCATATTTGCTATAACCTTGATAGACTATTACAGTAAATGGCCTGAAATTGCAATTGTTTCTCATATAACATCAGCTACAATATAACATTTCTGTCTAAAGTCTTCAGCAGAAAAAGTAATCCACAGGAGATAATATCAGACCACAGTTTGTCTCATCTGAGTTTGAATTCTTTCTGAGAGAGGAATATGCTGCATAGGAAATCTTCAGTATATTACCCACAAGCAAATGGAGAAATTGAGAATCCAACAGAAGTCTGAAACAAGCACTACAGACAGCAAATCTTCTTGGGAAATCTTGGAAAGTATTTACAACAGAGTTCTTACATAAATACAGATCAACATGCCATGCAACCACACAAGCATCTCCAGCTGAATTACAACATGGCAGACAGATGCGCACTAAGTTACATATTGCAGGCATCAAACTTCCCCAAATACTGTGCCTACAAAATCGTCTGCTGCTGACACTGTCAAATGTCAAAAAGCCAAATGCAAGGCTTATACTGACAGAAAACGTGGAGCAAGAGAAGTGCACTTTCAGCCTGGATCTTTAGTCAGAATTAAGAAAACAGGACTACTGAAACAGGGACAATCTAAACTTACTACACCACTTAAAGTGTGATGCCAACGAGGACCAGATACATATGAACTATTTGATGGATGCATATGGAATGCAAGTCGTTTTGCGCCTGCTAGATATGACCTTGGAGAAGCTCTGTTTGATGAAGAACATTTTCCTACTCCTGATGCCAACTGCAATAGGCCTGAAGAAAGTGAACCTATGAGGTGTACTGAGAGAATTAGTACAACTTGCATGGACCAAGGACTATGTCATGTGAAGAATATATATTATTGCTTTAAGATGCATTGTTGTTGTTTATTACATTTGCCCAAATGCTTTCCTACTTTAGGGGGAATATGTGTTGTTTATACAAATGGCCTGTGCACATGAGTTATACTGTGCATACACAGTACTGTCTACTGCTTACGGTGCTAGAGTTTATGTTACTGTTGTAATAACAAATAAAAAAAGAAATACAAAAAGTATTGTAGAAGTGATACCTATATTGGCTAACAATACAAATACATTACAAGTTTTCAGAACACCATCATTTTGCCTTCCGAAGGGGCCTTGGTGCTCTGAAAGCTTGTAATGTATTTTTATTGTTAGCCAATATAGGTACCACTTCTACAATACTTTTTGTATTTGTTTTTTTATTTGTTATATTTGCTACTGGCTAACACGGTACCACAGTTTTTGTTTTGTGTTACTGTTGTGTAATGGCTGCATGAACCTGCTAATCAAGCACTGTTATACTCTCCTCATCAAATCAGCAAAATGTAAAATACATTCATGATAAGGTGGAGAAACCATCCCTGAACAGAGGCGGGGGCCTTCGACACCACCTGTCTGCTACATACAATGCTGTTCTCGCATCTGTTCCCCGGCGGTTTCAGAACTCTTGACAGATCCATTCATGCAACTCTCACAAGTAACACCTGTGTCTAGGAGTTGCATGACACATTGGTTATTCTATCACTGTAACTACACAGAATCAACACCACTGTGAATTTCAAATGTCACCTCTCTGAAGAGTTGCAGTGTGCCATTGTGATTGGATTGTTGGAAGAGTCTATTTGCCGAGAACTCCCCTACACCAGTCAGTTGAACTGAAAAAGCTGCTTGGATGAGCAGTGAAACGTCTTCATTAAAATATCTCAGCAAGTCCAGTTGCTTTGAGTTACTTTTTATATATATACATTCATGATATTTTGTGTTCACTGTAATCACATAGGAATTCTGGATATGCAAAAAACAGGGCATTTAAAGGACCAGTAATCCCAGACCATGTGCTTCTGGCCATTTCCCCCATCACTAGCGCAATGCCAGGTCTGACTGCTCACCGCTTCTCTTCAGCTACTTAGTGAAAACTGATCTGGAATCAAAAGACGATATATACGTTATATAAATGTGCTGCTTATGATGCACACTGAAGATGTCCTTACGCTAGTGATGGGGAAAGAGGCCAGAAGCATATGGTCTGGGATCTGCAGGTTTTAATAGGGCAAGGTGCACCAGACTGCTATGCTGAAGATGAACTGCTTCGGTTTCAAAAGAAACACATGGTCCTGCTCTGTGCCAGCAGCTAAGTGCTACTGCACTTTGCAGCCATGTGCTACTGCACTTTGCAGCCATGTACTCGAATGGGCCGTTTCCCAAGAAATACAGACAGGGGCGCAGAGACGCACAATCCTTCTTCCTTATAAAACTGGAATAATGTTGTGTATAGGAAACATTTAATACAGAGATTGGTGTGCTGACAGTAGCATGGAAAGTGGGGGCTAAAGGATCCAGCAGCAGATAGCAAGGGAGGATAAATCAAGCGCCACTTGATGGATGGTTGCCCTGTTGCCTTTTCTGAAGAGGAGCAGATGCGGAGTTGTGGTAAGTTATTTCTTCTAATTTTAAGGTATAATTTGTCTTGGTGTTTCCTTTAAGTTGTATAGAGCTTTTGTTAGTATACAAGCCTTTGCATTTTACAAATTGCTACAGTGTACAAACTTCACACAGAAACATGTCACTCTGTGCTGCATACCAATGAAACAAATTAGTATTTTGGGAGGGGGGAGTGACAAAGTGTAGTATTGCAGGAACAGGCAGTTAGATTAGAATTCTGGGGGGGGGGGGTGCTGCATTATGAGTAAAAAATTCTTTGTAAATGAGCCCTATTGTGTTTTTTTATATTTCAGTTTACTGTATAAATTGCTAGCTTCCCCTCATTTCAAACAAAAAACATTGTTTGCAGCAGTGGCGCCTAGAGCCTCACCAACCTAGTGAGATCCCAAACAGTGTCTTGGTATGTGGGATAGATATTTCTTGGCTGAAATGAAATGTCAAGTTCAATTTTTAACTTCCCCCAGTCATTGTTTATTGAAGCCATCCTTAGTAAAAAAAAAATTCTTAAAATAAAAAGAAGTGTATTTATTATGTACAATAACACTGATTCTTTTTAAAAAAAAATATTGTAAATGCAGAGGAATGTACATGGCCAAGCATCATATGGCTCTTTTACAGGACACGGTAGCCATAGTGTTATAAGGGTGCCACATATATTCCTTGGACACTATCATATTTGGTAAGAATGTATGATAATGCTAGTAACATAGTAATTTGAGAAAAAATTAACACGTTCATCGAGTACAACCTCTTTGTCTAAATGAAACCTGCCTAAATCTTGTCTATCCAGAGGAAGGCGAAAAACCTTTTCCCTTCCTCAGAAGTGAAAACCCCTTCCTAACAATAATAGCAATTGGACCAGTCCTTTGGTCAACTTTGTTACAGTTCATTTCAGCAACTCTGTATTTCTCGCTTGCTAAAAAGCTATTCAAACCTTTTGTGAAACTATTTAATATCTTTGTTTGTACAATGTAAGAAAAAACATGTATGCATATTGAGATCTAACTTAATTTTTGCTCAGCTGATGACAGTCATGGAAGGATCTACTGGTGAACAGAGAATTTATTGTATGGTCTTGCATCACTGGATGGGGCAGAGCATCTAAATTAAAGCCAGCAAAGGGCTGGAGGAGGAATGCCGAAGATGCTAGTGAGCATTAGGGTCGTTGATGGGTAGGGCAGTGACCAGAATTAGTCCCACCACCCATATTTATATGATCCGCTTGTATATTTATATAATGTATATAGATATAATATCATAAGAATGCTTGGAAAAGGGTATTTTTTGTCATCTGAATCATTGTTAAATTGTTTAAAATTGACTTAAAAACTATATAAAAAGTAAACAACAGGAAAAACCATCAGTCACCAGTATGGCTTCATACAGCTTAATTAGGATCAAGTACAAGGTAGTATTGTATTATAGAAAAAAGGGAAATAACTTTAAAAAATAAGAATGATATGCTTTTTTTATCATTTGTTTCCAAATTATAGATCCTATAACCACAGAAAAGAAGGATTAAAGGGACAATACACCAAAAAATAAAAGTAGGCTTCAGAAAGACTACTATAGTTTATATAACAAGCTGCTGTGTAGCCATAGGGGAAGCCATTCGAGCACAGGATAAACAGAAGATAACAGATATGTTCTGAAGAATCCCATTGTATACTACAGAGCTTATCTGTTATCTGCTGTATATCCTGTGCCTTTTCTACTTTTGAATGGCTGCACCCATGGCTACACAGCAGCTTGTTTATATAAACTATAGTAGAGTTTCTGTAGAAAACACATTAGTTTTACCAGGGCAACATGACAGTACATTATATTTTCATTACTTTAGAACACTTTCATTTTTCGGTGTTCCTGTTCCCTTAAAGGAGAAGGAAAGGCAGAATAGACTTGGGGGTGCCAAACGTAAGGCAACCCCATGTGATTAAACTGATGTACCACTAGCCCGGGTTATAGAAGCGAGCACCACGGAGATCACTACTTTCTTATACACACTGATGCGCATGAGCATTAGAACGAAAAGCCGAACTTTAACTTTAAAATCGACTATTTTGTTCTAATGCGCATGCGTCAGTCCGGGTAAATGCGCATCAGCGTGTAGAAGGAAGTAGTGATCTCCATGATGCTCGCTTCTATAACCCAGGGCTGGTGCAGATTTCTCCTGATAGGAGCACCGGCCCTGGGTTTGAGGTACATCAGTTAAATCACTTGGGGGTGATTCACAACCGAATCACTTGGGGGTGATTCACAACCGAATCACAACCCTAATTTGCATATGCAAATTATGGGTGGGAAGGGAAAACATTTTTTACTTCCTTGTTTTGTGCCAAAAAGTCACGTGATTTCCCTCCCTGGCCCTAATTTGCATATGCAAATTTGGATTTGGGTTTGGTTCGGCCGAATCCTGCTGAAAAGGCCGAATCCTGGCCAAATCCCGAACCGAATCCTGGATTCGGTGCATCCCTACTAAAAACAAATGCTCTGTAAGGCTACAAATGTATTGTTATTGTAACTTTTTATTACCTATCATTCTATTCAGTATTCCATTCTCTTATACAGATCAATGCAGGGTTGCTAGGGTAATTTGTACCCTAGAAATCAAATTGCTGACACTGCAAATTAGAGAGTTGCTGAATAAAAAGCTAAATAACTATAAAACCACAAACAATAAAAAATGAAAACCAATTGCAAATTGTCTCAGAATATCACTCTCTACATTATACTAAAAGTTAACTCAAAGGCGAACAACCCCTTTAAAATGGCTATTCAGTAACTACTTTTTTCAATGTATATCCAATTCTGTATGGAGATAATGGTGAGTTCCTCAAGCCATCCAAATCTTCCTAGTGAGTTAACTTTGGAAAGCTGAAGCAACTTGTACAATCAACTGGTTATTTACATTTTACTGCTGGTGGAGATGCATTTTTAATCTTTTCTTTACCCACACCTGCCCCCGCCATACCCAAACCCTGTCTGGTCTGCTCTGTCCCCTCTATTTATGTACCCTGCAAAGACGTTACGAAAGGGGTGTGGCAGGCATGAGTCCGGCAGTGTGAGGTCCCAGGGTGAGTTTGCTCAGATTTGTTTTCATAATAAAATTAGATTAATTTGAGTTTTAGTAAACTTATATAACCTGACGTACTATGTTTACTTTACCGTATCCAGGGAGGAGGGAAACATAATCTAAGGTGATTAGATTCCATGGGCTCACATACCAATAAAATATTAAGTAGTATACACAACTTGCCAGACAGTAGTGATTTTGTGTTTACAAGTCACATTTGACATGTGCAGGACATGATCTAATCACAGACAGTAATAGTCCACTCTGATAATAAACTTTGTACAGACATTCCCAGGGCTGAACACCTTGAAAGTCTAAAAGGTGCCAGCAGTGTCGGACTGGGATGCCAGGGGCCCACCAGAAAACTTTACACCAGGGGCCCAACTTACCAAACTATTATTCTTTCTCTCCTCTCTTAACCTTTATTCTCCTATTATTTTAGATCTACTTACTATACTCTATTCTTCCATTATTAAGCCTCTTTTTCCACATAAAGAAATAGGGAATGAACATGAAATAGGCCAAATTGTTAGAAGCAAGAGGGCCCAATGACACCTGGGCCCACTGGGAGTTGTCCTGGTATCCCTGTGGGCCAGTCCAACACTGGGTGCCAGACAGGCAAAATCAGCCACTCCTTCAACCCTGTATGGAAGCATGGAATTTGACAGTGAGTTTAGTAAATGGTCTAAAAAATGCAAAGAAGACACACAATATCTTTTCATGGTGCATTCCAGAAAAATGCCAATGCTCTGTATGCTAGAGTTAAAATAGAGCTACATGAAGATCTGGCTTGTTGCTGGTTAAATTCTGCATAGGGGACTACTAAAGTAGAGCAAGAAGTATGTGAGCATACCTCCCAACTTTTTGGAAACAGAAAGAGGGACAAAAATATTTGCTGCACAAAGAGCATGTTACCATGTTAATTTTACAAAATTAGGAAAGTTTGAACACATTTGTGGTTTTTATGCGTTATTACAATTTTGCTAATGAAGGTGAATTGCCCTTTAAGATGTGAGTCTTTGTTCTCCCAAGACAGACTCTGCCAAAAGTCAATTAAGTTAAAAACTTTGTATCTTTTTCTGTCTATTCAGTGCAGGAGATCAAATAGAAAGTCGGGACATAGTTAAATTGGATTGAAAAAAGACAAAGTCCATCAAGTTCAACCCCTCCAAATTAAAACCCAGCATACATACACACATACACCCCTACACTCTTTCACACAAACCAAATATGCCCATAGCTATATTAACTGTAGAGTTTAGTATCAAAATATCCTTTGACATTATGTCTGTCCAAAAAATCATCCAAGCCCCTTTTAAAAGCATTAACAGAATCAGCCATCACAACATCACCCGGCAGTGCATTCCACAACCTCACTGTCCTCACTGTGAAGAACCACCTACACTGCTTCAAATGAAAGTCCTTTACTTCTAGTCTGAAGGGGTGGCCTCTGGTGTGGTGATCCTCTTTATGGGTAAAAAGGTCCCCTGATATTTATCTATAATGTCCTCTAACGTATTTGTAAAGTGTAATTATGTCCCCTCGCAAGCGCTTTTTTTTTGCAAGGAAATCAACCCCAACCTCAACAGTCCCCTCATAATTTAAGTCTTCCATTCCTCTAACCAGTTTAGTTGCACGTCTCTGCACTCTCTCCAGCTCATTTACATCCCTCCTAAGGACTGGAGTCCAAAACTGCACTGCATACTCCAGATGAGGCCTTACTAAGGATCTATAAAGCGGCATAAATATGTTTTCATCCCTTGAGTTTATGCCCTTTTTTATGCAGGACAGAACCCTATTTGCTTTAGTAGCTACAGAATGACACTGCCCAGTATTAGACAACTTGTTATCTATAAAAGCTCCAAGATCCTTCTCACTTAAGGAATCTCCCAACACACTGCCATTTAGTGTATAACTTGCATTCATAATATTTTTGCCAAAGTGCATAACCTTGCATTTATCAACATTGAACCTCATTTTCCAGATTGCTGCCCAGTTTCCCAACTTAGACAAATCACTGCAGAGTGGCAGCATCCTGCAGGGAACCTATAGTTCTGCACAATTTAGTATCATCTGCAAAAATAGAAACCGTACTTTCAATGCCCACATCCAGGTCATTAATAAACAAGTTGAAAAGCAAGGGGCCCAGTACAGAGCCCTGCGGTACCCCACTAACAACACTGGTCCAATTAGAAAATGTTCCATTTACCACCACTCTTTGAAGTCTGCCAGTTCTCTATCCAGTTACAAATACTATGTTCCAGGCCAACATTCCTTAATTTAACCAGTAACCTTCTGTGTGGCACTGTATCAAATGCTTTAGCGAAGTCTAAGTAAATCACATCCACAGCCATCCCAGAATCGAGGTCCCTGCTTACCTTCTCATAAAATGAAATTAAGTTAGTCTGGCAAGATCTATTACGCATAAAACCATGCTGGCACAAACTCAGGACTGGACTGAGAATCAAAATAGGCCCTGGCATTTCAGGTACACAGAGGCCCAATCAGCTCACACAGAGGCCCAAACAGTCCCCACCAGCCCACTAAATACTGACTTTCTATGGGACCTTATAGCAGCCCATCTGGCATTTGCCCTAACCCACATATTGCCAGTCCGGGCCTGCACAAACTCGTAGTATTGTTATTTGCTATGAAGTCCAGTATCCTATCCTTTATTAATCCTTCAAAAAGCTTTCCTACCACCTACGTCAGACTAACTGGCCTATAGTTTTGAGGCAGAGAATGTGATCCCTTTTTGAATAGCGGCACCACATTAGCAATTTGCCAGTCCTCAATGAATCCTGAAAAATTAAGTAGAGAGGTTTGGCAATCACAGAGCTAAACTCGTTAATTACCCTGGGATGAATCCCATCTGGCCCTGGACCTTTGTTTATCTTAACATGTTCTAGTCCAGGGGTGTCCAAACTTGGCCCTCCAGCTGTTAAGGAACTACAAGTCCCACAATGCAATGAAGGAGCCTGACAGCCACAGTAAGGCAAATGCATTGTGGGACTTGTAGTTCCTTAACAGCTGGAGGGCCAAGTTTGGACACCCCTGTTCTAGTCTCTTTTGAATTTCAGCATGTGTGAACCATGCATCATTAGATGTATTATTAAAATTGGGACTATTAATAAGGAAACCTTCATTAGCTGGTTACTCATTTGTGTAGACCAGGGGTCCCCAACCTTTTTTGCTCGTGAGCCACATTTAAATTTAAAAAAGTCCATGGGGATGTCAACTAAGACTATATAAGTCAACTATATGGACTGGCAGCCTACAGGAGAGAATGTTTGGCAGGACATCTGTTTTTTATGCAACCAAAACTTGCCTCTAAGCCAGTAATTCAAAAATAAGCACCTGCTTTGAGGCCGCTGGGAGCAACATCCAAGGGGTTGGAGAGCAACATGTTGCTTGTGAGCTACTGGTTGGGGATCACTGGTGTAGACAGATGAAAAGTATGCATTCAAAATCTGAGCTTTTTGCTTGTTCTCATCAACCAGCTAACCCCCCTCTGATAATAAAGGTCCTACCCCTTCCTGTTTCCTTTTTTTTACTATTAATATATTTATTAATATTTAATATTACATTTATTTACTAGTAGGTTCTTGAACGAGCTGGGATAAAAATTTGTCATTTAGCATATTTACAAACCTACTAGCTTTATCTGTCTTGGCAACCCCATTACCCCTGTCAATGTCCAGATAATTGACGTCACCCATAATAATAACTTAAATAAATAGGAAACCCAGGCCCTTTATCAAGGGGGCCCGAAACGTTGCCACTTTGTATTGTTTATGGGCTAAATAAATAATTTTTGTGCACTTTGGCAAATCGAATACAGTGTGCTGCTGGTTTTCTATTTATGTACTTCTATGACCCGGTGTCAGGAGCGTGTCTTCCAGTTCAGCACCTGACACTACAACAGTGCATATCTGTGAGGTGAGCACTCCATTATAGTGACTGTCCATAATAATAACTTGACCTAGTTGTGAAGCCGCTTCTATTTGTAAAAGTAGCTCGGCTTCATAATCGTCACTTATACGAGGTTGTTTGTAGCATACACCAATGAAAATTTTCTTTGTAACCTTATGCCCAGTCGAAATCTCTACCCAGAGTGATTCCAAACCCTCACCAGTGCCCGTAATGGTTATTTCCTTAGTGCATGGCTTTAATTCAGGTTTTACATACAAACACACTCCTCACCCCTTTCTTATCCCTCTGTCCCTCCTAAAAAGGGTGTAACCATTTAAATTCACAGTCCAGTCACAATTTTCATCCCACCAAGTCTCAATGATACCAATTATATCATATTTTTTACAGCATGCAATTAATTCTAGGTCTCCCATTTTACCTGACAAACTTCATGCATTTGCCATCATACAGAGGAGGTTACTACTTTTACTTTTTAAATGTATATTACTTTGAGGGGAATTATAAGTTAATTTAATATTAGTCTGTTTTCCTTGTAACAGAGGGACCTCCTTAGTTGGTAAACTGTATTCCCCCCTCACTCCTCCCCCATGACCTCTTACTAATCCCACTACCCCTTATACCCTAGCTTCCCCAAAATTCTTTCTCTCACCCACCCCCCCACTTGCCTAGTTTAAAGGACCAGTAACATCAAAAAATTAAATTGTTTTAAAGTAATAAAAATGTAATGCAGTGTTGCCCTGCACTGGTAACACCGCAGTGTTGGCTTCAGAGGCACTACTATTGTATATATAAATAAGCTGCTGTGTAGCCATGGGGGCAGCCATTCAAAGGAGAAAAGGCTCAAGTTACACAGCAGATAGCAGATAAGCTCTGTAGAACATAATGTTATCTGTTATCCATTACTTATCCTGTGCCATATAGCCATTTTTCAATTTCCACCATTGCTACTTAGCAGCTTGTTTATAAGAGCTATAGTAGTGTTTCTGAAGCAAACAGGTCAGTTTTAACAGTGCAGGGCAACACTACATGATATTTTCTTTACTTTAAATCACCTTAATTTTTTGGTGTTACTGTTCATTTAAACACTCCTCCAACCTCTTGACCATTCTTTCTTTCTTTCAGAACAATGCAGGACTGCGGGTTGAGTCGTCAAAAGCAGGACTGTCCCACTCAAAACGGGACAGTTGGGAGGCATGTGTGAGATCTCATTACGTCCCAGAGTTTGTAAAACCCATTATAACTCCCTGCCATTTCTCTGGGGCTAATTTACACAGCTTTAGTCTCTTGTGGGTTTATGGGAGCTGTAGTTGAATAATTTAGCACAGGCAAGAAGCAAACTAAGATGCATGTTTGAATATATATTCAAGTCCAGTATTAAACAGATAAATAGCAAGCAATTGGCTGCTGACAGGAACTTGGCACAGACTAAAGAGGAGGATAGCAGACAGGCAATTTAGTAGCACAGATTTGGCAGCAGTATATTATCAAGACAAATTGAGGGCACAATGCATGACTGCCATGGGAACCCACAATGGCAAACACTATGCCTAATGCAGGTGCTGGTTCTGCTGTTAAAGCACCAGTTATATTTCCTTGCATTTCTGTATACAGGTATGAGATCCATTATCCGGAAATCTGTTATCGAGAAAGCTCCACATTATGGAAAAGCCATCTTCCATAGACTCTATTTTATCCAAATAGGCCAAATTTTTAAAAATGATTTCCTTTTGCTCTGAAATAATAAAACAGTGAATTGTACTTGATTCCAATTAAGATATAATTAGTCCTTATTGAAACAAAAACCAGCCTATTGGGGTTATTTAATATTCACATGATTTTCTAGTAGACTTTAGGTATGAAGATCCAAATTATGGAAGGATCCCTTATACGGAAAATCCCAGGTCCCAAGCATTCTAGATAACAGGTTTCATACCTGTAATTGCATTCTGCGCTTCTCACTTCTTCATGCCTTCTTTTCGAAATTGAAGGTTGTTGCACCCATTGTTGCAGTGGAACCCTGGAGTTACCGCCACCTCCTGACTAGGGTTCCCTTCACACATAACATCAATAGACACATCACTTATGGTAGTCCAACTGGAGGCCCATGGGCCGGATCTAGCCCTCTAAATAATTTTTTTGGCCTACAGTCTGCTTTAGGGCTCCATAGATTTCATTGTATGACATCATAATTTCAACGTTATCTGGCTCTCAAACAAGCTAATGTTAGCAAATCAGACACAATTGTGCTAGGAGCAGCATGATTGCATCAAAAACTTAATTCACTTGGACCACAGTGATGCTGGAATTCTTGAGGAAAAAAACTCTACACTGTGGGAAAAAGCCATGACTATCTCCATTAAAATTATACTTTGCTCACTGCGTTTGCAGATGTAAACAAGCCCTTTCATGTTTCATTGGACTTAAGGAGCCTTCTGACCACCAGACACATTGTGCCTATTGAACCACGTAAGGGGCACTCTGGCAATTGTAGTCTTTACACTGTAAGAGCAAAATTTCCAGTTAAAAAAATGGAAATCAGGCTCTTAAATGGGTTCACACAGAAACCAAACAGTCCTTATGAAGGCTCAGTCCTTTAAATAATTGCTTACTAATGTGAATTTCCAAAACGTAGTAATCCACAACATCATTCAATTGATGTTTTGTTAAAGAGGATCTATGGCCCAAAAAAATTGCGGGCTGATAGAGTCCGCATTCCGGTTTGGGGTTCCAGTATCTTTTTTTAAAAAAAAAAAGCCCGCCGCAATCGCTGGCTTACTCCCTCCCGGAGCGAGCCGCCATGTCTGGGGAAGCGCATGCGCAGTATGCGCATGTGACATCACACATACGCGCATACTGAAAAGCGCCCACACTCCCGGGACCGCTTTTTCATACTGCGCATGCGCTTCCCCAGACATGGCGGCTTGCACCGGTGCGAGTAAGCCAGCGCTTGCGGCGGGCTTTTTTTTTCTAAAAAAGATACTGGAACCCCAAAACGGAATTCCCACTGGTTTCCATACCAGTTTCATTACAGGCAGCTGCTAGAATTGATACAATAGTTGCTAATACTCCAATCTGCCCCTACCCAAATAGATGTTTCTGTATTTGAAGTAATTGGGTTCAGTTAGCAGTCCATATTTATCTAAGCCTTTTGTTACTGATAATACATAATTTTTTCAGTATGAGACATTTTCTTGATGTGTGTGGTGTGAGCCAAATATAAAGGTCCTTTGAAGGAAAAGTGTTCTGCCTGTTCTAATTTTCTTTATTTTGTATTATATTTGGGTCATGTTTTTAAGATAACTTTCTCCCCTTGTAACTCTATATAAAGAGACTCTAATTTTGTTGCCTGTGTCTCTGCCTTACAGATAAATCAGTATACAGGTTTGTTTGAAGAATCTTCTTCAAACAAGACAAAACTGTGCCAAATTCATAAAGCAAAGCATCTCTGGTACATTACAATTAAATATACAGGTATGGGACCTGTTATCCAGCATGATCGGGACCTGGGGTTTTCCGGATAATGGATCTTTCCTTAATTTGGATCTTCATACCTGAAGTCTACTAGAAAATCATATAAATAAACCTAATAGGCTGGTTTTGCTTCCAATAAGGGATAATTCTATCTTAGTTTGGATCTAGTACAAGCTACTGTTTTATTAGTATAGAGAAAAAGGAAATCACTTTTTTAAAATTTGGATTAATTTTAAATAAATTGCGTCTATGAGAGACAGCCTTTCTGTAATTGGGAGATTTCTGGATAACGGGTTTCTGATAACGAAACCCTTATCTGGTTTTTTTAAATAAACACAGAAAAGTGTCCTAAATTGTGACTTCTGAAATAATAGTGGGAAAAGCAGCCGTTTTTCATTATATATGTCAAAATTGTCTTAAACCTCATGTTAGCTGTTCATTAACAATATACAGTAACAAAACTATATTTGTTGTTAAAACATGCAGTGTGGAAGAGCAGCATTCCAGCCACCCCAAACTCTATTTTATTACAATTATAATATAATTTAATTATATAAGCTTTCTCTATAATAGCATACTTTATACAATGAAACTTTGATACCGGTAGAGTCCATTGTTTTGTATTATTTTACTTTCTTTATAAAAAAAAAAAAACAACAGGTAGGGCTGAATGGCTTATTCCCAGTGAATACTGTATTTTGTTTTCAGCTGAGGTTTGTTGGTACATTCCAAAAGGACAGATCAGTGAATCCTCATACTGAAGGGCTTTATGAGATGACTCTTCTGTTATGAATACTGTGTAATCATGCCCATTGCTCACCTTGATTCCTGTGTGTCTGGAACTTACACTTTCAGAAAAGGAGCTTGCCAATTTTCCAAAGAGAAGAAAATAAATTAGGAAGCAGTGCCCAGAGAATACATGGAAGATTTGTAGTCACAGCAGCTCCACTCTTACACTTCGGTACGGCGGCAGAGAAGGGGCCACTCTCGCACACTGTACTTCTAGCGCGTTATTCTCCCATAAGGGAACAGGTGCAGGGAATCCTCCTGTTTCGGTGACTTTTGGTGAGTGACTTAAATCCCCTTCTTTACTCTTCCTGACACTGTCGCGTGCTCTTTGAATAGGTGTGATAATAAGGATTATTTCCCCTGCCTCTCCCGGTATCCGACTCCCTCACTCGCTGTCACACCACAAGGTGTCAGTTTCAGTATCCTTTTTAACTTTAGCCCGTTCTCCAGCCCTGACTCCGCCCCCTCTTCTGCCGAGTTCCACAAGCAGATCATTGATTCCCCAGCCAGAGGCATTCGTAATTTGTGGCTGTTTAACTAATTGGGTAACAGTTTCTGCCTCTGGGCAAGCAGCAGCTTGTAAAACCCAGTTTTCATCATTGTTGTGGAGCCCAATCTGAGGGCTCCCTGTAGGGCACGCTGGGAATTTGAACTGCTGAGGAATCCAAGTTGCTCTTTCTTATATCAAAATGTTGAAGGAATTAAGGCTAAGGCCAGACGGGGAGATTCGGGGGCATTTTGTCGCCTGGCGACTTGTAGC
>CM044431.1:71918580-71943816 GCA_024363595.1 Xenopus borealis | reverse complement strand
TTTTAGGCAATATCTTTCTATAGAGACCTACATTGTTTGGGGGTTATAGTTTTCCTTTAAGGGCCACATTTAGGAAGGGTTGAAGTGAATATTTGAATAAAATTTAAAGTCCAAAATTTGATTTTAATAGAAAAAAATGGAAAATTCTAATTTTGAAGTATTGTCTCTTTTAAAAAGTCCACACTTTGCCACCTTAAAACTGCCGAATTGTTATTGTAACCTATGGGGGACCTCCTGGAACCTTCACTGATATTTTTTCTAAAACTTTGAAAACTGATTTTTTTTTTCAAAAATTGTTCTAATCAAAAAATGCATTAGAACGATTCGAAGATTTTTATTTGATCGAAAACAGACCTATTTGATCGAAATAGGTCAATTTTCAATCGAAAATTGTCTTTAAAAAAAATTCATGGTAAAATTTCAAAGTTTTTTCACTTCGAAATTCGACAGTTACTAAATCTGCCCATAAATGTCTGTGGAAAAATGTTAGCAAAAAAAAGTTTAAAAGCTAGGGCTATTGCAGGCAATCCCACTTTAGAAAAGGACAAGTCGCCAGCGTTTTTACAACTTTAATGCATTTCCAGCAGACATGATATGATGTAACTGACATAAGATTGAGGAGGATGTAGCTTCATTTTAGCAGTTCACCGGTCTAAGGTTGCAAAGGAAACGCTTATGAAAAAGGTAACGTTCAGTAAAATCTTCACTTTATTGAATAGTGAATTTGTGGACTAATGACCATTCGCTAATAACGGTCTCTTTTGTTAGCGAATTGTCCTCTGTGGATGTGATTTCTGCCGAATTAACACTAGCATCGGCCACTTCACCCTTTAGTGAATCATCCACTAAGTCAGCTAACCTACTGTATATTTAGCGAGCTACTGAACCACATGTTCAGGTATATTAGATGCTAGCATATTTCTTTTCTTTAAAGGGATACTGCCATGGGGAAAAACAATTTTCAAAACACATCAGTTAATAGTGCTACTTCAGCAGAATTCTGCACTGAAATCCATTTCTCAAAAGAGCAAATGGATTTTTTTATATTTCATTTTGGAATCTGACATGGTGCTAGACATATTGTCAATTTCCCAGCTGCCCCAAGTCATGTGACTTGTGCTCTGATAAACTTCAATCATTCTCTACTGCTCTACGGAGTGAGATCACCCCATCCCTTCCCCCCTTCCTCCAGCAGCCTAACAACAGAACAATGGGAAGGTGACCAGATAGCAGCTCCCTAACACAAGATAACAGCTGCCTGGTAGATCTAAGAACAACACTCAATAGTATAAATCTATGTCCCACTGCATTCCATTCAGTTACATTGAGAAGGAAAAACAGCCTGCCAGTAAGCAGTTCCCTCCTAAAGTGCTGGCACAAGTCACATGACCAGGGGCAGCTGGGAAATTGACAAAATGTCTAGCCCCATGTCACAATTCAAAACTGAATATAAAAAAAATTTTTTGCTCTTTTGAGAAATGGATTTCAGTGCAGAAATCTACTGGAGCAGCACTCTTAGCTGATGCATTAAAAAAAAAAAAAACATGTTTTCCCATGACAGTAACCCTTAAACTAAAATTTACTGCTGTTGCTATTCCTGTGTCTGTATCAGAATTCCTATTGGGACTCTCCAAGGTGTATAGATTAGAACTCATCATGTGTAGGCATCCCACAATTAAATACCAAGTCTTCTATATCACCAGTACCCTGGAAGGTACCCAGGTTTTCCCCGATCAACAACAGGTAGGCTCTTTGTGTATACTGGAATGTAATTTGTCCCTTGAAGATAGTCTCAGCAAAAGGTTATAAGTGTTTTGAACTCCACATTGGCCAATGTGTCACATGGTCCTTTCAATACAATATACATTATATACAATACAATTATATTAATCCCTACAACCCTTACATGTCTGTGTCATACATTCACAAATATGCTTTGGTCATGCATATCCACTATTCACAAAAAAAAAAACCAGCACATCCATGCAAATCAGGAGCACAGTGCATCATGCAAGTTCCCATGAAACATGCAATGGCCATCCAACCAAAAAACTAACTTTTAATTTGTCTTGTAATTTTAGTGCAGGGTTCCCCAGACTTTAGCAGTGGAGGCTTGTAATTTAATTACATAAGGGTCTACCATTTCAAGGGGTATACTGCTGTGGAGAGTATAAGTTCATTGCAATTCAGTGAGAAACTCACTTATTGTTAGAGCACTAAGGGGAGGAAATCACACACCTTACTGAGTTACAAAGTCTAATGATTTATGTACATGTCACAGTTTCCCAGCACAAAATCATATTAAGGACCAAGCTAGATTGAATAGATATCGTAAGGGCTGCACACAGACACAAATGCACATTAATAGAGAAAGAGAGGCATATGTTAGCCTGTAAGGAAGTGAAAAGTATGGTTAGCGGGCATTACATTTATTCAGATGGATGCAGAAAAAGCAGAACAAATAAGTATGTGTTTCAAACGGTCATTTGTACAAGCCCTTATTTTAATGTTATCAATACTTCTTTGTTGAGAGCCCATCAGTTCAAAATGCCATTGTGTTTAGTGGAATGCAACCAGAGGCGTTCTGTGCAAGGAGCCTCAGCTGTTCAGCATCAATAACACAATGCATCTATACACAAGCTAGAATTAAAATGTAGGCTTCACAAAGTACAAAAACTCTTGTATTTGGACCAAGGTTTTTGATGACCTTTTTCAGTACAAACTGTCCATGTTATTTAGGAAACTATGTTAAACTGTGAACTGATTGCAAGGGATTTTTTTTTTTTTAAATGAGAAAGTAATGCCACAGATAGCAACAAGGATAGGATGAGTGGCATCAAAACCCAGGCTTAACACAGGCAGGACCCTATTGTAGGGGTTATGGAAAAGGGGGGGTTAAGTCTAGGGGCATCGCTAGCATAACTTCACTTTGTCTGACGAAGTAATTGTAGCGCAATTTCTCTACCGTTCGCCTCCCTGAGCGCAACTTTGCTTTTTTGTGAATTTGCGTAGCGCTGGCAAAACAAAGTGCTTGAAAACTCCGGCGCGTATCCACACGGAGCGGCGCGCTTTTTAAAATTTCTCCAAATTGCCTGGCGAGGCAATTTGGAGCAATTTTAAAAAGCGCGCCGCTCCGTGTGGATACGCGCCGGTGTTTTCAAGCAACGCCGGTGCGCTTAGTGAAGTGGCTGTTCGGGGAGGTTCGGGGGCTACAAGTCGCGGCGAGAAGTCACCAGGTGATAAAATGCCCCCGAATCTCCCCGTCTGGCCTAGCCCTTACAGTTCACCATTGTGCAGATAATTTCATCCATTTAAACACTATTTATAAATATGCATGGGTCAGTACATTCTCCTTTCACTTGTACAGATATGGGAACTGTTATCCAGAATGCTCCGGATCTGGGGTTTTCCTGATAAAAGATCTTTCTTTAATTTTGGGTTTTCATACCTTAAGCCTACTAGAAAATCATGTAGGCATAAACCTCAAATTTATCTGGTGGGGCTTTTTGTGTCAAAAACTCCTGTTGAGGTCCTGTATAAGTCAGTTGAAAAAAGACCGTGAGGGGTCTGAAACGTTGCTGTGTGTTTGGGGTCAGAGCCCTATGTCCCAATAAAGGCTTTTTAAAGAGGAAACACTGATGGTGCCGCCAGTTATTTTCGTGTGCCTGTATAAGTCAATGGCAGAGGCAACTATCTCAATTTGAAGTTATCTTGGTTTGCTCTGGATTTAGCCAAAAAAATTTAAAATTCAGGGTTTTCAGACAAAAAAACCTGAAAAATGTCAGCAATCGGGGAAAGAAATCTGAACAAATCAGACAATTCAGGTTTTTCCCAATCCGATTTATTTGAGTTTTAAAATTAATAAATAAGGTCAAATCAGGTATGGAAGTTTGGTACTGTTTTTTTTTTTTTATAAATTCCAAGTTTAGTAAATAACCCCCTAAATAAACCAAATAGGCTGGTTTTGCCTGTAGTAAGGATTAATTAAATTGTAGTTAGGAGCAAATAAACTGAGAAAAAGGAGATCATTTTTGAATCTTTTGATTATTTGTAGTCTAGTGAAGATGACCTTTCTGTAATTTGGAGCTTTCTGGATAGTGGCTTTCTGGATAGCTGCTTTGCTGTATAAACTGTAAGGTGCTGTTCTATTAATAGTCCCAGGAGGCAGGGGTTCAGAGCCAGACAACTTTGCCCATACTTGCCCATACTAGCTGGCTTGACAGGTAGCCCATACATTCCAATGGAGTGCTGCAAGTACTCCAGGGTTGCTATTGTCATTAATAGTTTAAGATTGTTTGTTATGTGCTTGTTTTTTCTAAACAGTTCATCTTATTCACAGTGTTAATAAAATTGGGTCCTTTCATATCCAAAATTATTTTAGGGTGTGGGGCTTAGGTGTTATGGGAGGCAGGCAGAAGGAGGTGCTTAAAGATGACCAATGCTTTGACGCTGCATAGGCCATAGCATGGAGCAGCTTCCAACCTTTACAAAACTTGGCAACCTTATGCTGGCCATAGACGCAAAGATCCGATCGTTCGAATTATTCGAATTATCGAATTATTCCCTTCAGTTCAAATAAAGTAGCAAAAGCACAGATCAGCCGACGTTCTGCCCCTGACAGGGATCGTACAAAAGTTGTACGATTTAAAACCTAGTGACGGTCTCCCACTGGAAATCGTACGATCTGCAATAGAAGCAAAGATATGATCGCCAGCCGACAGAAATGTTCTAACCTGGCCGATCGACCAAACGACCGGCATGGCACAACAAATGTCGGAACACTCCACACACGATCCGAAAATCGTACAATCGAGGATTCGTATGATCGGATTGTTGCGTCATCTTTAGTCAAAGGATAATGATATTCATTGTAAAGACAAACATATTCATAAATTGTATGGGAAATAAGAGTATGGGAAAATAGATTGATGTTAATTAGAGATGCAAGGGACCTGTTGGCAGGACAACAGCCGCAGGGAATCAAGACAACTGTGGGGTGAGTGTTTTGGAGCCCTGGGAGGTCCCCTTGTGCAGCCCACAGCTGATAAAAGAGCAGCAGGGAAAGAGCCCACGGTTATATCCACTCTATGCCTGTGCCAGGCTCATATAGCTGGCTAGCTCAATCCCTTGGCCCTACCAGTATGATCACCAGGGGACAAAGGGAGTAGAGGCACCCGTGGGGTGAGGGTTCTAGGAGCCCCCCCAGTGCACTACAGCTTCCCACTGTGCAGCAAAGGCAGTCCTGTGAGCAGGCCCGGACTGGCAATCTGTGTGTTAGGGCAAATGCCAGATGGGCTGCTATACGGTGCCATAGAAAGTCAGTATTTAGTGGGCTGGTGGGGACTGTTTGGGCCTCTATGTGGGCTGATTGGGCCTCTGTGTACCTGAAATGCCAGGGCCTATTTTGATTCTCAGTCCAGTCCTGCCTGTGAGACCTCTAACCTGCAGAAAGAACCCCAAATTCCAAGCTTTGCAAAACTACCAGCGACCTGACTGCATTGGCAGGGAATAGGGACAGAAAAAGGAGCTAATGGCACAAAGAATGAACTTGCCAAGTGATGTGCTGTAGCTCCATAATCCTGACAACATTCTGGGCATACCAGACTCTATAGACCACCAGTAGCAAACAACACGTGGGTAAAATCGATTGAGCAGACAGGAGATGAGGAAAGAGATACAGAAGTGACTTGATGGCTTCACAAAGCCCATCACTGCACTAACCGGAGCGATGATGTGGCTCCAGCTACTGAGCCAGTAGGCCCAAACTTGTCAGATTCGACTACACCAGAGCTGGCTGCCCAAGACACACAGCTTTTGTTACAGCCGATTGCTGACTCCAAGGAGGCCCTTACCACCAAGCTTGCGGCTACCAGCGCAACCTTCACTACAAAAATTGAAGAGGTGCGCATCGACCTCTCTCTCTCCTGAGGCAAGACCTACAAGTGGTCCGGGAACGCACCATGGAGGTGGAACACAGGACGGGGCTACTGGAGGACGAAATTAGACCACTCACTCAGCAAGCCCAGCTTCTCCAGCGGGAGCATGAAAACATGGCCTCCAGAGTGGATGACCTGGAGAATCGCAACCTCAGATCTAATCTCAGAATAGTGGACCTGCCAGAAGGATGTGAGGGGGCCAGGGCTGAATATTTAGTCAAAGGATGGCTCCAGGACATGCTGGGGCCTCCACCTTCTCACAACACTTCGTGGTAGAAAGAGCACACCGGATCCTTGCCAGACGACTACCTCCGGGAGCACCACCGCGGCCTTTGATCCTCAAGCTGCTCAACTATAGAGATCAGGATGCCGCATTAAGAGCTGCCAGAGAAAAAGGAGAAATAATTTTCCAAAGCACTAGAGTCTCTCTATACCCAGATTATTCGCTGACGATCCAGAAGAAATGGGGAACATTCACAGAGGTGCGCTGCAGACTGACAGAAGAGGGGGGGTTCAGATATGCCATGCTCTACCCAGCAAAAATGAGGATACTGGATGGGGAGAAAACCCCTCTTTTTTGACACCCCAGGTGACATTATCCAGTGGCTAGAGAGACATCCTCCCTCCCCAAGATGACCCACTCCATAGTCCAGACATCAGGTCATACTGTCAGTAGAGTTTACACGTTTTTTTTCCCCTTGATATTATTCCCTGGACATATGGGCCCACATATAAGTGGAAGTTGTGTCTTGAGACACATATAGAACATACCATCAAAAGAAAGCCTCTCGGCCCTGCAGATATACTTAGGTCAGCACAATTTGTTTTATTAGATATCCTGTTTTTTTTTTCTTTCTTCCCATAGTTAAGGGTAAGTCCATCAGATGCAGAACTAATGCGAGACTATCACCCTCAATATAATGACAGAAAGGAGCTTTTCTGCAGCACCTCTAACCCTCTAGAAGGACACAACAGCAGTAAGGCTGTATACTAGTTTACATCCCCCATTTGAGATTTTTTTTGGTTATTGGGATTGATGTATCTCTGGGTTGGGGGAGATACTGGGAGGGGGAAAACTTGAAAAATCAAGCTGGGCTTTTTAATGTTTATGTATTTTTCCTACTATTATGTCTTGCAATTCTTGCTGCACAAATTACCCAGGGCTTCCGAGATGACCTGGACCTCTTACCTGACACCGGATTGGTTACCCAAATGCATAGGTGGTCATGAGACAAATAGCATCATGGAATGCATGTGGTCTGAATAATCGCTCTATTATACTTGATTATTTAAAAAAGACTAGGGCAGATATTTTTATGCTCCAGGAGACACACCTAATGGGGAAAAGAGTCATGGCGCTGAGACGGGCCTGGGTAGGTAGCCTGTACTATGCAGAGTATTCCATGCACTCCAGAGGGGTGGCAATCTTCACCAGAAAGGGGTTAGGGCTAGGGGTGGAAGACTTACTCATGGACATGAAATGCAGATATACACGTATAGCCCTAAAATGTCAGATGCTGAATCAATGCCTTATAATTATTAATGTGTATGCCCCTTCCCCTTTTACTGTACTCCTGGATGAGATACAGTACTTACACATGTTGCTAAAATTGGGCAATACCCCACTATATGGATTGTAGATTTCAATGCAGTCCTTGACCCCTCCTTAGATAGGTCTCTGGCTCAGGACACCTCAGTTTTTCCGAACTGGATAGTAGGGGCAGGATTACTAGATGCATTGATAGGCAGTACTTCTGCTATACGATAGCGTCTTCGGCACTTTCCCATATTGACCTAGCACTAGTAAGTAAAGAGCCGCTCTGCCTTATCCAAACTGCAGATTTTCTACCCCGGGTGTGCTCGGACCATGCACCATTACAGTTTACCCACCTATTCCCAGGTGAAAAACAGACGTGCCCCTGGGGACTGGCCCCAAAATGGAGCCACAACCAAAATATACAAGAAAGCTTTCAGTCCCAGCTGCAGATTTCTGGAAAATAAATACAGGCTCTGCAACGGTAGCAACAGTAAGGGACACTTGAAAAGCATGGACTAGAGGTTCATATATATATCACTCATTAACATGGTAGAATAGAAGGAGATTTGGAGAGACCTGCAAGTAGTTGAGAGTAATCTGATCGGGGGGGGGGGGGGGGGGGGATAGTTTGCAGCATAGGCAAGCCCACAAAGATCTCAAAGATCTATAGACCTACTGCTCACTGACAAATATCCACAGTTTGAAATAAATAGACTTGCTGCCTGGTATGACAGAGGAGATATTGATATAAGAGTGTGAAATTGCTTGTGCTGTTAGCAAAAGAGCCACAACAGATAACAGTCATATGCAAATTACTCCTATCATCCAGAGAGGAAATCCTAGATACAAAAAAGATAGCAAATGCCTTTGGGAACTTTTATAGAGTTCTGTATCAATCCAGAAGTAATAATAGGAAAACACTGGAGGAATATGTAGCGTTAATTTCCTTTCCTAAATTGTCAGGCGAACTGATTGAATCTCTAGAATCCCCAATCACGGTGGACGAGGTTAAAGACACAATAGCCACCTTCCCCAATAGCAAATCTCCAGGGCCAGATGGAATACCAATAGAGTGGTATAAGGCAAATACTGTATCACTGGCCCCTATCCTAGCCTCACTTTTAATGATTTTGCAGAGTCTGGTAACATTCCACATTCCTGCTCGTTAGCAACAATAACTGTGATATTAAAGCAGGGCAGACCCAGCCAACTGTGCGACTCATATCACCCCATATCATCCCATATAACTATTAAACGCAGATGTAAAGATAGTTTCTAAGGTCTTGGCCACTAGGCTTAGAGGTGCAATAGAACACCTAATACGTCCGGACCAAACCGACTTCATGCCAGGGAGGGCAACAGACATTAATATTAGGCGTTTATATACTAATATTCATGCCCAACACGACAACCAGGGTGGTAGGGTTGTAGTCTCTCTTTGATACGATACAATGGCCCAATTTGTGGGAGGTTCTTACCCATTTTGGAGTGGGGGGACAGGTTCGTAAAATGGATAAAGACCCTATATAACTCTCCAAAGGGACAGGTTAAAGTCACTATTTATCAGAACCCTTTCAGCTTCATAGAGGATGCCCTCTCTCCGACGTTCTATTTGCTCTAGCGATAGAACCACTTGCCATTCAGATCCGCAGTGACCAAGAGATAGTCGGGCTAAAATTAGGTCAACTAGAGGAGAAGGTTTCCCTATATGCTGACGACATGTTGATGTACCTGGCAGGCCTGTGGGCCTCGCTGACCCGGCTTTTACTAGGGGTTAACCAATTCGGAGTGAAATGCGGAGTGAATTCTGGGCTTAGGGTAAATTGGGAGGAATCCATAATATTCCCAACAGATGTAATATCTGCCCCTAAAAGAACCTCCTCCCAACTGCAGTGGGCCAACTCCTTTAAGTACTTAGGTGTAACTATCCATAAGGACCCCAAAGAATACATCCCAAACAACTTAGACCCTGCCCTGCAGGAATACCAGAGAAAAACTATGGCCTGGACCAACCTACCTCTTTCCCTAGTGGGAAGGGCAAACTTGGTTAAGATGATCTTCCTGCCTAAGTTTTTATATAAGTTGCATAATGCCCCTAACCTATATACCTCAAAGGTGGTTCAAACAACTAGATAAGTGCATTTCAATTGGCAAACAGAGCCCCCCACATTGCATAGCATTGCAGCTCCGAACATTTTACTGTACTACCATGCCTCACAATTGGTATATGCCCACTGGTGGTTGACATTAGATTTAAATAATCAGGCCCTGATGGCAGAAGCGGCATGTGCCACCTCCCTAGAGGCACTGGCAAACCACCTGTATAGAGGGGAACAGTCCGCTTCCCCCCATGACCATGACCATGAGGCCAGTGATGAGGATTTTTGATCAGTACATTAGGCGCCTGTACCCCAGACAAGACACCTGATCCCCCAACACCCCCTTATGGGAGAACCCAAAACTAACACATTTCAAAAGATTAGAGATGCAAAAATAACAAAGAACACTCTCAAGTAGGTTCAAATGTAACAGTGAATGATAATTCTATCAGGGACTCTGCCACTCTCCATCGTGGGGACCAAAACTAGTACTCTGTCTCCACGTGAAAAAACATGTATTTTAGCATTACGGGTGTATATCCTTTGGGCAGCCTGGGCCAGGTTTTCTCTTACAATGGGCATGACTGAAGCAATTATATCTTGCATCTGTGATATGTGTTCAATTACACTCCTGTGGGTTGTCACTTCCCCTTCCCAAGTTTCATTGGCTATGTCTAAGAGTCTAGGATGTATTCCATAGAGTAACTCAAATGGGGAATAACCTGTGGAGGATTGGGGAACTTCCCTAATAGCAAACACAAGATATGGTAAAAGGTATTCCCAGTTTTTCCCATCTTTGTCCTCTACATTTTTCAATATACTTTTTAGAGTCTTGTTGAACCGTATACAGAGGTAGGCAATTGAAAGTGAAATTTTAAACAATTTACAGAGTTCCTTAGTTACTCTGGACATAAAACGGGTACCCTGATCGGTGAGGATTTCTTTAGGGATCCCAACCCTACTGAACACATGTAGTATTTCTTTGGCAATAGTTTTAGCAGAAGTGTTGTGCAAAGGAATAGCTTATGGGTAGCGAGTGACATAATCCACGATCACTCAAATATATTGACCCTTGGCAGACTTTAACAAAGGGCCCACCAAATCCATGGCTATCCTCTCAAAGGGTATTTCAATAATAGGTAACAGGATAAGCGGACTATGAAAGTGTGGCATTGGAGCAGAAATCTGGCAAACAGGACAGGACCCACAGTAATCTTTTACCTGCTGATTCATTCCAGGCCAAAATAACCTCTGCAAAACTCGGTAGTTTTTCTTACAACCAAATGTCCTCCCATTACATGACCATGGGCAAGGTCCAACACCATTTTTATGTATGATTTAGATACCACTAATTGTTCAATCACCTCATTTGATTCTTTTGATACTTGGTACAGAAGATCCCCTTTTAAAGCCATGTGAGGATAGGATAACCTGAGCCCTGGCTCAATGAGTTCCCCATCAATTACTTGCACATTTCTCTAGCTTTTATAAGGACAGCGTCTTTTAACTGTTCTGTACTAAAATTCTCTTTGTGTACCTCCAAGTCAGAAAAATCCACAACATTGTCCTTACTAACTAACTCACTGGTTTCCCCACTAGGGTTTGGACCATCTTCAGGGTCCTCCAAATCTCCCGCTAATACAGAGAAAGGTAAAGCTGGAGTTTCCTGAGGAGAATCCTCTGAACCTGTTACCTCTGAATTTTCTGTGGGCACCTGTCCTTCCACTACTGTATCTAAGCATGGAGAAACTGATTGATCCCAGATATCCCAAACTGGGGAAAATCCCTACAAATTATAGCGTCATGCAGAAGGTGTGGTACTACCCCTGAAGAGTGAGTCACTGTACCAAGGCCCGTTCTAAACTTCAGGGTTGCAACAGAATACTCCTGTGTGTCACCATGAATACAAAGCACGACAACCCTTTTTTATTGGAACTTAACAGGGCCTACTGTGTCTCATTTTACCTAAGTGACTAGACTACCGGAGTCTAGTAATGCAAGCAATGGTTTCCCATTTACACTCACTTTACACATTTGTTTTTCTTGAACCTGCACTGCAGTGCAGGCAACAGTAGTAAACAGGGACTTGCGTCTATTCCTGGAAGAGAAATCACATTGCATAGTATCATCAAGGGCAATTTGCCACAATATGACCAAACTCATGGCAAAGGAAAACATTTAACATTCTCTGAATTAAACTTAAGAATCTCAGACTTTCTTAGACTGCCAACCTCCCTGGTTCTTGCCAAAAGTCTCTCCCTTTAAGGGTAATTTACTTTTTCCACCCCGCCCCCATGTCCCCATGGACAGTCTTACCAGTTGCCAGGGTGTACCTCCCTGTCAGGTGTGGAGCCCAGAGCAATGAGGTAGAGGTGGCAAAGTTCTAGCGGCAAAGTACCTTTCCATTAACTCCACAAGGTTTTAGGGTCTCCATGGGTCACCCATTTGCACAGGGCAACAGGAAGGGACCTCAGGTAGCGATCCACTACCACCCTCTCAATAATGTCCGATCAGGGACTCCGTCGTCCATGTGTTAAGCCCAGCAGTAGACTCATTCAAATACATTTATCAACGCTGGGCAAATTTGCCCATGGGCAGTTACCCATAGCAACCAATCAGATTGCTGCATTCATTTTTCTACTTGCAGCTGGCTTCAGAAAGCTAGTCACTGATTGGTTGCTATAGGTAACTGCCCATGGGCAAATTTGCCCAGTGTTGATAAATGAGCCCCATTGTGCACGGAGCGCCAGGATAATGCCAATGCAGGCCAGGATCTCTTTTTTCAGTTTCTCATAATCCTTGGCAGCAACAAGGTCAAGGTCAAAATATGCCCACTGTTCTTTAGACCAACCCTCTCTTTCTGCTCAAATGTAGTGAGATATGCCTCTGGATCATCCTCTGATGGCATCTTTGGAGGAAACGTCTCATATTGATTTTGGTCACGTTGCTATAGGCTACTGCAGTTAGCTCTTGAGGTCTCTGTGCCAACTGTTGGACCAATCCCATCAGTACCTGCCTGTCTGCCTCTGCAGCTTCTGCCAGCTTTTGAAACATGGCCTTATGGCAGGCTCAGGGGCGCACCTCCAATGAGGCTATTTGAGGCAAAAATTACGCTCCTGGTAATTAAGAGCCAAATTTCTGGTTTTCAACACGGAAATTCGGCTCTTCTATTGCAGAGCGCGCAGTTGCGAAATGGGCTGGATCGCCCCTGGGCTGGCTTATGAGTGGTCACTGTGGAAGGGCCATGTGGTCCCGAAACTTTTGATCACTGTGAAGTGTCATGAGCACCATGGAATAAAGGATGGGAACCCCCCATTTGCAGCAGACAAGATATTGGCTTCTATCTTTTTCAAATTGATGACCAGTTCCTGCCACACTTCAGTATAGTGCTGGGCAGAGGGTGGAGATTGCGATTTTCCCCTGCCACTCCAGGAGGTAGTCGATGCACTGGGAGCCTGGAGCAATAGGCCCAGTAAAGAGAAGGCCCCAAAAGTGGTGAGTCAGACATACAGGGATCCTGTGAATGAAGTATAAACAGGACAAGGTAGTAACAGCACTTTCTAGGAAAATCAGGCATAGAACTAGTGAGCAGCCTGTGCTCCAACTAGGAAGGATAGCAAGGGGGTAGCTCTTCCCTCAGGCGAGGCAGGCCTGCAGTGTAGGGATCAAAGTTAAAACCCTGTTAGCACTTTAGGAGAATATAGCCTGTTTCTGTTTGTTTGGTTTAAGAACCTTCTGGCGTCCAATTCTTTTATTTAGTCAAACAGCACAAGTGAGGTGTAGTTTCCCAACGTTCCTTCACCCTTTCATGTAGCAAAGGCCTATTCTGTGGAGAGATGGTCAAATGTAACCAGTGCTCTGCCGATTAAGGTCTAGCCTAGCCTTTTTGTGGTTACATATTTATATATAGTGTTTTTATGATGGTATTTGGAGAAAGGAGAAGTAAAGCTTTATTAAAGAAGTAGGTTAGAAATGTTGTACATTATGTTTTGTTTTGGGCTTCTGTATCAGCCCAAGGCAACCACAGCCATTCAGCAGGGAAGATCTTTGTCTCCAAAGATGCCCCAGTAGCTCCCCATCTTCTTTTTCTGCTGATTCACTGATTCACATGCTCTGTGCTGTTGTCAGTTGCTGAGCTTATGGACCCACTCACAATATACAGTACACATAGAATAGAAATGTCACAGTATAGGGCTGATTAGTAATTAATATAGATAATTACTACAAGGCAGCACAGAAACCAATGCAATTAGCAATTAGCCCATAGTATCAACTTATTTTACAGGCCAACCTCTGCTTAATTTGTGACAACACCTAAACTTAGCTTCTCAACAGCTGTTAAGAGCCCACTGAGCATGTGAATGTTGTGAGATCCAAGATGGTGACCCCCAGTGACAGGTTTGAAGTCCCGGATCATTGGTGCTATTGAGAAGCTGAAACTTTAGGCTGGTGCAATAAGTTCATTATATAAAATGTGGCATTTGCAGCCATATATATTTTTAGGCTTTAGTTCTCCTTTAAGGCCTTATTATTGTCTATCTGACAGTTTTTATTTCAACAATACAATCATTATATTGATATATAATGATCTAGATAATTGCAGGTATACTTACTGAGTTAACCAAAATAATATATACACACATTAAACACAACACAAACTGCCTGTATTACATCTGTATGTCTCTCAGGGTAGTTACAATTCATACAATACATATAAACTGTATATAAATTTATATTTATTTATTTATATTAACCTAAGACACCAAAAGTTTGTCAGCTTCCAAAACTGTCCCTCGGCACTGATTTTTTGTATTCTAAATTGTTGGTCACCTCTCTTTGTAATCAGGTAGTACCAGTGGCATTTTGTTTTTTCCAATTCCTAGCAATCAAAAGTCTGCAAGTTTTTAGTATTTGGAAAGTCAGAAATTATAAATTCTTGCTTTGGTGTTTATATTATACATTTTTCATTGTATATACAGGTCTGAAGAAGGCTGACAATGATTCGTTTCTGAAAAGGTTTATGTATTTAGAGGCAAAAGGTAGACTTTCAGCTCTATTTGCATCTGATATATATTGAAATTACATTCAGTTTAGCTTTTTACTTTTTAAGTGAGACTTAAATTTAATTGGTGTCATACATCAATGCCCATCAGGGGTGCTGCACCAATGAGACGAGTTGACAAAATTGCCTCAGGCAGCAGCGGCCTGCAAATTACCAAGGGGTGTCAAAAAGCTGCTCCTGGTAACTTTAAGAGCCAAATATTTGTTAATTTCTACCGTAGGGCGGCAAGAAAACGAGAATCTTCATAAGGCCAGCTTTGTTCCTTTCTAATGTTGAAAAAGCAGTGTCTGCCTGGGTACAGGTTATAGAAATGTGCAGCTTGCCTATCGCATCACTTTGTAATTAGTTACTAGATTAGGTTAATCATTTAAGATCTGCAAAGTACAGAAGGCAATTAGATGTGGTTTGATGCTTTTTACTTCCCTCAAACCCTGTATCTGACACACAGAACACAGCTACTCTGTAGTGTCAGATTTATGCAACTCTTTATAAATGTGTCTAATGTTTAACTAAGGTCGCTTAACTGTTTTAATACAAAAGATTCCTACATTTTTTTGTAACCGTCGTTAAAGTTTCTGGAAGGCTATCGGCATGAGAAATAAGGGATCTCCTATATTTGAAATAAATACTGTACATTCAAAAATACATCATACTAAAATCTAATCTTGACAGTGATATCCTAGGACATTCTGCAATTGTTCTTCATTTATTATTATGTTTAGGAATTATTTCACTTTTTATCTATAAGAAAAATGGAAAGCGGAAGAAGAAAAAGGCAAATAATTAAAAAAAACTATAAGAAGTAAAAATTAAGCCAAATTTAAATGTATAGGACATTCTATAAATTATTAAAAGTTATCTGAAAGGCGAGCAACCCATTTAATACACATACATGGTGTATACTGTATATCAGCACATCATCAAGGGGATCATTTATCAGCATTCAAATTCAATTGCCATTTTTTTGTGGCAAAACTAAAACCCATTTAGCATATAAAAGCTGGAGAGTTCATGCAGAAGTCAGATTGGAGTTCTATTAGTAAGATTCAAGGTATTTTTCAGTTCGATTTTTTTGAAATCTGGCAGCTGTATGGAAAATGATGGTTAGAATGCTAGAATGTGACGCCGGTAGGCGAATTTCCTGAGAAATTTGCAAATAATTTGTCGAATTGAAACACCGCAGATTCGCCCATCACTACTACTGATCATTTCAACTTGATTCTAATTTTTTCTGTAGTAGACAATATCTGATACCGATCCTGATGTTGATACCTAATTGTGTTCCTGAGACCTGTTCCTGATACGTTTCTCATCCTGATGCCTAAAGCATTTGCCTATTATACATTCTGAATCCCTCAAAGTGAACATAATACAAAGTGTAATACACAGCCCTTCTATGGAGCGATACAGTGTCTTCCTATTGAGCATTCTTTCATTGGATCCTTAGGGGCAAATTTACTATTATTCCCCCCAAAAAAATTCGTTTGTATTCGATATTCTATTAGTATTCGATTTTCGAATGTTAATCGAATAGTTCTAGGCTACCTTTTATTCGATATTCGATCATTCGACGATCGAATACAAATTTATTCGATCAGTCGAATAAATCATTCGACTGAACGAATAAATCATTTGATCATTCGAATGATTCGTCCGATTCGAACAATTGAGTGCTCCCATAGGCTTCTATTGCAATTTGGTAGGTCCAATCTGCCGAAGTAGGCAATCGAATAAACTTTAAAAATAAAATCCTTCGCTGGACGAATGATCCATTCAACTCTATTCCAATGTATTCGATTGTTCGACCATTCCCTATTCGATGATTGAATATGCCAAAATTCACATATTCGACCAAACTTATAAATCCTACGTTCGAAATTCGATCAAATTCATTCGAACTTCGAATCCTTCACGTGAATATAGTAAATAGGCCCCTTAATTTTTGAAACTCTACACTCTTTACTGTTAAATTGTTCGGTAAGTAAAATAGTATGACCCAGGTTTGTAGACTGATAATCTTTCATGTTGTTATTCTTGATTTATTGCTAATTTATTGCTTTTATTTAGGGGCACATTTATTAAGGTTCAAATGGTAAATTCAAATTTGGAAGAAAACTTGATTCAAATTTTTGGGTTGGGACTAGTCAAGCAAATAGAGTTTTTTTCTTAAATAACCTCCCATTCATCACAATATGTTATTTGACCAATGTATCCACATAACTACTGTAAAACGATGACTCTCATGGTATTAAAGATTAGTGAGGAAAGTAAGCATACTAGAATTGATTATATGTAGATAAAAAAAGCATCATCTGCCCAGAATAAATATATACTGAAACTCTCACTAGTAAAGCTTGAGTCATTGGTTCTTACAAATAGAATAACCATATTGGCATTTGAGTTTAGTTTCTCATTGTTGGGCAGGAAAAAAATACCTTGAGTGACATGAACCACGTAAACCTTGTAATCTGACAGTATTTTATATTTTGATACTAGATTTACAGAAAAAAGCCAGCCTAGGGGTTTCCATTGCTCACCTTAAATCTGTCATTTGTTTCTACCAATCACAATCTTTTCCCATCTGACCAATGAGATTCAACATAGAGTATTGTGGCAAGGGGTTTTAAGAGGTGCTAAGTTTGATTATGAGGTCAATTTAAATAGACAGTTTTGTGTTTAACCTGTCCAACTGGAATAACTTTTATAAGTGAGATTACATGGTGGCTATTTACTTTTAAAGGGATCCTGTCATGGGAAAAAATTTTTTTTCAAAATGTATCAGTTAAAAGTGCTATTCCAGAAGAATTCTGCATTGAAATCCATTTCTCAAAAGAGCAAACAGATGTTTTTATATTTCATTTTGAAATCTGACATGGGGCTAGACATATTGTCAATTTCCCAGCTGCCCCAAGTCATGTGACTTGTGCTCTGATAAACTTCAATCAGTCTTTACTGCTGTACTGCAAGTTGGACTGAAATCACCCCCTCCCTTTCCCCCACCCAGCAGCCAAGAACAAAGGGAAGGTAAACAGATAACAGCTCCCTAACACAAGATAACAGCTGCCTGGTACATCTAAGAACAGCACTCAATAGTAAAACCCATGTCCCACTGTGTACTATTCAGTTACATTGAGAAAGAAATAAACAGCCTGCCAGAAAGCAGTTCCCTCCTGAAGTGCTGGCACAAGTCACATGACTGGGGAAGCTGGGAAATTGACAAAATGGCTAGCCCCATGTCAGATTTCAAAACTGAATATAAAAAAATCTGTTTGCTCTTTTGAGAAATGGATTTCAGTGCAGAAGTCTATTGGAGCAGCACTATTAACTGATGCATTTAAAAAAAAACATGTTTGCCCATGACAGTTTCCCTTTAATAGTTTATTCATAGCCATAGATTTAGCATATGTTTTTTTACATAAGATGCCTTCATACTTATAGACGAATAAATCCAAGTACACAAATTTTTGCTTATGATATGTTACTGTGAGCTTTATGTTCTAGTTGTTGTAATTTAATTAACCAAAAACTTTATAAGATGGTCAGGCTCACCTTCTCACCGAACTAACTGATTAAGGTGGTGAGAGTGGTAAGCCAGCTAGTTGAGAAGCTGAGGCTCCAATGAGGAGTAGGGAAGGGGCCAGTGTCCTGGCAGTGCCAGATAGGGAGCCAGTAAGAAGAGATGTTAGTGCCCTGGTCTTACAGGCTTACCCCTGTGCCTGTGGTCTATGAAGTACAGATCCCTTGGCAGGAAGGCAGGAAACTAGTGGATTCAGCAGCCTGGAAATTATTGTCATTTGGCATTTGTGTGACAATTATTTTTGGGGATTTTCTGGTGACTGTGTTCATCTGCAAGTCTGTGTGGATCTCCAGTTCATTCTCCTCCAGGTGTGCAAATACAAATCTTCTCTTATCTGTGACAGTGGCATGTACCTCAAAGGGTTAATGTGGCCAATGTTTACTAAACTTATTGGGCACCACTTTACAAATGTAATATCTAATGAAAATATAAGTGCTGTGATATTTCCTGGTATGTTTGCAATCTCTCACCTGTTATCTCATTCCCTTTGCAACCTGAGACATGGCATAACCTGTTCTTAGTCATTAGTTATGCATACAGTGTCAGTTAGTGTCAGGTACTTTTAGGGAATTATCTCATGTACCGTGGAATGTTTTGTTTCTTTGTCCCTGATACAAAAATAAAGCACAGTATCATACAGTTAGACTTTTGTGGTCATAAAAAAAATTACTCTATAAAGCATAGGGGCAGATTTATAGTTTATACCAGGGAATCCAAAGCGATTATATATATATTTTCTTTTTCAATTTATTAAGACTTTCCTGACAAAAAAAAGTTTGTTAAATCAGATACGTGTGTAAATTCAAAAGAATGTGTGTAGCCAATCTAAGCAGCCAAGGCTCATTCTGCAGCACTGCTGAGCCATAGAAAATCCTCTGAATTGTGAGTTGTAAATGGTGTTTAAGGTTAGGACATGTGTTTTTTTATGTGCTGCAATGATTTGCGGCAGCCCTCTGAAAATGTATGCAAAAAGTGACACATGATAAAGTGGCACAGGTTGCTGAGTTCTTGCCAACAAATTCATATAATTTCCCTGAGCAAAGTGGTTTTCAGAGCATGCCAACTCTAAAAAACACTCTATATACTTTAGAAAAATAAACACAAGATACACATCTCCATTAATGTGGAATATGTTGGCTCTCTAACTATAAAGAATAATAATAATAATACAGTAAGTCTGGTAATCTACTTTCACTTTTCAAATTTCTTTAAATAAAAAATTAGCATGCTGACAAAGAAGATTTATGTCTGGAGAGTTTCTCATGTCTTATACTATTTTTGAGTTTCAGTCCTTACTGTGGAAGAAGGTGAAACATAGTAACATAGTAACATAGTAAGTTAGGCTGAAAAAAAGACTTGCGTCCATCAAGTTCAACCTTTTTTTTTTTTTTTCTTATTTTTAATTTTTAGCTGCCTAACTGCTAGTTGATCCAGAGGAAGGCAAAAAACCCCATCATAAGCCTCTCCAATTTGCCTCAGAGGGGGAAAAAAATTCCTTCCTGACTCCAAAAAGGCAATCGGACTAGTCCCTGGATCAACTTGCATAATGAACTATCTTCCATAACCCTGTATTCCCTCACTTGCTAAAAATCCATCCAGCCCCTTCTTAAAGCTATCTAATGTATCAGCCAGTACAACAGTTTCAGGGAGAGAATTCCACATCTTCACAGCTCTCACTGTAAAAAACCCCTTCCGAATATTTAGGCGGAACCTCTTTTCCTCTAAACGGAATGGGTGACCTCGTGTCATCTGGAAAGACCTACTGGTGAATAAAACATTAGAGAGATTAATATATGATCCCCTTATATATTTATACATAGTTATCATATCACCCCTTAAGCGCCTCTTCTCCAGCGTAAACATCCCCAATTTGGCCAGTCTTTCCTCATAGCTAAGATTTTCCATACCTTTTACCAGCTTAGTTGCCCTTCTCTGTACCCTCTCTAATACAATAATGTCCTTTTTGAGTGAGGGAGACCAAAACTGTACGGCATATTCTAGATGTGGCCTTACAAGTGCTCTATAAAGTGGAAGAATGACCCCCTCCTCCCGTGACTCTATGCCCCTTTTAATACAGCTCAGGACCTTATTGGCCCTTGATGCTGCTGACTGGCATTGCTTGCTACAGCCAAGTTTATCATCTACAAGGACTCCAAGGTCCTTTTCCATAATGGATTTGCCTAGTGCAGTCCCATTAAGGGTATAAGTAGCTTGAATATTTTTACATCCCAGGTGCATGACTTTACATTTATCAATATTGAATCTCATTTGCCACTTATCTGCCCAGATTGCCAGTTTGTCAAGATCCTGTTGCAAGGATGCCACATCCTGGATGGAATTAATTGGGCTGGATAGTTTTGTGTCATCCGCAAACACTGATACATTACTTACAACACCCTCCCCTAAGTCATTAATGAACAAGTTAAATAAAAGAGGACCCAACACCGAGCCCTGAGGGATCCCACTAAGAACCTTACTCCAAGTAGAGAATGTACCATTAACAACCACCCTCTGTACCCGATCCTGTAGCCAGTACAATAATGTTGATGAATCAATTGCATTTTTTTCGATGGCTATTGCTTCCTTTCTAGCCCCGCCGAGGCACTGCCAGCGTGGGAACATGCATGTGTGTAAAAAAGAGACATATCAAGTGAGTTATTTGAGATGGTTATCAATTGTTAATAGTCTCCTGAGCCTAAACCAGATACCTTGAACAGAAAACACTGCTATTAGCAACAGATGCAGGTTACTATATAGATCCCCTGTGCATAGAAACATTGCAAGTTACATGGCTTCTTTAATATTTTAGGGACATTTCTGAAGACAGTGCCCAGTTTTACTAGATTAAGATCACAGAAAAACAGGCATCTTCATGGGACTAGGACATATCGTAAGCAAACTTTAACTGTGTTAATATTTGGAAGGATGGACATTTTTGGAAGGGTTAACAAACAAAGCTATTTATTTTGTAGATTCATTTCGTAGAGAATGATGTATAACATAGAACTATTCTGACGCTGAATAAAAAAGACAAATAAATGTGTCTTCATTGTAACAATAGTAACAAACACACAGATAATTATTTGAGATTATTTTATATTCCTCTCCCATGCCATTATCATAAGCTACACATTTAGGGAGTATCCACTTTTATTCATCTTCCAGTCATGCATTTAAACAACCTTTTTGCTAGTGTAAATTGGATTTTAGCAACCAGGTAGCTGCTGAAATTGCGAACTGGAATTCTGGTGAACATAATCTTTAAAAAACTGCAAACTGTGAAAACAAATATTTTAAAGGTTAACTAACACTTCAATTGTACTCCCTGTATTCCTGTTCTGGACTACCATAGCCACTTGTTTTTGGAGAGAGATTCAAACATAGCAAGTTCTGACCTGTGGGAGAGTCCAGGCCAGCTGAAAACCTCTGTCTTTAGCAAGTTCCAGCAGGTACAAAGAGTCTGTTTTTGGATCCCTAGGATTAAATTCTGTTCTATATAATGTGAGGCAACAACAATAGATTATCTTTAATTATACCATGTACTTTCTAAGCAGATAAGGGCAGGTCTTAACCAGTCATTTCACACCAATATTGTCGTGATCTAATTATTTTGTTAATTCTAAACATTTTAAAACAATACAAACCTAGCTAAATCAATATATTCATTAATTTTTAATTTAATAAAAGTAATTTTTACAAACCTTATGCTCTAATTAATTTCCAGATCTTCACAACCCCTTTTCCTGAAGTTTGCCATTATGTCATTTTGGTCACTGTTAGAACAACGCAACTATCATGTTTCTACATATTCCTATTATTGTGTCCCATTATCATCGCTAGCTTCATTCACAGTAAAAGAAAAAAGCTACCCAGGAAAAGTAATTTGCTTTTCACTATGCCTTTCATAATTCAGTCAAGCATTTAAGAAAAACATGTTTAGTTTGGTCATTACAACCTAGTGCAGTTGGTGCAGTGTCAGACACAAATCTGGTCTTCTTAAAGTCTTCTAAATTGCACTGTAAACACCGCAAGTATTTCACTCTACCATGTAAAATTTAATTCCTAACCCAACAAGTTTATTTTTGTAGTTGTTATATTGGTGTGTATGCAGCCATCCTAGATCACCTTTCCTGGTCATGTGCTTTCAGAAAGAGCCAGTGCTGCAATAAAGAACTGCTTTTTGGCAGGCTATTGTTGTCAATGATTAGGTAGGGGGTGATGTGGAGGTAGACGAAGAGTGAGTCCTTAAGGCAGGAGCTGTATTTGCCAAAGTGGACACATCAAGGAAAGGCAGGAACAGACTGATGAGGTCATAGAGTCAAAACAAGATGGAGAGCAGACTGGAGAGGAACAAGGACAGTGCAGGTGTAGTTCAGATCAGGAGACAGGAGCAGACTATACAGGAACAAGGATGGAGTGGGCGTAGGTCAGATCAGGGGATAGGAGCATTCTAAACAGGAACAAGTATGGAGCAGGCGTAGGTCAGATCAGAAGACAGGAGCAGACTAGACAGGAACAAGGATAGAGGGGGCCTAGGTCAGATCAGGAAACAGGAGCAGACTGGAAGGAGAGGACGGTGCGGGTGTAGATTGGGAGCAGACTGAATGATAGGATAGGCAGATAAGATTGAGACAGGAGAAGGAGAGATAGGAGCAAGGTAAGGTAAAGGCAAGGTCAGTTTTGGAGTGAGGAGCAGAACAAGATTCAGAATAGCAAGGAAAGCAGGGCATGGCAAGGTCCAGCCAAGGTTAAAGCTAGGAAAGATCAAGGACAAAGCAGGTCTAGAACCAGAGTACGAACAGGCAAGGCAAGACATGGTTTAAAGCGGGATTGGAGCAGAACCAGAAGGGAATGTAAAGCAGATCATGGCAAGATAAACAACACAAGGTTCAGAGCAAGGCAGGACAAGACAGGGAAGGGTTCAGACAAGACAAGACAAGGAAAGGAGGCACGAGCTAGAACCTTTAGCTAGGGATAATGCCACACTGCTAGTATAAGAATCAACGTTCAGGCATGGACTGTTTGGAGGGCTGCATGGGCAGTGGACATGGATTTTTACTATAGAGTGCTGTTCTTAGATCTACCAGGGAGCTGTTATCTGGTTACCTTCCCATTTTTCTGCTGATGGGCTACTGGGGGGGGGGTGATATCACTCCAACTTGCAGTGCAGCAGCAAAGAGTGACTGAAGTTTATCAGAACACAATTCACATGACTGGTGGCAGCTGGGAAACTGACAATATGTCTAGCCCCATGTCAGATTTCAAAATTAAATAAAATAAGTTTGCTCTTTTGAAAAATGGATTTCATTGCAGAAGTCTGCTGGAGCAGCTCTATTAACTGATGTGTTTAAAAAAAAAAAAAAATTTCCCATGACAGTATCCCTTAAAGTAAATAGTGTGCATTGTACTGCCATGGTTTCATATTATCTTTAAAATCATGACATCACTTTAAAAAGGTGAAGTGCACATAAATTATGTATTAGTGTATTAAGTGCCTCTTTACTAAGTCCTTCGACATAACTATTCATTTCAGTCACAAACATTGTCGATCAAAGCCATGTGAAGCAAAAAAAAAAAAAAAACATTGCCTGCAGTGGCACTGGTATAGGATCATATCATACCTTCAGAAAAATATAGTATGGATAAACTAGAACAGTCAATAAAGAACTATATTTGTCAAGTACTAAAATGAAATACCATTTGTTTTTTCTTCTCTACGCTGGTAGAGAATTTCTCCCTGTTATAGCACGCATCTCATCTTATAAATGACATGACTGTATCAGGTGTACAGTATGCAAATCAGAACCCTTTTAACCTCGATAAACACCTCTGTGCTCTAATCAGTTGGGGTTGGATCACTTTCAGCACCCAATACTTTATTAAACATTTGTGTACAGGATACTCTAGCCAATGAGAAGGTTCTGTTACTGAGAACTGTTGTCACTATTTGCTGATTTTTTTTTCCAAACCTCTGTTGGTTCACTGGGTAGTTTAATACAAGTCATTATGTGTATTTACCCCAAAATGTAATCTTTGTTTATGATATACTGCTTATTGTCTAAAAAAAACAATAATCAGTATTGTTTCTTTTTCTCTTATTTAGTCTAATATGAATCCACCCTCTGCTACTGTACACACATACAGACTCATGTGGCCCTTACCCTGCCTGCTAAATGTTTCATTGGAAAAAGAGCCCTGTACCTTTCAGAGCCAATGTTTTATTGCCATAGCTGCTGAAGCGGTGACTGGGTTCTGTGTAATACAGTATGGTAATTTGAGCATATTGTATATTTTTTTGTGCTAACCTCTAACAATAGGAAGTGCATCTAAGGACTAATGCAATAATTTTTTTTATTATTGATGTAATAAACTTAATAAATTAATTTTTATTGAGAACCGGCTTTGGAACAACCTTCTTTATTATGGACAATAATAAAGGGAGCCCGGAAGTGAGAGTCAGACATTAAGGGGGATTTTTACTAAAATCCAAATTTATCTCAATGTTTTAAAAAAAAGTTCAACCAAACTCCCATACCCGATTTTCCCTTATTGATAAACTAATTTTATTTTATTGGATCGGTAAAAGATTTGATAAAAGTAAGAGAAACCCCGATTTATTCTGACCTTTCTCCCAAAAAGCTTGATTGTTTTGGATATTTGCCCAAAAACTCAAAATTTATCAGATTATCAAGCCAAACCCAGTGCTGACCACAATATCTTTCAATTGGGTCATCTCCCACTGACTTATATATGACCTCGACAGGTCTGAGATTTACAGATTCTGTTTTTTTGCAGCATTGGCGGCATAATAAATGTCGAAAAATATTTTTTTTTTTTTTAGTTTTTAATTTTAGTTTTTACCCCAAAAAGGCAGACCAGATAAATTTGAGGTTTAGGAAATTACCCCCTAAGAGGAAACAAAGGATGGAAGTGTAGCGATCTGTTACATTGAGGCTTCCTGCACATTACATAGTAAGTTAGGCTGAAAAAAGACTCACGTCCATCAAGTTCAACCTTTTTTTTTT
>CM044431.1:71844191-71899502 GCA_024363595.1 Xenopus borealis | reverse complement strand
GGCCTTACAAGTGCTCTATAAAGTGGAGGAATGACCCCCTCCTCCCGTGACTCTATGCCCTTTTTAATACAGCTCAAGACCTTATTGGTCCTTGATGCTGCTGACTGGCATTGCTTGATACAGCCAAGTTTATCATCTACAAGGACTCCAAGGTGCTTTTCCATAATGGATTTGCCTATTGCAGTCCCATTAAGGGCTTGAAAGTGGCTTGAATATTTTTACATCCTAGGTGCATGACTTTACATTTATCAATATTGAATCTCATTTGCCACTTAGCTGCCCAGATTGCTAGCTTGTCAAGATCCTGTTGTAAGGATGCCACATCCTGGATGGAATTAATTGGGCTGGATAGTTTTGAGTCATCTGCAAACACCGATACATTACTTACAACACCCTCCCCTAAGTCATTAATGAACAAGTTAAATAAAAGTGGACCCAATACCGAGCTCTAAAGGAAGCCCACTAAGAACCTACCTACCACACTCCAAGTAAAGAACATACCATTAAAAACCACCCTCTGTACCAGATCCTGTAGCCAGTTTCCTATCCATGTGCAAACGGCTTCATTAAGACCAACAGAGCTTAGATTAGAAAGCAGTCCTTTGTGGGGAACAGTATCAAACGCTTTGGCAAAATCCAAATAGATCACATCTACTGCCCCCCCCCCACTGTCCAGTATCTTACTTACCTCATCATAAAAAGCAATCAAATTTGTCTGGCATGAACTATCCTTCATAAAGCCATGCTGATTGCTGCTCATGCATCAAAATTTTAAATGTGATCCCTTAGAAAGCCTTCAAATAATTTGCCCACCACAGATGTCAAACTTACTGGCCTATAATTGCCAGGCTGAGATCGTAATCTCTTTTTAAATATTGGGATGACATCAGCTTTCCTCCAATCCATAGGCACCATACCAGATGAAAGGAATCTGAGAAAATCCCTTAGAACCCGTGGGTGTATACCATCAGGTCCTGGCGCCTTGTTTACATTAATTTTTATAAAAGCTTTATGAATCATATCCTGAGTCAGCCACTGACTAGATTGAGCTGAAGCGAGCCTGGGAACTCAGACTCTATTGTATACACTGAAGAAAAAACTGATTTATCCCATTTACCTTTTCTGTATCGGTTACAACCATACTGGTACTGTTATTTAATGGAGCAACACTCTCAACCTGCATCTTTTTACTATTAATATATTTAAAAAATCTTTTTAGGGTTACTTGTCGCATGCACCGCAATTAATTCTTCATTTCCTTTCTTTGCCTTCCGGATTGCTGATTTACAACATTTATTACAGTGTTTATATTCATTAACTAAAATGTAATAGTGTAAATCCAGTGGGAAAATATTTTATTTGCCCCAGCATGTTACTCTTTAGAATTATGAAGGTAGAGCCCAGTATAAACTTATAAAAAGCCAGAAAGATGAGTAGCTAGGGTTAAAATACGACACAAACCCGTCAAGTTCAATCATCTGCTCAAATAACTACTGCTTAAGCTGAGGCTGACCTAGAGGAATTTATTTTGACTCAAAAGGTCCATCTTGTTCCCAGAATTGTAATGTCTGCTGTATCGTCTAGTCTAGAGGCAGAATGTAGTATTTCTATTTGTGTCTACACATAAAGTCCTTAAGTTTTGAAATAAATTTTGACCCTATGATGTGTACGATACTGGTTCTTAGTTCAGTTATTTTCTTGAGCAGGGGAGTATATTTCCAATTACTCATACAGATAAGAAGCTGTCATTCTGGCATGCTTCATAGCTGAAATTCTAGCTATAGTATCTCTGTAACAAAACACATTTTAAACTTACAACGCACAGAAAGATATTCTCATTTTATTATCTTTGCCCAATTTTGTCATTCTTCTGATGGGCCAGATTGGGCTGCCAATGAGCCACTGATAAGACTGGGAGACACTGTGGAATAATGGGCGTTTCCAGAAATCCACTCTGGGTGTATCAATAAGTAATTGAAATCTAATCAGTTATTGATCAGAAGGCCATCACTCTGGGTACATTTAGGCTAAGGCCACACCACAGGAATCAGCTCTCCCACTATTCTTCTTTGGCTGCTCTGCCTGCACCCAGAAACTTTACCACCGTTTGGGAGCAGGTAGACATGGTAGATTTTGGCTGTAAAATTTGCCACATCTGCCGGTACCCAAATGTGGGTAATGTTTCTGGGTGCAGGCAGAGTAACAGCAAAACAGCAGTGGCGGAGAGGATTTTTGGTCTGTATTTTTCTGCAGGCTGAGATCTGTATGGTGTGGCCCTAGCCGAATGCTGGCCATAGACTTGCAGATTTCCTGCAATATCCCCTTCTCCCGACCTGCCACTAAACTTCAGTTTGAAAAAAGTAGTATACAGTAGATCTGCCCTTACAGCAATCATATGAACTTTTATGTCCGACAAAGTTGTGACAGTCTCCAACTGAAAATCATCAGATCGGTAATACATGCATCAGCTGAAAGAAATCTCACCCATCCGAACGACTGAATGACTGTTCGGCATGGCAAGACAAATGTTGGGACACTCCACACATGGTCGAAAATCGATCGGATCTTTGCCTCTATGGCCAGCTTTAAAGTGGCCACAGATTCTTTTTGAAGGTCATTAGTGTAGCCTTTGATTTTCTTACTGTTAAACTGATGGGATTAGAAACGTGCCAAAGAAGATAAGCTAAGTTCAGGACAGTTGCTGTTAGGACCAGCCCTTCCCATTTGCAAGGGCTTAGTAAATGCACTATAATACAGCAAGACAGATCTGTAAAATGTTTTATTTTTTTCATGTTTTCAGTTGCTTCTTCTTCACTCACCTAATTTCTCACTGAATCCTTCCTCCATTATATCATATGCAAGATAAAGTTTGGAATCCAAAAGTATCTGACTGTCATAAGGAAAACAAGCCTTGACACTTTCTCCAAAGCAGAGAGCATTTTAAACTCATAAACAAAATGCAAATGTTATTGCCTCACTGACAGCCTGTGCATGTTGTGGTGCTGGCTGGAGGATATTGTAATCAGAAATCACAAAAAATAGTATAACAATAATTCCCTTTCCTTACACCTTGTGGAACATAGAACATTAATATTTGGTAAATGCAATGCTCACGTTATTGTAGAGATTGCCTTTAGGTGTGTATTTGTCATAGGAAAGAGGATCAATATGTTATAAAAAAAAATTGATTCTTCTTTGTATTAAAGTTCTGTCAAATGGTTGAAAAATAATATGCATAAGCAAAAAAAAAAAAAAAAAAAAAAATATATATATATATATATATATATATATATATACATACACAGATTTAATTTCAATAAAGTCAAAATAAATAAAAACCTTAAAAGTGAGAAATGGAATATATACCTGTATAATAACTAAATAGGATACAGCAACACTGTAAATATACAGTTTATATGTGGCTGCCACATGTATTTCTTTTAAGGATAAACAGTTGGCATGGAGTCTTCTCCAACATATACAGGGATTGACTTGTATGCAAAAGCTATAAAATAAAGGGTAACTGTTGCATCTCTGCGACACCCTTTGTTCTGGGAGTTCCCTGTATTAGTATTAAATTGACCACTTCTTGAGGATGTGGCAGATTTATCCAGTTTACAGTGAAGTGAGTCTGTTTTCCCAAGTTATATTGAATATAGCTTTTTAAACCATACATAGAGTCTTTATTTTTGAGAAGCATTCAGTGCCTCTCAATCCAGTTGGGCTAAACAGATGATTTGGTGTAAAATATAGACATGGCAGTTACAACAAGATATACACCTAGCATTTTCACTTAAAACAGAGATTCTCCAATGAATATCTACACAAAGCAACTAGTTTACTTAATTATCTCTACCCTAGGGGGAAGCAAATATCAAATGTAAATATAACTGTTAAATAATGGCATAAAAGCTTTAGGATTCTTATACTCTGCATGCTTGTTCTCCATTCTGAGCATGCAGTTTAAAGGAAAAGTAACAAAAAAATGTAAGGGTTTTAATGTAATGAAAATATCATGTACTGTTGCCTTGCACTGGTAAAACTGATGTGTTTGCTTCAGAAACACTACTATAGTTCATATAAACAAGCTGCTAGAGAGCAATGGCGGAAATAGAAAAATGGCTACATGGCACAGGTTAACTAATGGATAACAGATAACACCATTAGAAAGACAGAGCTTATCTGCTATCTGCTGTGTAACTTGAGATTTTTCTCCTTTGGATGGCTGCCCCCATTGCTACACAGCAGCTTATTTATATAAAAAACAGTAGTGTTTCTTAAGCAAACACAGCAATTTTACCAGAGCAGGGCAACACTATATTATATTGTCATTACTTTAAAACACTTTTATTTTTTGTTGTTACCTTTCCTTTAAATTGAAATCAGAATCAAAAAAAGTCTGCCATGTGCAAGGATTCTATCACCGCTGCCAAATGAGCAGCAATTTTCCTGATTTAGCCATTTATTTTCTGGGCTAAATTGGGCTGATTTGATCATTTGGCCACAGGTCATGGATCAGATAATACAGGTCAATTGTCACCCATCAATAGAGGACTGCATCAATGGTTCCATACTGTCCTTATCCAACAAAACTTAGAAACCTGCCTTATAAATACCAGTGCTATCAAAACCCAATGGATGAGGATATCTTAAGGCTTAGTCCAGACGGGGAGATTCGGGGGCGATCCGTCGCCTGGCGACTTCTCGCCGCGACGGATCGCCCCCGAATCTCCCTGAATAGCTAGGCACCGGCGAGGCTTAAAAGCGCCAGCGCGTGTTCACACGGAGCGGCGCGAGGCAATTTGGAGCGATTTTAAAAATCGCGCCACTCCGTGTGAACACGCGCCGGCGCTTTTAAGCCTCGCCGGTGCCTAACTATTCGGGGAGATTCGGGGGCGATCCGTCGCGGCGAGAAGTCGCCAGGCGACGGATCGCCCCCGAATCTCCCCGTCTGGACTAAGCCTAAGGGTATTTGATGGAAATGGAAATTTTAGGAGCAATGCTAGGCTTTTCTCCCAGAATTCTTTCCCTCTTGCATATCAAAAAGACATAGCCAAAATGTTGTTGTCTTATGCCTTTAAAAATTGAGGGTTGTCTGGATGTTCACTCTCCTTAAAAAGCAGCAGGTGGGGGAGATTAAGCCTGTAAAACAAAAAAAAAATATCTTTCCTTATAAAAGCTAATGGTGGGGGAGGATCACATAGGCCAATGCTTAGGGCAGGAGACACTTTTCCTAAGTAATGCAACCATGCTGTGAGGACTCACCCTGGTGGTCTAGTGGGTCGGCAGGGACGCCCGATGTGTTGATGTCCTTCTTCTGCCTCTGTTGAATCTTTATGGCGCACACAGCATGCACTTCCAGGTTATGACGCGGCACATCCGTCATGACATCATCAATGGATGGAATTTTGAATATTTAAAGGGGTATTGAATGGGAATTCACTGCCCACTGTTTGTTTCTACTTAAAGTTTTCTGGGTGTGATTTCTATACTATAGGATTCCTGTTTTGACTCCTGCCTGCCTAACTTTTGTATATTCTGTGATCCTGACCCTTGCCTGCCTGACTATTCTGATTGATCCTCTGGTTTTTGACCCTTGCCTGTCTGACTTTGCTTAAACTTTTCCTTCACTGACCCCTCCCGGTCTGACAACGGTTTATGCATACCCCTTGAACTGTGACCTTCTGCCCAAAAACCTTGCTAACGGTCTTGCCCCTTTGCTCATCCAGAACCCTCGTTTGGCTCCTCTCTGGTGGCATCCGATTAGCCAAGGACTCCTCCAGAGGTGAAAGGCGGCTGTTAGAGGCAGAAGCAAGAGCTGATTTAGAGTGCCGTTCCTGACACATGCATGGAAGTTCAAGCCCGTGCAAAAGATGACCAGAAGTAAGTAGATAGGACCACAATATGGGGTTTACTTTAATGTAGTACAGTGGCTATCCGGTTTTATAATCATCATTTTGGAACTAAAAATCTCTGTTTTTGTAGCTATTGTACTAAATTATCTATGATCCACTGGGTAGCCAGCGAGTCATGAGTTCCTTTAACAGCCTAGTACAAAGGTGCTACACTTGCTGTTTATATTGACAATGAATGCAGAACTTGCTATTTTAGTAGAGCAAGTAAATCAGAACCATAAAAAAATAAAGAATGTTAATACAGACCAAAATAATACAGAAACACAATTTATAAACCCCTGTGGTGCACCAAATATAACTGACAGTTGCTGGGGACACTGTGGGACTAATCCTCAAAATTTTCTGGTTGAGTTTGTAAAGGGGAGTTCTCAAATTTTGTGAAAAAACCCTCAAATTATTAGAGATGTATTATACCCCAAAGAGGCTACAAATTAGAATCCGAAAATAATACAGCTCAAACCTGTCAAGGTCATGTAGAAGTCAATGGCAGATGTGTCTGAAGATATTTCTTTATATAGTGATCCATGCTGGTTTTCATTTCTGATAAATACGAGTTTTTGTGCGACAGTTCAATTTTTCGGAGCGTCGATTGTAGGATTTTGATTTTTTTTTTGCTCCAAGTTTATCAAGAAAAATTATTGAGTATTCATGGATGGGATTTAGGTCGACTTTGTTTTATTTAAAAAAAATAATAAACTTAAGTTTTACTAGATAACATCATTTATGTTGGTGTGCACTTATCTTTAATTGATGGTGGAACATCCATGAGTATATTTGGTATGTAATTAATTAATAGATATAGATTCAGTATTCTCAGGGATTGAAATGTCCAGTTTTAGTCCTGACTCTCCTCTTGTGTAGGATTTGACTACTAGTAAAGCAGAAGTGACTGACTCCAATGGGAACTGGAACCTGGAACTCTAACCTACTCTGCTCAGAGAAGGGTTTTGTGGTTCTTATGAAACAATTTCCTGACTCCTTAACTGGGTACTCAATCTGCAATGGCTGGAGTGAAGGCCTATTGGAAGAGGAATTTGAGGGGCCTAAAGTAGAAGAATAGTGAAGTCTTTCTCCGACTGACACTTATGGGAACACTAAGGGAAATCTGCTGTTGGTGGATTCTTTCTTGTATTTCCCAATCTTGCATCCAAGGGGACCCTCTCTTCTTGATGCCAAATCTGTGCATGCTCTCTTCCTTATTGCCTTGACTTCCTCTCTCCTCTCTCCCATCTTTCCTTACACACTAACATGGCATCAGCCTTGCTGCTTTGATTACTTAAGGCTGTCATCTGCAGGCTGGAGGTGACATTTGTACAACCTCCATTTGTCTGCCTATTACACAATATTTAAAGTATTTGCACAGATACTAAATTACTAATGAACAGGGGACAATAAAAATGATTGATCCCTTGTCTTTTGTATACATGAACCTATATACAGGACCTCTAGACCCTTGTATGGTTAGTTGGCATACTCCTTCCATAAATATTGTTTCAAACATTCTATGTGGTTGAAGATGGGAACCAATATCAACAATTCGTTAACTGGTTCAACTCACAGTACAATGACAGAGGAAAGGCATTTTCTTTATTATTTTACATACATACATGAAGATTATACTTCCATGACTTTTAGGGGGTTATTTATTACGTTTTTTTTGGTCAAACCTCACATTTTTGGTTAAAAAATAAACTCAGATTTTTCAAGATTTATTATACCCTGACCCTGGAAATAGCTTAAATCTGAAAATACACAATCTAAAACCTGACAAGGTTATGTAGGAGTCAATGGCAGAGGTCCCTTGAACCATTTGAAGATGTTAATAGCCTTCATGATGTTTGAGTTTTTTTCAGAGGGTTTTGCTCGAAAACTCAATTAGTTAGAGCGATTAAAGTTTTTTTTGCTGAAAACTTGATCAATTGAGTTTTTGGGTTTCGCAATTCAAACTCATTGAATTATGTTGTTTAGGTCTTAAATAACAAATCTTTCGAATTGTGAGTTCATTTGAGGTATAAAAAAAACTCTACCATTCTGATAAATACCTTATAAATAACCCCCTTAAAGGAGAACTAAACCCTTAATTAAATAACCCTACCTTAGTACCCTACATAGAACCCCCTCCATGCTCCCCCCCCAGACTAGCTTTTATCCCAGGTAAGTGCCCCTAAATCCTTACATGGGCATCAGAGATCATGAGCCGGTCTTCCATCTCTTTGGTGTTCTTCCTTCACTTCGGCAAATTTCCTTGGCTTTTGGCACATGCGCAGTTGTTGCACAATGGTTGCTCTCTTCCCAAAGGGTTATCTCCATCAAGGGGAAACAGCTAGGCTGGAGGGGCACAAGGAGAGGGTCTATGTACAACGTCTTGTGACGTTGCTGCCTGAGGCGGCTCCAGTAATGCCGCTCCCCCAGTCCGCCCCCCATGACTTTTCCAAGGGGAGGCAGCAACGCTAATGCAGAGAGGGCAATAGTGCTTTCTCGCACTAGTAAAGCTGAATTCCCGGTTTAAAAACTGGAAATTCGGCTCTTAAAGGTACCTGGAGCGGCTTTTTGCCACCCCTGGAGACCTAGCCGGAGCTGCCGCCTGAGGCGAGCTCCTTAGCTCGCCTCATTGGCGGAGCGCCACTGTCTATGTACGGAAGGAAATAGGGTTTTTTTAAATTAAGGGTTTAGTTCTCTTTTTAAGGAGAAGTAAACTCCAAAAATGTATATGGCTAAAAATGCTATATTTTATATACTGAACTTCTTGTACTAGCCTAAAGTTTCAACATTTCAACAGCAACAATATTTCAGGACTTCGAACTTGTCACAGGGGGTCACCATCTTGAAAAGTGTCATGCTCAGTGGGCTTTGAGCACCTGTTGAGAAGCTAAGCTTAGGGGTCGTCGCAAATTATTAAGCAGAAAATGAGGTTGGCCTGTAATATAAGATGATGCTACAGGGCTGATTATTAAATTCTGATGCTAGTTGCACTGGTTTATTTGCTGTCATGTAGTAATTGTCTGTACAGGTATGGGAACTGTTATTCAGAATGCTCGGAAACTGGGGTTTTCTGTATAATGGATCTTTCTGTAATTTGGGATCTTCATACCTTAAGTCTATTAAGATATCATGTAAACATTAAACAAACCCAATATGCTGGTTTTGCTTCCAATAAGAATTAATGATATCTTAGTTTGGATCAAGTACAATGTATTGTTTTATTAATACAGTGAAAAAGGAAATCATTTTTGAAAAGTTGATAATTTGGATAAAATGGGGAGATGGCTATTCCTTAATTCTGAGCTTTCTGGATAATGGGTTTCTGGATATTGGATCCCATAGCCGTACTAATAACTAATCAGCCTTATATAGTGACATTTATATTCCATTTGTACTTTATATTGTGAGTCGGTCCTTATGCTCAGTAAGTGACAGCAGCACAGAGCATGTGCAGTGAATCAGCAGAAAAGAAGATGGGGAGCTACTGGGGCATCTCTGGAGATCTTCCATGCTAAAAGGCTGTGGTTGTCTTGGGACGGTATAGAAGCCCAAAACATAATGTACAATATTTCTAGCTACTTTTTTAGTTAAGGAGTTCTCCTTAGAGTACTGTGCGTATATTAAGTTTTTGCTTTACTATTCTCATTTCTTTAGTACATATGTTTATTGTAAGTAAAGCAAATGACTACATATTCCTGAAAATGTCTGTAAAAATCACAATGTTTTCTCTATGTTTACCTAAAAATAATACCTTCTGTTAGGCCTACTTTTTCTTAATCCCATTGGACTTCACACTTGAAGAATGTGGGCAAACGGCCAAGAGTCCCACAAAATAGGTTACTGTATCTTTTGGACATGACCTTCATTTAGTTCCAGCTCTTGGGGGGGGGAGATTGCTTAATTAGATACACTGGCTAAACAAGCCCCTATTACACTACTGCACCTATTCAGAAACAGCCATAAGAAATGAATGCATACTTATTCTACAAGGTACACGTTTATATGATATATAATAATAATGAAACATGAAATTATTACTAGTACTACTACTACTAATAATAATATACTGTATACAGTCCTGGAAGGAGCACACACACTACACATTTTTCTCAGCACTCCATAAGTATAATTATATCTAAAACTGCGGTAGCAGTGTTGAAATGCATCTTGTTAAACAAACATACAATGGGAATGGTTATAAAGTTTTCATATCTAAAACCTGCTATCCGAATTACGGAAGGCCATCTCCAACAGACTCCATTTTATCCAAATACATAAAATTGATCTGCTTTTTCTATGTAATAATAAGACAATACCTTGTACTTAATCCAAACTAAGATATAACTAATCCTTCTTAATAACAGAACCAGCCCATTGGGCTTATTTAATGTATTTATGATTTTCTAGTAGACTTAAGGTATGAAGATCCATTTTATAGAAAGATCCTTTATCCTGAAATCCTCAGGTCCCAAGCATTCCTGATAACAAGTATGGGGTGCAAAGATTTGCTTCTGATTACTGGGAGACTTGCACCTGCCATGTAAAGGGCGAATGTGGGTGGCCCAAGGGTCACAAGCATGCCCGTACTTTCAAATTATTCATCAAGCGCAATAAGCAGCACTCGTGGACCCAATGTGTCCCAAGTATTAGAGCAATGTACTGTACTTACCATATGTTATGTAAGTCCAATTTTTTTCTCTATAATATTAAAACTGTACTTTGTGCTTGATGGCAACTAGGCTGCACATCAATCCACACTGGTAGAAAGAAAAAGCCTACTGGGTTTATTTAATATATACATGTATTTAGTAGAATTAAGGTACTCGTGGATGATAAATGGCGGGTACAATCCAGGCAGAGCAAAAACATAGAGCACCATGGAAACAGCTTTGGGAGTTGAAAGGTTCACTTTCTACTTTCAATGCTGCATGTGGTTTGGATCTACTACAGCAAAAATGGATCAGGGAAAGAACAATAACCTGTAACCTTCTTCAGTAAAGGTCCCTTCACTTCCCTGCTATCTTTCCTAGTTGGAGCACATGTAGCTTTTTATAATTAGATCTATATGTCTCACTTTCCTACTACAGGTTTGTTACCTGATATCCAGAATGCTTGGTACCTGGGGTTTTCCTGATAAGGAGTATTTCAGTAATTTGGGTCTTCATGCCTTAAGTCTACTAGAAACCCTGTAATCATTAAATAAACTCAATAGGCTGGTTTTGCTTCCAATAAGGATAATTTGTATCTTAGTATGGATCAAGTACAAGGCACTGTTTTATTATTACAAAGAAAAAGGAAATAATTTTTAAAAATCTGGATTATTTGGATAAAATGGAGTCTGTGGGAGACGGCCATTCCATAATTCAGAGTTTTCTGGATATTGGGTTTCCGGATAAGGGATCCCATACCTGTAGTGCTATAACAGAAAGCTATCCTGTACCTTACAAAATTTTGTTAATAGGTTCCCTTTTCCCTGACTTCACTAGAGAGAGGTCCCTCTAGGGCAGAACACTTTACTGGGTCATGTTGATCCCAGGCTTCCTGAACACATCCAGCAGGGTCAGCAACTGAAGGCCCAAGAGGAAAGACCACCTCTTGCCAAACACTATCTTAAAGTGTTACAGAAAGTGGTCATAAGCCTATGGGCCAATGAAACAGATATGTAAATTAGATGCACTATGTAGATGGGCTTTGGCCCAGCATCTATGGAATAAAGAACATAGGGAAGATAAGGAAGATTTAAAGCCCTATAGTATATTATTAAATTTTCTGTCCTTATGCAAACAATGGGGTGGAGTTCGCTTTTAAATTATTTAACTTTATTTTTGTGTAACCTTTCATTTACAATGAGGATTGAACAAATGCTCTTTGGACATTCTCTTTACCAGATCTTTACTGTCAATTCTGCATTATAGAATGCAGTCAAAGATTGAAGTAGAGACCAATAAAGATAATAAACAACTTTTTTCTCTTGCATTATGTATTAGCAGAACTTTCAATAAAAATATGTTCCCACAAAGAAAATATAACACTGTCCTCCAAAATCCCAAAAGGAAGATTTCACCTAAAATTTATTGTTGTAAAGTTGTAAAAGGTAGCCATCATTTCTGATTAACTTACAGTATTTGGCAGCAAGAACATATAATCCTTTTAAACTATCCATAACAAAATTGGAGGCAGTTTCAGAGTAGGTTTCCTTGACTTCTGAAACTTAGCATAAATACAACAAATGTTACACCTTGCTGTCACTGTAACAGCAATTTTCCTTGCATACAAGGTGATTATACTGACGAAAATAATTATTAAGTAGTAATTTTAAAGATATCACATTTTTATACTGTTTTTAACCCTCTGAAAAGCCCATGCAAATGCTAGAGATGAGTTCGGTGAAGCTTCCCATCTGGGACTTGCCTCTGAGAAGTGATGGCACCAGCCCCCACATTGGACGCATCTACTTCAATGAAGAAGGGTTACAAAAGGTCAGGATGTCGAAGGAAGGAGCCAAAGCAAACAAATCTTTCAATGACTGGAAGGCCTCCAGAGCATGAGGTGGTCCAGCATTAGGTTTCCCTCCCTTCTGGATGAGAGCCAGGATAGGAGCAATATGGGAGGAGAACCCCTTGATAAATAGTCACTAGTAGTAAACAAAACTGACAAATCTTTGGATGGCCTTGGTACTTTTGTGGAGAGGCCAGTCTTGGATTGCCGTGACCTTGGAAGGACCCATCTCAAAACTCCTCACAAGAGATAATGTATGCCAGGAATGGAAGACACACTTCTCCAGCTTGGCAAAAAGGGAGTTTTCTCAAGGGAGCACTTCTTTCACCCGGGTTTGGTGAGTTTCCAAGTCTTTGGAGAAGATGAGAATGTTGTCCAAGTACATGACTACGAATTTCCCCAAACGATCTCTAAAGATGTCATTCAAAAATTCTTGGAAGATGGTGGGGGTGTTGCAAAGGGCATTACCAGGTACTCATAATTCCCATCTCCAGTGTTGAATGCTGTCTTCCATTCGTCTCCCTCCCAGATGTGGTTTAGGTTGTACGCTTCACGGCGATGCAGCTTAGTGAAAATCTTCGCCCCTCTGAGTTGGTTGAAGATCTCAGAGATGAGAAATAGCGGATATCATTTTTTTGTTCTTGAAGACTCAATTTCTCCAAGGGAGGTTCTTGCGAGGCATGTTTCATCTTTGACAGTAGTTCTGTCATGATCGGCACCCAACACCAGAACAGATGCCAAGCACCCTGGTCTCAGCTCGGGAGCCCTCAGCCACTCAGATGCCACCTGGACTTAGGGAGAGGTGCAAGGCGATAAGTTCTGGATAGGCAGAGGGGCACGACTGTATAGAGTCTTTAAGGCCAAAGGTCATGGTACAAGTAGGAGTAAGCAAGTTCATGGTCAGACAGGCTGGGTCGAGGCAGGCAGATAGCAAGGATCGTCAGGCAGGCAAGGGTCAAACCGGGTAATCAATCAGAATGGATGAGACAGAAGAGGTAGTCGATATTCAGGCTTTCGTGCCGACACAATCACACCAGCGCGAGCGCTACCATAAAGAAAATGAGATGCGGGTGTGCGCGTCCTAAGGAACGTCATTAGAGGAAGATGCTGCATGTGGCGTTCATCCCCACCGGGGAGGCGCCAGGCATCCTTGCCGTCTCCCCACTAGACCACCAGGTAATTTCCTTAATTTCTTCACAAATTCAGTTTCAAGGAGTAGAAAATTAGAAGATTTAAGAATAAATCCATCCAAAGTGCTTTCAGTGGGAGGCTCAGAAAAAATACGTGAGAGCATGTCTGCCTTGCCATTCTTATGACCAGGTCTGAATGTGATGTGAAATTTGAAACGTGAGAAAAACAAAGCCTAATCACTAACATTATAATTCTGTTCAGACATAGAAAGTTTCTTAGAAAAAAAGCCACAGGATGAAGTTGACCAGAGGGAATTTGTCTTTGAGAGTGGACTGTTCCTACAGCCACCTCTGAAGCATCCATAGCAATGCCTACAGTAGAAATTATGAAGCATAAGAACTCAATGGAAAACTTCTCAAATTCACATTTGTCAATCTTAGCATATAATCCATGGTCTCGAAGTCTAGAAAGTGTCTTCTTCACATGTAGATGATGCTCCTCCAGTGAGGAAGAGAAAATTAAAATGTTGTCTAAATAAACCACAAGAAATATATCAAGATATGGACGTGCGCCACAACAGATGCGTGCACATGCCGCAATGGACACACGCACAAACGAACGGATGCAATGCACCCATGACGAGGACCACAGCAGCCAGAACCTAATGCCTTGGAGGGATACCTAGTGGACGGATTTATCCGGCAAACAGTTCTTTTAACAAAAAGGGCTCCAACAAGATATCTGGCTAGCAGACAGGTCAATGGAAGGATTGTGTAGAAATAGTCAGGGTAATCCCAGGAGAAACCTGTGAGAATCACCTAGGGGAGCAGGTGCCATGCTACCCATATGAGACACCCCAGTTTTACTAAGAGGAACCTCCTGGCTTCCATGGGCAGGAATTGAGCCTGGCCACCACAGTACAGACACAGGCCAGCCGAATGTCTATGAAGTTTCTCCTGTACAGAGAGGCGTGCTGTTCGAATCTGCATAGGTTCCTCTGGAGACATGACTAGAAGTTGTTGGGGTGGAGCAGGCAAGAGAGGTCATTGGAAGCATGTAGCCAGTATGAGCTGGGATCTCTTGCTGCGTTCCTTGGTAAGTTAATGTTCCCTGAGACATATGCTTGTCTGACATCAGGCATGGCATCCTCGTTGGTCTCCATGGCCCGATTGTAATGTCAGGGGGCCTAACAGTTTTCAGTGGGAGTAGTCAGGACCAAGGAGGAAGATTTTATTTGTTATAGTCCAAGTTTGTGGTACAAATAGGAACAGGCAAAATCGTAATCAAAGTCCAGGCAAAAGGCAGACAGGAAATATCAAAGTCAAGGTTCAGGCAAGGTCAAAAAACCAGGAATCAATACAGGTACAATGATCAAACACCCAGGAATGTTTAAAACATCAAACCCGTGACCTGGAAGTCATTAAGTGGTCTATATTCGCGCCGGGTGCGTGATGTCAAAGTGCCGGCCCACACGAGTCATGGGTGCCGCCATCTTGAACGCAGTGCCGAAGAGGAGCTGAGTGACATTGGGCACTCCTAACAGTCACTGGCTTATTTAAGAAAAGACAAACTGAGTAGTCAAGTTCACCATTTTTCCTAAAAAATAGATTCACATTGACCATTCATTTCAAAAAGGCTGAAAACCGAGAATGTTTTAATGAACTGGAGAAATAAATAAAAAAATTTCTGGTTAATTTTCATGGTTTTCCTTTCTTTAAAAATTTGAGGTTTCAGAAAATACTTGCACAAGTATAAGTTCTTCCCATGGCTTTTCTTGAGTTGAAAAAAAAGCAAGCAAAAGTTCTGGTACATTTCTCAGCAGGGGCGCTCCGCCAATGAGGCGAGTTGAGGCACTAGCCTCAGGCGGCAGCACCCCCCCTCGTTACCAGGGGCTGCAAAAAAAGCCACTTCTGGTAACTAAGAGCCGAATGTCCGGTTTTCAACCCAGAAATATTGCTCTTCTAGTTCAGAACGCACACTTGCATGCTCTGCACTAGTGCCGTGGACCCCCCCTACCCCTGTTACGGCACTGAAATATTGAGCACCGCGTGGGGAAGGGGGTGGTGGCATGTTGAAGGCCGCCTCAGGTGGCAATATAATCAGGATCTCCCCTGTTTCTCAGTGCCACAATATGGCTATCTGCACCAGTAGCTTCCACCCAGTGTGGCCTACTGGTCAATTAGACCACACCTTGGGTATAGGAAACACTCATTCTAGTGAGTGTGAATAATCATCAATAAGATGAACAATACTCATCATCTGTTGTGAGGTCCGTTGGTGCGTCTTTCTTAAGCGTAGCTCTAATATATGTAAAGTGGTGAATAAATGTTAAAAGTTTTAAGAGGGAATGTAATATGCTTCGTTAGCGCAAAAAAAGAAAACTTTTGCAAAGATGATTGCAAACCTTAGCGGCCATGTTTGTGCCATTTTTGACTGCAAAGTGTGCGACCAAGTGGCTTTTGCAAATGTTTGGCATGTATGTAATAACATTTCGCAATCGCAAACCGTTTTTTGAGACAAAATATTTAATAAAACTCCAGAGGAGGTGTTAAAGGTTCACAATGTGCAATTAAGGTATGCAATGCAGTAAAAGCCTAATGAATAATATTATGTTGCGACCGGTGAATCTTTATTGTTAAGTTTTGCACTTCGCAAATTTTATTACATTTCCCCTGTAATCTTGAGTGCATCCCTTTTTCTTATCAATTTATTCTAGATAGAGTCATGTCCTGAAGCACATTTGCATTACCTAAGAAGCAATTTACACAGAATATAATTAGTACCAAAATGATTCCATCCATTATGCAGATATTATTTCTATAACGGCAAACATTCCATGTGCATAACATGAAGAACATTCTACCAAAAGAAACTGAATAACATACCAATATTTTGAAACACAATAAGAAATCTACTTCAATGATTCTTGCATAATTGTTGCCTATGTATTAGCTTAAAGAATGCTCCTAATCTGAAAATATCACTCAAACTAATTCATGTATTGATGTGTCATAATACATGTATAAATAACACAATTATAAAACATTTTCTGAGAGTGCATTCCACAGTTTTAGTGTTCTCAAGGTTAAAATATTTCTTGTTCTATTTTCCTAGAGATCCAATCGAATTGCGGTAAAATCCTTCAAATTCGATATTCGAATTCAAAGGATTTTGCTTCCCCAACAATTCCCAACTATTCCCATGATTGAATTCAGGTTTTTTTTTTTACCATCGAATTCGACCCTTAGTAAATCTGCCCCTTAGTAAACAGATTGTCCAACACCTTAAATCCCCACTTTACAAGTACAGGTATAGGATCTGTTATCCAGAAGGTTCCAAATTATGGTATGGCCATTTCATCTAGACTCCATTTTATCTTAATAATCCACATTTTTATAAAATGATTTACTTTCACGCTGTAATAATAAAACAGTAGCTTGTACTTGATCCAAACTAAGATATGATTAGTACTCATAGGAAGCAAAACCAGCCTAATGGGTTTATTTCATGTTTACATGATTTTCTAGTAGACTTAATTACGGAAAGATTCATTATCAGGAAAACCACAAGTCCCAAGCAATTTGGATAACAAGTCCCATACCTGTACCTTTATGTATAGCTTATGCATCTTCTCCATTGTTATTGTCTAGATTATTTTGGGATCAGTTTTAGGAACTAAAGATAGAAAATAAAAAATGTGCAACAATTATTAACATAAGAATATGGCACATGCTGCCAATAAATATTCAACAGAGAGTTAGTTTGTCATGGGACATAGAAATCATATGCACTTTAAGAACATAATCTTATGTGAACATATGGAATCCTCATTTTTCCATGATGCATTCAAATTAAATAAACAACCAATGTTCTTAGAACATTAAAAGTATTATACAAAGGTTGCTAATAATTAAATATGCATTTCAGCTACATTTTTCAAAGGCACTCTCAGATTATAACTGACATATGTGGTTCTGCCTTTACATTTGTTACATTAACGCGGCTTTGAAGATGAAAGGTAACAGGGACTTAAGCATCACTCATTTGTTAATGCTAACCAAAGTCTCTACAACTGCTTTTCCAGTTGTTTAAAATGCATAATATGAAATTAGATCATATCCTTTTTCGAGAAAATATTTTGGTTACTTAGCTGCAAAATGGACAGCATCTGTAGATATTAGCTGTAAAATGGACAGCATCTTTAGATATGAGCAATTTCTAGGCAAAGCGATTCAGTTGGAGCACACTGACCAGCTACAGAGACGTCAACCGAAGGAGAGAGGGAGCAGGGGGGTCTATGGTGCGTGCATCACACCGGCAAAAGTGTTACGCTGCTAACTGGAAGTGGCTTCTCTTTCCACCAGAAGTGGCATCACTGAGCATGAACAAATACCCTCCTGAAACTGCTCAATGCTACCCTCATGTGCCTATATGCTCCTGCTGACATCACTGAATGCTTACTTTGCATGCGTGTCCAAATGGCGGAATGCATTATGGTGATGGGCACCATCTTCTTTTCTTCAGAAATCTTCAGGAAGAGAGTGGTGTGTGGGCGCATATGCAGTTGGATCTATTTTCAGTTCATGACAACTTTGCTTGTGGCGAACATCACAGAAATTGCAGAAGAGCCAGAAGGAGACCCAAAATTTCTGAAGAGAAGAAGATGGCTGCCGTTAACTCTGATGCCCTGAATTTGCACCGAGGGTGCAAAGTTAGGGGCATTTACCCGGGGTGGCAGCTAGGCTGGGGGGAGGAGGGAGGGGGGTCTATGTAGGGTAGAGTGTAGGGTTTTTTAATAAGGGTTGAATTCTACTTCAAGAGTGGAGCATCATCTGCTGCTTCTTTAATATGAACCTGATAGTGTGCCACACCAATGCCTGAAGACTTTTTGCAGAGATGTTTCCAGTGGACTTGTCCAGTACAAACCTTGCTTGTTGTTACTGCTAAGTCATATAAAATATCTGGACTAGGGTTCACTGGGACTGATGCCTGGGGCCCTCCACCCAAGCGCGAGCGCAACCACACACACACCAAACCCATCGCACATAACATCAGCACTTGTTTTTTGCTAATGTTATCTTTCTCCATGAAACGGGTATTAAATTATAATGCTATTTTGGCTACTCAATGACTTAAGAAGACATTGGAATTCACAAAACTCGGTCAGACAGGCCTTTATTGTAAATTTGACTAAGGGATTACACACCTTTACACAGATAATAATCTGTTTACTAGTGGTTCTTAAACAAGTTTATAACTATGTATTTGTTGAAGCAAGCATAAAACAGACCTACAACTGCATTGTGTCCAACAGCCCTTTCCTTTCTCTTCCATCTGTGATACAGATGCATAAAAAGCACGATGCAGAGGGCCGAGTGTTTTTATACAAGTCATGGAACGTCAAGGTGACTTCTGATCTCATATTTTGCAACAGGGAGTACTTTATTTATTATAATACACACATTTCAGTGAGTCATGTGATAGAAATGACATCACTAAGCACCGATTATAAGGATATAATATGCAGGATATTCATGTGTATTATACACATTTATTAAAAAGACACTTTTTGGACTGTGCAGCTCTTGCTGAGTCCTAGTATATTTCTGATTCAGAGCTATCCATTAATAGTGATGGGCGAATCTATCCCGTTTCGATTCGCCATGAAAAATTCGCAAAATTTGCAAAACGAGTCACATCACATTTTTGCCGTGCATCGCGTCGTTTTTGCCACATGTCGCATCATTTTCGGTACGTCGCGTAATTTTTGTCGCATCAATTTTGGCACGTTGCGTCATTTTTGTTGCGTCAATTTTACATAGTTACACCAATCACTATCCATTAACTGTCTATTTATCCTACAAACCTGAAAAGCAAATAAAATATATATATTTTTCACGTAGTCACTGATAGGGTAGTTTATAAATAAACATCAACTTTAAATTGCTGGGAAATAAAGAATGTAATTTGTCTGGAAATAATTACTCCCTGAGAAACAAGTTCAGACCAAATATAAATGCTGCATTGCAATACCCCATTTCAGCTCCAACCTTTTTCTTGGTTCCTTTAGGAAAAGTACTGTCCCCTGGCTAAGTGAAAATACTCTAAGCAGTCAACACACAGGTGAAAAATGGAAAAACAACCAAAAAAAATACAAATCACATAATTTTTACTTTAAACTCTATACTGCTTTGGATTTAAATGTAACAAACTTAAACACAGACATTTCATCATTAGAACTGTGAATTCTGTACTTTTGGTAGTCACACATTTTATTATTACCTAGACAGCAAACATATCAGTTGCTGCAAACCTATGAATTAAGTCAGTGTTGAACTGGGTGGTCCAAGGGGCCCATTGGGGCTTATGCCACAGCGCTGTCGTCTGGTGAAGTTCTGTGGTGGGTGCAAAGCCATTGTTGGTGAATTTTTGCCCCTTAGTACATTTACCCCAATGAGTGAGTGAGACCCTTGCCTCAGGCGGCACGGAGTGGCCAGTTACCAGGGGTGGCAAAAAGCCGCCTCTGGTAACTTTAAGAGCCGAATTTCCGTATTTTAAAATGGAAATTCGGCTCTTCTAGTGCAGCGAGCGCAATATCGCTCGCTGCACTAGCGATGCAGCCCCTCCTCCACCCGCTACAAGTTAGAAGCTCGGAGTGGGAGGGGGGTGGCATCGGGGCTGCTGCCTCAGGCGGTAGCAGTCCCTGAAACGCCCCTGGTTAAATGACAATATAATGAACAAAAACAGAATGAAATCCTGTGTGAAATGGCAAATGCCAAATTATTACAATCCTAGATGCCTCAAATGGGTTTTGGCAGATTCCTCTCACTAAGAGAAGCAGAAACTTGTGTACCTTTATTACACCTCTTGGAAGGTATCAGTTCAAGCGTCTGCTTTTTGGATTAAGTTCAGCACCAGAACAATGCAGCAACTCTTGGAAGGGGTTGAATGAGTTAAAGTCTATGTAACCCTTTCTTGGTTGTATTAAACCAAAACCAACTAGCATGAGTAGAGCATGGGCTACATGCGACCCTCTTTCATCAGGTAGGGCTTTCGCTAAGTGGAAATACACGTGTGAGGTAGTTGAACTACAACTCAATACTGCAAGGTGTGTAAAATAACAGGTGTTGGGTGCCAGGGGTTCTTTGCAAACAAAATAGAACAAGGTTTATTTACAGATAGCACCACAGGGTAAATGATACTCACAACACAGTGGATCATATGCAGCTACATGCAAGCATAGGAGTAGCAGGTACAGCAATTGAAAGACTCTCAGGTAGGATTAGTAACTGGAGTTGATAGGATCACCATCCAGGATATCAGTACCTCATGTGGTCCGGATCCCAACAGCAGATTTGGGTCAGGGGTTAAAGAACTCTTCCTGCAGTCCCTATAATACTGAGGTCCCTTCACTTCAGGCAAAGTAGAGCCTGGGGGAGAGCTACTCCCTTCTATCCTCCTTGTTGGAGCTTGAGCTGCCCATTCTTTCTTTCCTCTCTTCTCTCACTCCCACTAGAAAGTGCTATAACAGAACTTATCTGTCACTAACTAGTCCTCATTCACGGGGTCCCTGTATCCCCGACTTCACTAAAGGTGGCTGTTTCCTTTAGGGCCGAACGCTTCTGGGGCCTTGTTGACTCCCAGGCTCAGTGGATACACTGCCCAGATCGACTGCTGCAGGCCAAAGAGGAAGTGTCCCTCCCTGCAAGTACTTTTATTACAGCACTGCAGGGGGTGGTCACAACCTGTATCAATAATTTGTTACATGGGATTTAGCCCAGTAACAGGAAAGAGGAAGGTAAGGGTAAGGGAATGAAGCCATAAGGGCCATGCTACTTATGGGTCCCTACATCTACATAGATGATATTTTAATTTGCAGCACCACAGAAGCAGAGCATGACAAAAGATTAAAGTGAGTCTTACAGATAGCAAAAATAATGGACAAACTGAATCATGCTAAATGTCAGTTTAAGAAACCAGAAAATTTGTATCTTGGTGAAATAATTTCTCACAGTGGAGTGAAACCAGATCCTGCTGCAAAAGTTCTAGAAATTAAAAGAACAGCCAGTCCCAGTAATAAAAAAAACTGCAGAGATTCATGGATATGTTAAACTACCTTGGAAGGTAAATTCCCAATCTGGCAGACAAAACTCCCCATATGAGGAGCTTGTTGCTAAAGCACGCTGAGTGAAATTGGACAGAGAAGCAGGAAAATTGGTTCAAATCACTAAAAGACATTCTTTGTTGTGCACAGACTCTGCAATATTTTGATATACATCAGCCTTCAAAAATATCAACAGATGCATAAAAAGATTGAATAGGTGCAGTTCTACTACAAAAATATGGTAAGGAATGGAAGCCAGTTGCATATGCATCACACCCATTCACACACACAGAGTGCAATTATGCACAAATAGAAACAGAGACTCTTGGTACTGCTTTTGGATGTGAAGCATTCCACAACATTGTGTAAAAGAAGTGAAAAGGAATCAAGTGTTGAAATAAATATTAATAGTGTTATGGCTAGGAAAGCAGTATCAGAAGAAATGTAAAATGAGCACTGCCTCTGATGATCCTCTACAAGAAGTGTTTAGAAGTTCATTATATTCAAACAATTCCAAAAAATATCTTCCAAAGTCATATTGTCAATATTCTGATTAACTTTCTATATGGGATGGAGTATTGCTCAAAGCACCTCAAATTGTTGTGCCTTCATCTCTGTGAAAGGACATGCTAATCATAATACAGGAAGGGCATGTTGGAATTCAAAAATGCAAAAGACAGGAAAAAGAATCCTTATTTTGGCCCTCTATAAATGAGGATATTGCTCAAGTTATAACAAGCCGCACAACTTGCCAAATCTTTGCTCCAGTAGTTCCAAGGGAGCCCCTAATAAAAAGAGAAATGCTATGTGGTCCCTGGGATACAATTGGAGTTAAGATATTCATTTGGAATGGAAAGGAGCGTTTAGCAATATCAGACACATACTCCAAATATCCAGAAGTCAAAGATTCACTTTTGTCACACTCTACTTATGTGGTGAAAATTCACCAGACGACAATATGCTGGGACAATGCTAATGTACTAAAATGCAAAGTTTCGTCCCGCCCAACGGACGCTGTTGAGTTTTTGTTTGAGCATTAGTTCAGTAATGTGAGCAAATCGAAGTGAAAATGCTCTAGCGTTCAATTCAGCATAAAATCATTAGAGGTCTTGTCTTAGATGATTTTTCCACTCAGAATATGAAGTAAGTAACTAGAGACTGAGGAAGTTCTATGCGCTCCATTGCACTTCACCTTGTTTGTGCACCAGAATGGGGGAATCAATGTCTATCCCCATGTCCTGGCTACACAATTAAATGGTTAAGAGAACTGGGGGAATGTGTGGGGAGCAGTGACATCTAGGAAGTGCTGAATGGAAAGTGAAAGTAATTATCTGCCCCGCCTCTATGCCTAAGGCATAGAGGAGTGGCAGACAATATTTTATTGACAGCTGATATTTTTAAATGAGCTTAAAACAGCTATGAATGCTTTAATAAAAATTTTAAAGTGCATTTCATGTTTAATTTGAAAAGGACTTTTATAATACAGATTTTTGTGTCTGGGTGATGGGTCCATTTTAAACTCAATGCTCTAAAAGAGTGCACGAGTGATCCCAATAGGCCGAGTTTTTACTAGCCATTTGTCCATTATAGCTGGTGATTCAAATTTGAACTGGTATTTAAGAGTCCCAGTGGAGGTAAAGAAGGATTTAATAATTTGGGTTCAGTTCTAATCAGATTTTAATGGCTGCTCAGAGAATAGTATGGAACTGTCATAATATGGGGGTTGTCCACATAGTTAATCACCTTTATTCGGATTCTCCTCCAATGCTGTGGTTGTTGAGGCAAGTGGTTATCAGGTCCTTAAAAGGAATATGGATTTGGGCTAAGCATGTCCCAGGTTAATTGAATAATGTTGCCCATGCATTATCTCAGTTCCAGTTTCACAGGCTTTGGGAATCAATCTGGATCATCAGGGGGCAACTTGTCTGGGTTATTTATGAAGAGATAATTGCACCCTTTACACGGGCGATGTAATACTGTCCATCACCAGAACTTTAACTACTTTGCCTAATTTATATAACATTCTAGGAGAATTCCAGGGCATCGACTTACCTTATCTACAGTTTACATTTATTCAGCTGAACCTTATATATAAGGTTAAATGTCCAGGTTTGTGTGGATTGTGTTGTTGTTGATACAATAAAGCAAAGTTCTGTTTAAGAAGTTCAGTCTCTGTGAACTTTACTTGCCAGTGTTTCTTTGTAAGGGTTTTCAAGGTTGGTTCACAAGTACAGTCCTCATATTTTCATCAACAATGTTCAATGTTGCTTATCTGAACTCAACATGTCTGACTTTTGCACCCAGACATAGCTTTTTAATATGGTAAGGTCACTTCTTTCTAATTTTTTTGCAGCTAAGCATTTGCATCATCATTTATTCTATATCACTAGCAACTTATGTAGGGCTTTGTTTTTCTATATTTTCCATATATTTGTTTCTTTTTCATTTATTTTCTCTACCTATACTCCTTTCCTCCCTTTCTATCCCTGTGTGTCTCACTGATACATGTGGTCTGCATGTGCAATGCTGATGTTTATAAGTTATTCTGTCTCATGGCACAAAATAACCCCAGACAGAGCCAGAATATTGGAATGTTTCTACATTACATCAAGACTGCCTGAGATCAGTTCAGTGCCATTTTCCATGGGTTTCTTCCTTACATCAGCATTGATGCAATACTTGTACTCTACACTAATAGTGCTGAAGCTTTTCTAAATGCTTCTGACAGGGGCCAGGGTAGCCACGTGCTGGGAATTAAACACTCTGGGAAATATGATGTTGGCTATGCAACTATACAGAAATAGACAAAAAAAAAAAATAGTACAATCTTTTTGTAGCCGCAATAAAATCCAAGAGACATTTGGCAGTACAAAAACATGCAATGTCCATGGGTGTTGCCATCGAAAATACTAAATGGAAATGATTTCTTCCCTTTTAAGTGAAGCATATTTATATATGGGTCCAACATAAAACAACATATCAAACCATAATAAAGAAAATACAAATTAGATCTGAAGTAGTGATCTGGCTATTATGTTAGTCCTCAAGAAGAAACCAGTGTCACACAGGTCTGCGTGAACACTTCTAGTGTTTTATTGAAGCGGAGTGCAATGCAACGTTTCGGGGTAAACCCCTTTGTCAAGCATATGGATTCCAACTAACGTGTATATAAATAGGTGATTAATAATTCAATTAAGATGTCATGAAAAATCAACCAAATTGTTAATGCAAATACCAAGCTCATTCTCCCCCCATCACATCTAGAGTATGTGATCAATAGTAAAAAAAATAGCAATCCATCATGAATTCATACAATAGGAAAAAAGTCCATCAAGAAAAAGTGATTATTCGCTAGTGTAAGAGAGCTCCACATAGTCCTTAAAATAGATGACATAAACAATGATGTGAAATATCCATATAAAACATCTATATACACTAAAAACATTAAAAAGCAGAATACTCAACCCAAAACAATGACCCATTATGGGGTTACCAGGGGCGTGAATGTAGAGGAAGCAGACCCTGCGGATGCAGGGGGGCCCAGGAGGCATAGGGTGCCCCATGAGCAATTTTATTTCAGCATTTATAGGCAAAACAGGTCAATCTCTGGACATATTGGGGGCCCTAAAGTGAATTTGCTGTGGGGCCCAGTAGCATCTTGTTACACCACTGGTGGTTACTGCTACCATTTATTACCAACAACACAATATTACAGTGGTCCTCAAACTTGGCCCTCCAGCTGTTAAGGAACTACAAGTCCCACAATGCAATGATGGAGTCTGACAGCCACAGTCAGGCAAATGCATTGTGGTACTTGTAGTTCCTTAACAGCTGGAGGGCCAAGTTTGAGGACCACTGCAATATTACATGAAAAATAAGGAGTGATTAAGCTTACTCTATGTGAGAAAAACAGGAGTCTAGGATAGCTGACCCTGATTGTACAATATGTAGAATAATGGAAATTTTTTCTGTAAGAAATAAGATATAATAAAACTGTTACATATAATCATTCTTTACAAAAAAGCAAGAGATATTGTATTCCTCATTCAGCCCTTTCGGATGACTAGTTTGAAGCAGCCAAATCCAATAACATTTGCTTTGGAGTATTAACCTTTTTATATCCTGCCCTTGCCTAGCCAATACTTTCTCCAAGATTTGCCATCTTACTTGCAACACCTGGTGGGCTTGGGTGTAAAAATGTTTGGCTAAAAGGGTTTCTTTTTTGGTTTTCTGATCTTTGTTACTACTATGTGAAGTTTCACTATTTGCAGCACCCGTTTTTTGGGACTCCCCAGATGTATCTGGTTTGAAGTTGCGTATTTATGTATTTATTTATGATTTATGTTCATTAGGCCGAATTCTAGCAGATGTAGTTTGTCCTACGTACACCTTACCACAAGTGCACTTTATGCAATATATCACATTGTGGCTATCACAGGTGGAAAAGCAGTTAACCTGGTGCTTAGTGCCCAATGTTGGGTGCATAACCACCTCTCCTGGTACAATCCCTTTTATACAATTTTTTTGGTTTAATTAAATTGCCAATATTGAAATAAATGGTCCAATTTGGGATCTATTTCTGTTGATTAAACAGGAAGTCTCAAGGACTCCCCGAAAGGACGTTAGTTAGGCATGATTAAAGGGGATGTTCACCTTTGAGTTAACTTTTAGTATAATGTAGAGAGGGATATTCTGAGACAATTTGCAATTGGTTTTCATTTTTTATAATTTGTGGTTTTATAGTTATTTAGCTTTTTATTCAGCAGCTCTCTAGTTTGAAGTGTCAGCAATTTGGTTTCTAGGGTCCAAATTACCCTAGCAACCCTGCATTGATTTGAATAAGAGTCTGGATTATGAATAGGAGAGGGACTGGATAGAATGATAAGCAATAAAAAGTGGCAATAACAATACATTTGTAGCCTTACAGAGCATTTGTTTTAGATGGTGTCAGTGACCCCCATTTGAAAGCTGCAAAGAAACAGAAGAAAATTGCAAATCATTAAGAAACTATGAAAAATAAAAAATGAAGACCAATTGAAAAGTTTCTTAGAATTGGCCCTTCTACAATATACTAAAAGTTAACTTGAAGGTGAACCACCCCTTTAAGTAAAAAGAAATGTCACACAAATCCCTTTTGTTTCTTCGTTTGACACTAACTCCAAAGCTTGTAAAAAAATAATTAAAAGAAAATGGGGAATATTACAAGCTGATCCCAAATTGGGCCATTTATTTCAACTTCCCCCTATATTTGTCTATTGGAGGGGCAAGAATATTGGCAATTTAATTAAACCAAAAGGGAACTTCAGCAGTTTACCCTGAAACGTTGCATTGCACTCTGCTTCAATAAAACACTAGAAGTGTTCACACAGACCTGTGTCCCATTGGTTTCTTCTTGAGGACTTGCATTTTGAGGTGGCCGTGCCTCCACCTGTGTGCACCAGTCTTATCTACATTAGCTATTTAGCAGGGTGTGCTAGTCCACACAAATTTTCTCACTCCAGACTTTATAGATTACATTTAGATTACTAACTATATTGAAAACATTTTAAATTTTGCACAGCCTACCTATTTACCCAGTTTGAATAATTCCTTTAAGAACTTTTGTTCTTGATACCCAAGTATCAAGGAGGTAGAGCTAGAAACAAATTTAATTTGGACTATGTTCTAAACATTTTTATGAATTTGATTATAGGGGCATTCTCATTTTGATTTATTGTGGTTTCCTTGATTAATTCTCCTCTTATCAGTCATATTCCAAGTGCCCCTTTCGGCTTGTTATAGTCACTGAAAATATAATGTATACCTTGACATATAATATATATGGTGCAGTGTCTACTAGATTGATCTGAACTTTCATGGCTGTTAGTAACAGAACATTTGCAAACAGTTGATACATTCTTCAACGACATGTCAGTGTTCAGCTGATCAGGAAAAAGAGCAATAGTAATATATATATAGCATAGAGCACCCTATTTATTATAGCTCAAGCCTATTGGTTCAAACAGTCATCAAGGAAATCAATTTCAGTTACCTAGGGTTGTCACCTGTCCAGGTATATATAATATATATATATATGTATATAGTATAGAGCACCCTATTTATGATAGCTCAAGCCTATTGGTTCAAACAGTCATCAAGGAAACCAATTTCAGTTACCTAGGGTTGTCACCTGTCCAATTTTTACCCAGACATCCCAGTTTTTGGAAGGGCTGTCCGGGTGAAAACTGGATATCTGGATTTCTAAATTAGGAAATATGGACAGAACATTGAAGTCAATAGCTAATTGCTGATCGCCATGTTATAACCCCGCCCCTTGATGCAATTGACCCCCCCTGGATCATCATACCTCTGACATCACCTACCCCTTACCTCATACACTGACATCACCTACCCCTTACCTCATACCTTGACATCACCTGCCACACTCCATGCCTATAGTTCCCCTATGGAAAAGGCGCAACCCTACAGTTTGAATTGGCTGAGTTTCTAGCCAAAAAAGCTCAGCAGTATCCATAATGTTTAATGAACAGGATTTTTTTTATGAAGAAACAGCTGCGGAGGTTTTCTTTTGGAAAAATTATAGAGATTGCCGAACTTTGTGGCCCAAAACCCAGGATGGGTACAATAACTGCTGTTGGGTTTCCTTGATGATTGCTCAAATGGAAAAGCTTGAACAATCAAAGATAGCCTGTAGCCACTGCTGTTTACATTTTTATATATATATATATTGTATATAGTAAAAGGTCGGCTTTTACTCTGCTGCACATGCCCAGACTGCAATGAATTGAAGGAGGATGAATCAGAAGACGTCAATGACAAACTTCTACAGAAATACCCCAGGCCAGTGCAGTTTTAGCCAGCAGTAACTCTGGCCCGGGGGAATAAGGTAAAAGATTATAATTACTGGGGGTGCATAACATTGTAGTTAACCCCCCAGTGATTCTATAAATTAAAACTCTCTGTGTATCATGACCTAGGTTTATTTGTCTTTTAAGATGTCTTAACACGTTTGTTTATTCTTCTTTTTCTTCTTCATGGTGATAAATATATTATAAATTTCCATAAAATTTGGCACAGCTATTTTGAGCAGTAGAAAATTCATGTGGCTGTGCATGTATGGTGACAGTATTTATATATAGGTTCACCTGGTATGAAAAAGTAGTGTATTCATAATTTTATTTGCTCAGAGTTCTGCCTACCATTTTTTTTTTTTTTTTTTAATGTCCTGGGGACAGTACTCTAATACTATGCATAGTTTCAATTTTATTAAGACCAGAGTTGTCTTGGACTGATTTACCTTCAGAACTATGGTTTTGTTTTGTTTTTTTGGCAAAGCCCTAAAAATCCCACAAACATTGGACAGAGAAAATGACGTTCGTCACGAGAATGGAATGACTTTTATCTTTCCTTTATGGAAACAGTAAATGGTCATATGGCTTTGAGAACATATTTTTGGATTTTAGAACACATTACAAATATAGAATATTAAAATGTGTCTGTTCAGTATTGCTGTCATAACATGTGGCAGAATAAATCCAAATGATCTAGTGAATATAAAGGAGATAGGGAGTTATGGGGGGGGGGTTAGTTATTTAACCCTTTTAATGCTGAACCCTGGATGTAACTTTCATGATTGCAACATAATTATGCCTACTAAAACATTATCAGTGCTGGGAGTGAGCATGCTGACACTGGGAGCAGGCAGAAGGTAACTTTGGGGTGCTTTTGTACTGAAAAATGCTAGCTATTTCCACCCCCTATACTTTTAATCTTAGTTTGTATTCAGTCCCAATATCATGTTGCAGTTTTGCGATTACCTACTGGTTGGCTTGTATATTCATAAACTCAATGGGGGTCATTTATCAAACTGGGCAAATTTGCCCATGGGCAGTAACTCATGGCAACCAATCAGATTGCTGCATTCATTGTTCTACTTGCACCTGGCTTCAAAAAGCTAATCACTGATTGGTTGCTATAGGCAACTGCCCTTGGGCAAATTTGCCCAGTGTTTATAAATGAGCCCTAACGTCTTCTCTGTGCAAGCTGCGTGAGTTATCTTCTGGCAGTTCTATGGAGTTAGTATGACATGCACACAGCTGTCCTTTGAAAATTACAAAGACTATTCCTTCAGGAGCGCAATCATCTGCAATGAAAGCATAACTATACATGGATTCATTATTATTCACTATTTCAAGGATCAAAATGAAATAATCGCAGTATAAATTATTCCAAAAGCCTTTCAGTAGTGTAATTCTCTAAAGCGGCAATATTCAGCATTTTCAGCATTTTGTTATTCAGATTCTGTTTCAGTAGCCTGGTCCTGGAAAATCAATTTGCTTTTCTATAGATTTCTTAGAAAAGATATAGGCCTCAAGAGGCAGAGCAGGCAGGTATGAAGTACATTGGCTTATTCCAAAATGCTATATTTATGTAATTTGATGGGGGGGAGGAAGAAAAGACAACACATAGATAGAGTCTGGTTTTGGTTACTTAAACCTAACACATATTGGTGTTATCCATTTTACAAGCATTTAAATAATTCTGTTTGCACAAGGATCAATTACCTATGCTTTAAGATGCAATCCTGATCATTAAGTGCAAATATTATGCTAGATATTTCAAATAATATATTACTGGGAATAGTATAATGTGTTTGAGCCATACATATATTGCTAATTCTGGCAATTTTTAATCCCATCTTAAAGGGTATTTTCAACTTCAAATTACATTTTAGTATGCCGTACTTACTGATAATCATATTGTTCACAGTTTCATTGCTGAATGTAAACTATTATTTGATTTCTGGTATGCCACTCACCCTAGCAACTAGGGTACAGTTTGACTGGAAGATGAACAGGAATGGGCCAGAAAAAAGATAAATCCTTAAAAAATTATTATGCAAATATGAAATCTAATTCTGAATCATTTTGTTGCTGGGCATTGCTAATTCTCCTCAACTAGATAACTTCTTAAATTTCAGTTTAGAGAGGGAGTGAAGAGAAAGGTAATAAAAAAAATAAGAACATATGCTATATGGTACAAAAAGACACATAATCTCTTTGCGTCCTATGATTCTGATCAGCTATTAACAAATGGAACAATAGACAGTGCTGTATTTTGGTCCAGTGCCACCCTAGACCCAGGACCTCTGCACCCCCACATCTGAAAATTGCTTGTTCTGTATTACACATGCACAGATACGGACATTCAGGTATGCAAACTGTATTTTACAATATAGGCCCTAGTTATCAGCACTATGTCCGCTATTCAAAGTTTTGGTAGTTTAATATTGCTAGTCAGGCTTTTAGTTCAACAGCTTTTGATTTCCTTCGGATCTGTACTTTATTTTACACAGGCTCCCTTTCAGTGGCCTTTGCATTCTCCCATGCCTCAAGACCTATTTATTTATCTATGCTTAGAAAAGCCCTCTGAAACTCTACATCACTTTATTTTTTTGCTGAGAGTATTAATCAGTATTGCTGAGAACACTAATACTAACACCATATCATTATTAAACAAGTTTGAAGTCCATTTATTTTTGTGTCTCTTTATTTGGCAACACTCGAGATTGTACAAATTGTAAAACCAATATAATAATATCAACAGGTATAAAATAACCTGTTTAATAACAATAAATGATATTCGTTTGCCCAACAATACACTGCTGTTCTATTTTTTAAACTACATTCAATCATTGGGTGTCAAGCACACACCATGTATGCAAATTTTTGGGGCATGTAGTTGTACCTGTACCAATTGTCTCAAATATTTGGTGGTACTATATCAAATCTTTTGGCCCCAACCACAATCTTCAATCACCTGATTTTTCAATCTTACATTGCCTACATATATTTCCTTTCACTTTCTGATTACATTTATATAAGATTTGCACTTTATTTTACACAGGTGCCCCTTTCAGCAATTCTCATTCTCCAAATCTTTAAATTTTATATATTAAAATTCCCATTTGTTTTTTTCAATTTGAAAACACAAATGTATGCTTATTATGAATAAAACTTGAATATGAAAATATCACTTGGACAACATGAAAAATTTGGCATCATCATCAATGAATCAACCAACTCTGAAAAGAATTTATAAAACTCGAATTTTACCTATTACAACTTCCATTGACTTCTACAGGAACTTGGTAGCTTTTAGATGTTGAATTTTTATAGTCATGTTTTAAAAAAAAATTTTGTGCTTCATCTATAACATTTTGAAAATTTTTAAATTTGAGCAGGGTGCCCCCAAAACATAACATCTGACAAATTAGATTTGCAACCCCTCAAGGGGTTATTTAAATTAAATTTGCAGTGGTTCCCCCCGCTTGAAATTGCCAACGTGGTGCTGGTCTCTTCTTTACAGAGACAATTGCATCCCATTTTCCAGAGTTGAGTGATCTAGTCCATTTACTGAAGTGTGTTGCAATGTTCTCTGAAGTCGTGTAATCTGGATTTTGGAATATTTCTATTCATACTGTGTAGAATTTTTTTGTTTTGATTTTAAAAGCCAGGCCTTTGATTTTTGCCTCATTGCATGTTGGTTACATTTTGTGCTTTATCACAAAAAAAAATTTTTCAACTTGACAGGGCTGCAGAATGGAAGATAAATAGGAGAGGGGCTGCCCAGAAAGAGAATCAATAACAAATCATTCTGACAATACAAATCACTCTACAATCAATCTCCTTTCTGGCTGCAAATAAGTGAAAAAACAAGCAACACATTGAAAGGTTACAGTGAATTGAACATGGACTTTCATAAATATGTACTGTATGTAGTTTTCTAAATTACCCCTTATATAATAAAGGTAGTTTATTTATAAAATAAATATGGTTACCATGGTTAATTTTAAAAGCAAATGTTGTCTACACCCAAATTTAGATGCTTGCTGATTTGGTGCTGAAGTAATATTTCTTTTTAGGCCACTACAGCTCCTTGGATGTTATATTAATTGCTGAGAATGGTCCATTAGATTTTTTATATTAAGGCAAATGCTCAAGCTCATATTCATTCCCCTAACAAATACATCAAAGTCTTGCTGACATTTAACAATAATTTTATTGAATTTTGGATGGCAAGATCTGATGATGATTACGGCCAAGAAAATGAAAAACTGCAGTATAATTAAATATTGATCAGTCAGGTAAAGGTTTAGGATCTCCTTGGTATACCACGATCATCTGTTATTATTAAAAGAACAAGATGGTCCCTTGTTTAAATTCCCTGTATTTTATATTCCCTTTTTTAAAGTACCAGCCACAGTACATATTTCACATTAAAGGTACGCTATCATATCATTTAAAAATATATGGATTTTATTTATGGATAAAACTGCTTTATTGTTTTGAAAAATATACACAATTTTAGTTACGCATTGAGAACATGTATGACAATATTTCCTTTCAGTCATAGGTCCAAAGTTAACTAGAATTGGTAGTTCTTGTGTATTTCTGCATAGCTTCCAGGAGATAAAGAGTATAGGGATATAACTTGACATGGCAGATGTCTTACTTTAAACAATACCGGTCATTCACTATGTGCAGATCAAAGTGCAACAAATTCGCTGTGTTTTGTTCATTTCCCGAGCTTGTACTGCTTTCGAAAGCAATATATTCATGAGAGGTGGACACGGGCAGCATCCCGCCTCCTTCCTTCCTCCTACCTCTTCCCAAATGTACACACCATTCGCACATACAAGTTAAAGAGCATTAGTGGGTGCAGGATACAATAAAATCCTGAACTTACCTCCTGCCATTTAGCATAGAGCAAGGAAAGCCCAGCCTTGTAGCTATCATTGCTGCACTCTGCACCCAGTGCCAGGTTTCCAATCTGGATTTTGGTGCAGAAAGCATTCAGACCCTGTACACATTTGCACTCCATTGTGCTGTAGCTCTGTCGCATTGTAGCACTGTAACATCTGGAGTTGTAGTAACTGACCCCTAATGTATTTCATTGTCCTGTACCATGCCCCAGTGGCTTCATCTAAGTCTGTTGTAACTGTCCCATGATACTTGGTGGTGCAACCAATTGCGATGAATAAATTCAGCACTAAAATCAGAAGTGTTTAGCTTCCATGCAAACCCTGAGTAGCAGTTTACAGCACTAATCTAGTATCTCATAACCTCAAAATCTACATAAATAAAAGAGGGCATGTTAGGTGAGTTAGTCATCTGTGTGGGCCTTGGATAAAACAACAAATTTCAGATCAATGTCTTATTTTCTCGTTAGACTAATGCTGGCCCTAGACTAACAATAATATCTCTGCTTGATTTTGCTGAGGATATCAAAGGGAGATTGTCATGGCTATTTGTTGGACATAACTTTATTACAATTTCTGTCTGTCTGTTCATGGTCTGAACATTGTGTGATTTGTTCTTTTTACTACTGTATTTATCTGAATGGTTAGTTGCAGGTATATGGATATAGCATAGATGATCATTTGTCCAACATACCACTAAATCTGCACATCTATGGCCAGCTTTAGCTAGACTCAATCTATTGTTTTTAGGCAACAATTAAAAGAAGTCAGTATGTCCATACAATAATGATAATAAATTATTAATACATTAAGCCATTTTCAGTGTATGTTATTATACATTGTACTTGATTTTACAATGACTTCTAAATTAAATTGCAATTGAAAGCAGTTTTTGTCTGACATCCACTGTTGCCATCTCAGTTTTCCAAACAATAAAACACAATGGGGGGAATTCACAAAAGTGTCGGTAAAATAAATAACCCAGAAGTGGCGGTCGACAAATTTGTAAAATGTCTTACAAACGGCAAATTCACAAAAGCAGGTGTTACCATCTCTGAATGTCTTGTAAGTCCGACAATTTTCTAAAATGTCATATATCTTTTCATCGTACAGACGACATTTTACACGACATTTTAAAGACATTTTACAAGACATTTTAAAGACATTTTAAAAGACAATTTGACCGACATTTTCATTTTGGAGAGCCTAATGTGTCGGAAAAATTGTCGGCAAAAAAAATTAGTTTACGAGTAATTCATAAAAATGTCGGGGGAAAGTGGTGCAAAAAAAACCACGCCCACTTTTCACTACACTTTTTCAAAAGTGTCGTATATGTCGGAAAATTGGCGGGGAAAGGCTCTGTGAATTTGTCATCTGTTGCTACAACATTTTAAAGACATTTTAAAGACATTTTTTCCTTCCCGACACTTTTGTGAATTCCCCCCAAAGTATCAGGAGTCAACCGTCCTCCAGCTAATATGCTAGTTTCCACAATTCCATGAACACTTTTCGTATTTTCTGTTTTCTATGTCTTTCATTTACAGAACGAGCAAAGCAATGTGTGACTTCTGAGCCTCATTTACCTGTGCCCCATGTGCTAGAAAACGCACAGAGAACAACTGCTAAAGGTGGTAAGGATAGGAATTCTTTGTTCCCAACTCCTGGCGGTTTATCCTAACTTACGTATCTAAATTGGGTTTCCCCTTATGAATACAGCACTGTTGAACAGAGACAGAGAAAAGTCCATGGCTTGTGAAATTTGTGTCTATGGTACAACATGTGATGTGGGTGCAAAAATGTAAATTTGAAAGATGCTTAGAATTATATTTTCTTTGATTGTCTCAGAAGCAGTTTTTGGGTGCAGGGTAGTGTATTTATGTGTTATGACAGTTGAAGGAGGAAGCAATTGTTTTTTAAATACAATCCAGGATGGTATATGGTTCATAACAAAAATTGGTATATGACTGATAATAAGCAATTTAAAATATAAATTAAAGATCAAGCCTATAGTGGTATATAATATAGCACCAGAAGGGAAATGTTCATAATGCAGAGAATTTATCCCAGAAGTTTAATAAAACCGATGAGTAAACATTCTTTATGAAATTAGAGAGAAAACCTAAGGGCATGTTGTTCTTCTGAAGATTAATGGATAAAGAACATCATTGTGTGGTTATTTAACAAGAATCTGCTTTGCCTTGTGTGGAATCTGTTGAAGGAACATTTAAGAACAATCTGGATTCCATTAGCGAATGAGCCTAATAGAATATTGTGCAACTTTTAGCTTTTTCTGGTGGTGTTATTATCGAGGATCAGTTAGTGTCTGAGTGTGAGAGAATGGATGTTTCAAAAAGAACTGGTTTGCCTGGTTCTTTCATCTACACTATATATAAAATACATGAATCTCTCACTTGTCCTCCTGGACGCCCTACCATTTCTGCAGTAGGATCTTTATTTTAACCTGTGGCAACTTTTTAGATCACTTTTTACAACCACTGATACAATCAAAGTCATCCTTTTTACAGGTTAGCACACATTTGATTAAACTGCTCAGTGACCTCACTGTCCCTCCTAACACTCTGCTGGTTTCCCTTGATGTGAACAGTCTATACTCTATCATCCCACATAACACTGGTATTGATTAATGGTAAACATCAACACCCTCCGATAGAATTCCTTCGTACCTTACTAGACTTTGCCCTGTCTTACAATTATTTTTTGTTTGAGGATAAGTTCTTCTTACAAATAGCTGGGACAGCCATGGGTTCAAATGTTGCACCTTCCTTTGCAAACCTCTATATGTGGCAATATGAACAATCTCACATTTACACACATATTGGTGAAAAGATCACTTTTTATAATTGCTACATTGACAATAGCTTTCTACTGTGGCAGGGTACGGCGGATGAGTTAGTTGACTTTCTACAAGATCTCAATGACCTACCCATACTAGTTGGATTCCCAATGGAGTTCAGTGACAGCTCCTTTCATTTCCTTGATTTAGAGATTTTCAATAGTGATGGGCGAATTTATTCGCCAGGGGCGAATTCGCGGCGAATTCCCGCGATTCGCCGCTGGCGAATAAATTCGCGAAACGGGCAAAAAAATTCGGCAACAAAAATTCGCCGCGCAAAAACGAGTCGCGCTGGAATTGACGCGACGCGCGTCAAAAACGACGCGCCGCGTGTCAAAAACGACGCGCGACTCGGCTAAAAATTAGCGAATTTCTCTGGAAATTCACGAATTTTTCGGCGAAACGCGGCCGTTTCGCCCATCACTAATTTTCAAGAATGAAGACAAATTAGGCACTACACTTTTCCGTAAATTTACGGACAGCAATACGATCCTCCAAGCCTAATCCCATCATTCTAAATCCACCTCCAGGGGGGTCTTGTTTTCATTGGGTTATAAGAAACAACTCTGACCCATCAAGAGCCTGTCAACAGCTACTAGAGATGGCTCATCGCTTTAAGGGAAAGAGGATACCACCCAAATGATATTGCACGTCAGATGGATAGAGCTTTCCACCTCACACAACAGGATTTCTTGTTTTCAGACTCCACCAATAAACGTAAGGAACCATCACTGATTTTTTCCAATACATTTTCTACCAAGAGCCCTGCTATCCGTAAGACATTTAGGTAAAGTTAAAGAGCAACTATCTGGTCCTATGTGTAGCCAGAGTGGGAATTAATTTGTCAGTGAATGAGTTAAATGGTACTGACATAGGTTTAATTACAATATACTGTATGTGTGCAAAATCTTAGCAAAGGCTTGGGGGGCATAATAATTTTTAACACAAGCCTGGTGTTTCCGTTTATTTTATTCTGTCTATAAAAGGTCCTTCCAGACAAGACTTCAGCCATTATTTATCAGGGAATAAAGCCAAATACATTCTTAAATAGTAAATAATCTATTCTCTTTCCGACAGTAAAGGTTTATATGAGAAACATAAAGAATGACCCAGGAAACTGTTTATTGCGGCTTGTGGAAGCTTTCAGTGATCTAATGCATTCCTTTTCATAGATTTGTATGTAAATTGCATTGTAAAAATTAAAAAAATTTATAGGTCTGTATTAAGTAGATATTAGCAGACATATAAAAATCATTAGTTGTATAACAAAGGATTTATCTATAAACAATGGAAAGGGATTGGAACAGATCCAGTGGTAGAATAAAGAATTTATATTCTAATAGTTGTACACAACACAATTTTTACAATCATACAATTAGGAGGTTTTCAAAATCCCAATTTTTCTGATGATTTCATTTAAAAAATACTGACCAAACTAGAATCCACAATTTGACCTTATTTATTATTAAAAAGCACAATTTAATTGGATTGGAGAGAAACACAATAAAATTGAAAGAAAATCCGAATAGCATGATTCTTTTCCTGAATTACTCAATTTTTTCAGGATTTTTCCCCAAAAAGAAAGTCAGAATTTTTGCCAGAATTTTTTATTATTATTATTATTTGCCAGAAATAATTCCAGCACAGACCACAGAAACTCCCATTGACATATACAACCTTGGCAGGTCTGAGATGGTGGCTTTTTGCAGTTTCTTTTTTCACAAAAAATTCAGGTTTTATAGTAAAAACTATAATTTTTATAGTTTTTGGTATTCGGACTAATAAATAACCGCTTTAAACTTAAAGTGATAGTGACACCCTAATTTTGTGTTTAGATCTCTACCTTGATCCAAATAATTACAAAATTATTGATGTAAACCCACAAATTAGCAAAATATATTGAAATATTATTATTTAAAAAACACTCCACTTCCTCATATGGAGAAGTACAACTCCCTGTAGGGGCGAGTACTACTGATTTCAGCCTCTCTTATCTCTTATCTCACTACTGTCTGAAAATCTCCTCTCTTACACTGCTCAGGTTTCTTTTTTTCAGATGGTTTCTGGCTCATTCCCTCTTATTAGGTTATATACTGTATGTGCGTGTCCCTTTCCTGCATGCTTGACTTTTCCTGCACTAACAATCTACTCCAGCTCTCGGGGCTAAGGGTAGGGACAGACAGGGAGATTCGGGGAGATTTTGTCGACTGGCGTTTTTAGCAGGCGACAATCTCCCCGAATTTCCTTCTCCCTGTCTGCCGCTAGTATACTGACAAAGCGCCAGCGCCTGTGCAGACGCGGCGTGGCGATTTCCGGAATCGCCCGAAGATACTTCGTGAGGAAACTTCGGGCGATTCCGGAAATCGCCGCACCGCGTCTGCACAGGCGCTGACGCTTTGTCAGTATACTAGCGGCAGACAGGGAAAAGGTAATTTGGGGAGATTGTCGCCTGCTCAAAACGCCAGTCGACAAAATCTCCCCGAATCTCCCTGTTGTCGCCTGCTAAAAAACGCCAGGCAACAGAATCTCCCCGAATCTCCCTGTCTGTCCCCAGCCTAAAAGGATAATATTGTAAGTAGTCCTGGCACAGATCATTCTATTTGTGCAGGGACGGCAGGCAGGCAGGTAGGCAAGGGCCACACATAATCAAGTAAGGCAGAATAAGTTAAAAGCACCATTATATAATAATGAGCAGCACAGAGTGGTGCAGAAGAGGAGTTTTGAAATGCGGTGGAGGATTGTTATTGTATAATCACATACCTGAACATGAAAGGAAGCAGCAGCACTGTGATAAATAGGTTGTAAATCCTGGCGCTGTGTAGTATAAGCTGACAACACCATTTGACCGTGCCAGATTCTTCCTGTCAGTCAAGCAATTAACTTTTGCCTGGCAAACTCTGATTGATAAGCCCTAAGGGACCATAAGAACGTGTACTGTACTTAAAGGAGAAGTTACCTATGTCCAATTTACATAGAAAGAGGTAAAATTAAGGAAAATGGTCTAAAGGATATAAAGGTAGAGGGGCAGATTTACTAAAGGGCAAAGTGACTAATGCTGGCGAAGATTGGCCAATGTTACCACTTTCAGGAACTTGACAATTTACTAACGGGCACAGGCATCACTTTGCTAGAGAAGGAGATAGACGCTAGCGTTGATTTGCACTCTATCAACAGAACATTACCTTTTTTGCCAGACTTTCCTTTGCCTGCTCAGAAGTACAATGGAGGGCATAGAACTACATCAATCTTCAGTTACTTACATTATAGTTTTTTACTGGAAAAACTTCTAAGTTCAAAAAACTTTGGCGTGTTTTCCTTTTTTCACAGTGATAAAGTTAGGAAAAGTCCTGACAAAATGTTTTTTGTGTAACTGGCTTCCACCATACATTTTATAACATATGGAACATTATTTAACTGTGGGCTTATGTGTAGGGCAATATAACAACTCTATTGACTTTTTTAAGGTTCCCTTGGAATGTTTAGTTATCAGTGTACATATAATGTAGCACAAGTTGGGCTAGGCAGAATTGAATGCTAGCGCATATTCACTTTGATTTGTTTGCACTGCCGAAGTAATGGTAGAGAAAATTCGACCAGAGGTCGTTGCCGGGGACGAAACTGGTGAAGTTTTTTGATGGCTGCAAAGCTGTTGCTGGTGAATTTTCGCCCTTTGGTAAATTTGCCCCAAAGTTTGATGAAGAATTCAATTATGCAAAAATCAGTGTCACTATTCCTTTAAAGATAGATTAATTAATGAAAACTGTTTTTGTTCTATTTATCAAAAAAATAGAAAATAGACAAATCTCTTTCAGAGCTTCTGTTTCTTGGGGCTAATAGTTATTTCATATCGATAGTCATTTTGGTTTTGATACATTTGTAATTTGCTATGTCTGCTCTTAAAGGACAAGGAAAGTCTAAAATAGAATAAATAGAAATGCTGTATTTTGTATAGTAAACATAAACATGAACTTACTGCACCACGAGCCTAATCAAACAAATGATTTATGCTTTCAAAGTTGGCCACAGGGGGCTAAGCTTAGGGATCATCATAAATTATCAAAACAGCACAAGTCAGATAATATCTGCCAGAAGCAACAAGACTGATTAATAAGCAGAGTGTAGAGACTGCACTGGGTCCTGTGTTGTCATGTAATCTAATGTGGATTTTATAGTTTTTGTATTGTTTAATACAAACTTTCTCCAACTCTGCAGAACCAGTGGCTACAGCAAAATAATCCTCCAAATACAATCCCAGTTTATCTGTTTAAATCTGGCTCCACAGGACTGGACTGAGAATTAAAATAGGCCCTGGCATTTCAGGTACACAAGAGGCCCATCAGCCCACATAGAGGCCCAAACAGTCCCCACCAGCCCACTAAATACTGACTTTCTATGGGACCTTATAGCAGCCCCTCTGGCATTTGCCCTAACCCACAAATGGCCAGTCCGGGCCTGTGGCTCCTTGATCTTTGTCCCTGCAGCTGGAGTTGGAAACATTGAAAGGGATGTAAAGGCAAAAAATGAAATCCAATACAAATCTCTACACAGTCACCGACTGCTCTACAGGGAAACAAAGCTGCTGGAGTTCTGCATGGCTGGGAAGTAAGGCTCCGACTGCTGTTCATAATTATTATTGTTTCCCTGTAGAGCAGTTATGGACAATTTTACAATTCCTATCCATAGAAGTAAATGAAGGGGGAATCCCACTCCATACAGTCAGGTTTCTTATTAAAACGGTACACATTTTTTAAATTTAAAGTATTTTGTAGATTTCTTTTTCATTAAAGAGAGTAAAAATTGGATTTTATTTTATTGCCTTTTCTTGTCCTTTAATGCCTTTCTTGTGTTGCTAGCTGCTTGTAATATCTCTCGCTGATGAGAGCCAACAAGAATGAAACAAGCGGTGGGGGAGTTTGGTGTTGTGGTTATTGTACAGTTGTATCTTTACCTGTAAAGATAATTATAGCATTAACATACATATCAATTGAACTTAAATTAATAATTGTATTACAGGTATGGGACCTGTTATCAAGAATGCGCAGGACCTAGGGTTCCGGATAACAGATCTTTCCATAATTTGGATCTTCATTCCTTAAAGGGCAAGGAAAGTCTAAAATAGAATAGGGCTAGAAATTCTGTATTTTGTATACTAAACATAAACATGAACTTACTGCACCACTTGTAACTTTGTTATACATCTTTGCAAGACTAGACTACATACACATGCTCAGTGTGGTCTGGGCTTCTTAGGGATCATCATAAATGATCAAAAAACAAAGCTGCTTGAGTTCTGCATGGCTGGTAAGTAAGGCAGGGGCTCCCCCTGCTGTTCATAAGTATGATTGTTTCCCTGCCAGAAGTTAGGGACCGTCTGCAAATTCCTATCCACAGCATAAATGAAGGGAGGATTTCTTATAAAAACGGTACACATTTTTTAATTAAAGTATATTGGAGATAGATTTTTTTTTCATTAAAGAAAGTATACATGAGATTTTATTTCTTTGCCTTTCCTTGCCCTTTAAGTATACTAGAAAATCATGTAAACATGAAATAAACCAAATAGACTGGTCTTGCCTCAAATAAGGATTCATTAAGCCCAATGGGATTGGTTCACCTCTTAAATTAATTAATTATATCCTGGATAATGGGTTACCAGATAACTGAATCCTTACCTATATAGCACAGGTATGATATCCATTATTCAGAAACCTTTTATCCAGAAAGCTCCAAATGATAGGAAGGCCATCTCCCATAGACTCCATTTTATTAAAATATTAAAAAATGTTTAAACTGTGTAATAATAATAATAATAATAATAATAATAATAATAGAGCAGAACCTTGTACTTGATCTAAAAATATAACGAATAAATAGAAAAAAAATATATATATAACGAATCCTTGCTGCAGTCAAAACAAACCTATTGGGTTTATTTAACATTTAAATTATTATAAATGCAATAGGACTTAATGTATGGCTATCCGTATTATGGAAACATCACTTATCTGGGAAAATCCCAGGTCCCGAGCATTCTGGATAACAGATCCCATACTTGAATATTCTGCATTAAAAGCATCACATTGTAAAACTGAAAATATATCGGCCTATATAGTGTTCAAGTCCACATAAGTTCATAAAAATTAAAATTTTTCCTTTTTATCAGTTTTGCACACTTCATAATTTCCCCTCCAATAGGTGCATCATAAGATACAGGCCTGCATCATTCTACATAGACATTGAACATTATTAAAACATATTAAACATTATCGGTCTCCTTTAACATGAAAGAGGCTTAAAAGTTTTTTAAGTATTCCGCGCATACTGATCTCTCTTTTTGTGGTGGCCAACGTCGTTTTTTTGGAGAATCATGAACTGGACATACAGTACTTTGAAAGATCACTTATATATATAACATCCCCTGTAAATACCCCAAGTTAAACAAACATATGGGAAATTAATTGGTACAAATCAACTAGGTAATGATGAACTGGTTCTGTATCTTCTTGCACAGGCTATTCCCTACCTCTCCATTAAATATGTTGGTGCTATAAAGTCCTAGCTCACATCTCATCTTCTGAACTTGTAAAATTCTAAAACAACTTTGGAAAAAGGTACAAAAACTGGGTTTTAGGCCACAACAACAACCATCCAATGCACTAAAGTATCAAGAAAATGTCAAGAAAAATAACAATAGCAAGATGCATGGTACAACTGCTTACATTTCTACCGGGTACCAACGTTTTTTCAAAGGATGAAATACAGATGCAGCCACTTGGATTTGTGTGTTAAATGCGTCATGACTCAGGATTATCTGAAGAAACTGTGTTATCTAAAGTTATCTTAACTAATTTAATGCATTTAACGTTTTCATTAGCATACCAAAGCACCATTGTTCACAATGGTGAATGTAATAATCAGATGGGATGCTGTGACGCAATTTTCTGTGTTAAACGGGATAAGTGGGATATCTGGGTTTAGTTATTCTGAGTCAAACACACAAACCAAAGTAGCTTCGTCTGTATCTGAGAGACATGTTTCATGAAATTCAGAAGAATGGATCAGTTGTTACTGTGAGGAAGCAATGCCCAAGCCTCCACCTCCATATTCCACTCAGTTAGTAATACTTTTTCCTACTGGATGATCAGACATCTGAAGTTCATATTTTAAATGGTAACCATCAGTTTATAAAATAGCCCAACAAAACTATTTTAAAAAAAAGTTTGCTAATTTCTGGAAATGTTATCTATTTGCTATCATCTGGAATTTTGGGACATTAGCATTCTGTCTGAGGGGATCCTGGATAGAATAATAATTGCAAAACTTTTTGTCAATTAACTGTGACCCCTGGATGGTGGCTACCATTACCATACATTCTCAGTCTTGGTCTAATTGGACCACAAAGCAGGCGATGGGAAAGAGACAGGGGCTATGTTTTGAATAAACATTCAAGGAGTTGGAGAGCAACATGTAGCTCACAAGCTACTGGTTGGGGATCACTGCTCTAGAGCAACTAGCTGTTTTATTTATACAGAAAAGGTTAAACTCAGTGGATAATTTACTATGTTACAGTCTGTTTAGACTTTCAATAGCCAAAAATATGATTTTGTTCCTGCATTTTCAAAAAAATAATTTCAATGAAAAATATTAACATTAACATGATTTATTTATATCTTAGCAAAATCAAATTCTAACATGCAGAGATGAATAGTTTATTCTCGCTGAGGATTTCTTTTCCTCTCCTAGAATTCCAAGCACCACTTACTGTTTCTTCCTGCATCCATTCAACCTAAGCATCTTTTATATCCTACAGTTTATGCCTATGCAAGTGTGCAATTCAGACATAATAATTGGCTCCTAATGAGCCACTGAGTGTATTAAAATGCGCAACTGCAGATTCCTGTTTGTGAGTAATTCTAAATACCTACTGGTTTCTATTTTTGGAGCAATGAGAAGTAGAATGGAGAAAAAGAGAACAAGCAATAGTCTTTCTATGTGGTAAAGCTGAAGTATTTCTGTTATACAGTATATGTATATATATACTATATATATATATATATATATATATATATATATATATATAAACTATATATATATATATAAGCAGTCAGTCTGAACTACATGTAATCTATCTATTGCTGGTAATAGTGAAACACAGTGATGTTGTCATAGACACCAAAGAGTCAGACCAGTCTAAGTAAATTAGTCTACCAGATCTGCCAGTTTATCACCATCTTGTTCCAAAAGTACCACTGGTTTTGATCTACTGTAGATTGGAGCTAAACAGTAGTATCTTTGGCTTCTAACAATCTCCATCAATCAACTTCATTGCAACAGTTCACAACAGGCTTACCACCAGGGGTAACCACTATATTAGATACAGAAAATGACAGATCTCACACCATACATTGCACTTCATGGGGTGTTCTGTGTTCCTCTATGAATACAGTTGTTGTGTTTAGAAGCATTGTATTTATTATGGGAGGGGGAGGAACATAGTTCATACTGTATATATATTACCAGCAGGTAATTTAAATAAAATCAACAATTACTTTTCCCATTGTCATTGACTACTGTTCTATCCCTCTAGAATTGCCCCATGTTGACATTTATATATATATATATATATATATATATATCTCAAAGTCCAACGGCACTCACCAATCAGCAGTTACGGCTGGGTGCTAACCAGAAAATAGCATAGTCAGAAAAGTGAAAGCACTCACAGCACTCACAGCTCATTCCATCAATGGTCACATAAAAAAGTATTCTTTATTCCACGCTTACATCTACGCGTTTCAACCCACACAGGGTCATCATCAGGATCAGCATCTGACTATATATATATATATATATATATATATATATATATATATATACACATATGTTTTTTGTTTTTTATATCCCCCCCATAACCTCTTCATTTCTTTCAAGGAATTGTTCAGTGTAAAAAAAAAAACCACTTGGTAAATGGATAGGGGCAGATTTATCAAGGGTCGAATAGTCAAGGGCTTTTAGCCCTTGAATTCGACCCTTGAATATTTTTTCGAAAAAAATACGACAAAATCAAACAAAGATTTCAAAGGATTTTACCACTATTCGATTTCCGGAAAAAATTTAAAAATCTTTTGATCTCTTGAAAAAATCATACGAATCGAACGATCAAAGTGATCGATGGTACGATTTTTACGATTTTATGGGAGCTTCCCATAGGCATATTCAGTAGGTTTAATCTGGCGAAGTAAACCATCGAATAAATTTTAAGTACTTCGACCATCAAATGATCGAATGATTGATCGAATAGATTTTTATTCAATATATTCGATTCACTCGAATTTTGAATATCCAATGGTCGAAGTGTCATAAAAATGTATTTGAAAATGTAAAAAAATCATAGGATTGAAATTCTATCGAATTTCGAATCCTTCACACAAATTTAGTAAATCTGCCCCAGAGTATGTGCAAAATAAAAAATGTTGCTAATATAGTTAGTCAGGCAAAAATCGGATTTTTATTGGCCCGTGTATGGCCACCTTTAGAGAGCTGAAAAGCAGGAAGTTGTGTCCTGTTCTGTTACTTTTTTGGCTAACTGACTATATTAGAAACATTTTTTTATTTTGCACAGCCTCTATAATCTATTTACCCAGTTTTTTTATTTTTACACTGAACTGTTCCTTTAAGGATGATGCATCCTTTTAAAGTGAGGGGGACTGATGCAGCAGGGATGCATTTTAAAGCATCACATTTTTATTTTTTAAACTGTGAAATTGTATAGGTAGTGATTTTAAGAAATGATTACCCAATAGCAGCTTTTATATACAAATACAGTATATGACATGTTTGGTACAAAAATGGCTCATACTCTCTTTACATTTCCGGTGTGTATTTAAGAGGTGTTGCCGTCACTGCTGATCTGCTAACTATAAAATGTAAAACCTTTTCTTTGCCAGAAATATAGTCTACATCTGGGTTCCATATGGAAGTTTTGCCTATTCCCTCCTGCTTTAAAACAGTATTAAGTTTCTAAACACCTTATCCAAGATAACCAATTATTATAAATCAGTCGCAAGAAAAGAAATATATATATAGTTACTGCAGCCACATAAAAAGCTTCCTGTTTTAACAAATAAAAGTGTTAGATGGCCAATAAAATAAGTTAGTGCTGCACACATAACGGAACAATGCAATGAATCACATAAGTCAATGCACACAAATTAGAAAGCAGTGCAGCCACCTGGGTCTGAAGTGTTTAAATACAGATGTACCTTAATCATGCTGTATAAGTGAAAGTGACCAGCTATTCTGTTATACTATATATGTACAGTCAGATTCTATTGCATATTTTATACATTTTGCTACTTTTTAATGATTATTATAATTATTAACATGTATTTTTAAGGTAGCCAACACATTCTGCAATGCTGTGCAATAAATGGGTTGATACATTAGAGGACATTTTAGACAAATATCAGGGGACCTTTTTACCCATAAAGAGGATCACCGCACCAGAGGCCACCCCTTCAGACTAGAAGAAAAGGACTTTCATTTGAAGCAGCGTAGGTGGTTCTTCACAGTGAGGACAGTGAGGTTGTGGAATGCACTGCCGGGTGATGTTGTGATGGCTGATTCTGTTAATGCTTTCAAAAGGGGCTTGGATTATTTTTTGGACAGACATAATATCAAAAGCTATTTTGATATTAAACTCTATAGTTAGTATAGCTATGGGCATATATTGTTTGTGTGAAAGAGTGCAGTGGTGTGTGTATGCTGGGTTTTAATTTGGAGGGGTTGAACTTGATGGACTTTGTCTTTTTTCAACCCAATTTAACTATGTAACTATGATACAAAGAACATCCAGAATTACATACACAGTGACCAGTAACCAATACAAAAGGTGTAGAGGGTCCTGCCCAAAAGAGTTTACAATCTAAAGAAATGGCTACCATTAAGTTGAATGTATTATCTGCACAGGACTTCTTATGAATGCATTCATTATTTATAATGCATTATTTATAACTGGGTCTCCCTAAGTATCAGGGAGGCTATCAGGTGGGAACAGACGCACAACCATAATGAGACATTGAATGTTGAACTTCATGAATTTGTGTCAGGATCAGCCCGGGACTTGAACTCTAAACCCTGGTTCTGGACAGTGGTGCACTTACCAGGTGAGCCACTGGAGGCTCTTGGGGGCTGGTCCTGACGTCTTCATTTATTCTTGTTTTCCATATATGCCTGGTTTCAGTTTCTCCTCCCTGTTCTCCTCCCTCCTCATTACCCTCATGTGTCCTCTGTTGTCTAATCAGTTGCCTTTATAAAGCTTTGCTCAGGGCTGAGTCATTATATTGTATCCTGTGTTCCTGAATGACCTGCCAACCCTCATTCCTGTTCCTGAGAAATCTCTTGTTTCAGTATTTTTTGTTCAAGCATTCCTTGCCCTCCTGATTTTCTGGTAAATACTTTATTTTTGACCTTGCACTTGAATTTACCTGTCCCTGTGTTTTGTTCAGTTATCATTAAACCTTCCAAGTCACCATGCCTGTTCCAAATGTTTATGGCTTTTTCCCTGGGCTTCCACCACACCCACTATCAATTGTGAGCATAACTCCCATCACAGCGGTTCCCCGCTGTGATCATTACATTTGTTTATTATGAATACATTATATTAGCTCTTTTTTGTAGTAAATACAAGGGGAAGAGTACTTTCAAGTCAGGTTGCCAATATGATGTAAATTGGTCCTGACAAACAAGCTGGGCAAGCTTATATGAGTAGGTTGCTAGTGAATAGCAGGTTGGAGTTTAGTGGACTCGTGTGAGACTACAACATTTATGTCGGCTCCATTTGAATAAGTATTATTGTATACAAAGGAGAAACTGAAAATCAGATTCACTTCACACATAATAGGGCCCCAGCTGCCATTGTAGTCAAGTAAAAATGGCCACAGTCACGGCAAAGACCGAAAGCTTTCATTAAATAAGGCCCTTAAAGGAGAAGGAAAGGTTAAAACTAAGTAAGGCTTAAAAGAAAGGTCCTGTCAGGGTTGAGGTGGAGCGACAGAGCGACAGAGCGGCACAAGGGTTAAGGGTGCAGTCAGCAAGGCAGGAGTTAACAGCAGGTCAGGTCGGCAGCCTATCCGCAAGAGACAGAGGTATGTTAAGGGCCTGAGGCACTCACGTGGCTGCCAGTTCAATGAAACCGAGCGTTGAAACCGAGCTTGTGTGCAGGCGCTCTGTGAAGTCTTGCGAAAGCAGGGAACCTGAGGCCGACCTTGTGTCAATGGTTAGCGCTTGAGTAGTGCAAGGGGTTACCGCTTCTGTGCCTGTACATTTATCTTACCCGTTCTGCTACAAATCGTTGCTTGCTTCAGGGAAGGGGGAACACTGAGCTCAGGAGTCACTAGCTGGGGAAATTACAGCGCAGCTGCATAAAAACTAGGGCTGCCTGAGTTGTTACTTGATTCTTATTCCCAAGTTCACAGCGTTGCCACTTGTATCAATCTGCAATCTTCCCCTTTTAGCAACATTGTTGCCGGTCTCAGCCACTGGGATCTATAACTAAGTAGCTCATAACAGGTCCACCTAAATATACCAGTAAAACCTCAAAGTAGTGATGCTCTGAGTAATCTGTCAGAAGAAACACTGCATTTCTTTCCTTCTATTGTGCACTCATGGGCTTCTATAACAGACGTCCTGCCTTCAGCTTAAAGGGAAAAAGCTTAAAAGCTTTTTCAAAATGCATGTTAATAGTGCTGCTCCAGCAGAATTCTGCATTAAAATCCATTTCTCAAAAGAGCAAACAGATTTTTTTATATATCATTTTGAAATCTTACATGGGGCTAGACATATTGTCAGTTTCCCAGCTTCCCCAAGTCATGTGTGCTCTGATAAACTCCCCCCAAGCAGCCTAACAACAGAACAATGGGAAGGTAACCAGCTTCCTAACACAAGATAACAGCTGACTGGTAGATATAAGAACAGCACTCAATAGTAAAAACCCATGTCCCACTGCATTCTACATTGAGAAGGAAAAACAACAGCCTGCCAGAAAGCTGTTCCCTCCAAAAGTGCTGGCACAAGTCACATGACCAGGGGCAGCTGGGAAATTGACAAAATGCCTAGACCCATGTCAGATTTCAAAACTGAATATAAAAAAATCTGTTCTCTTTTGAGAAATGGATTTCAGTGCAGAAGTCTACGGGAGCAGCACTATTAACTGATGCATTTTGAAAAAAACATGTTTTCCCATGACCTTATACCGTTAAACCTCTTTGCTGCGGGCATGAGCATGCTCAGTTTGCTCATATTCCCCCTCCCTTCTCTGCTGTAATCTGAGCCCAGAGCTATAAGTGAGCAGGGAGTGATGTCACACCAAGCTAATACTGCAGGTGCTATCCTAAACAAACAGAGAGCTTCAAGAGCTCAGCTATAATAAAACATTCTACAGAATAAATATGTATAACATTCTAGATTGCACCATTGCAGCTAATCTATTGACAATAATATGCCTCTGTAGCTTTCCTTCTTCTTTAAGGACTGTAAGGAAGTGGAAGGACAGGGCCATGACAGGGCTATGGAAGTGGGCCCAGAAGGTTTAGGTAGCATGGTGTTGTGGGGAATGTAGTTCAGCAGAGGTATGGCTAGAGGTCACAGAAGGGTGATAAAAGGAAAGAGCGGTAAGAGATTGGCACCATTTTACCTTAGCAGTCCTGTACACCCCCCTTTTTAGTTGAGTATGAAGGGGAAGGAGTGAGCTATTAGTGGCTATTAGGAAAGAAGGTAGTGGCTTGGAAACAGTGAACATGAGTCATGGCATAAGTTCCATAGGTCTGAAGACAGGGGTTGTAGAGATTAGCCTTCAGCAGCTAGTGGTGAGGATTCCACTGAATAGTTGTTCTAGTGTTAATATGTTTGATATTGTAAAGATATATGATTGTTAATTTATGTTTAATAAAACTTGGTGCACCCTTCTCAATCCTCTATAGAAATAGCTGGCTGAGTGTTTTGTAAAGCAGTCAGAAGGATTGGGGGGGAAAGGGTCCAAGACTTGAAGCTGCCCGTGTCAAGGCACTTGCATCCAGACATGCAAACCACAGAAGATTGTGCCAATAAGAAGAGCACAATTTCCCCTAAAGAATCAAGCTAGTAATTTTGACACTGCGGCATCGTCTGCAACTCCTCCTAGCAGCCATAATTACACTGGAATTATAGGCAAGAACTATGCAATGTGGGTAAAATACATGACAACTTGCATCCTAAATTGAATTTAGCACAGTACACTTATATATGTATATATGTAATATGTATAGTATTGTCACATGCATTTGTCATGGATATCCTAGTGATATCTGTGCAACTATATCAGTCATTTTTGTACATGCAATGGTTAGTTTTTCACAACATCCCATTCCTCAGTGGAGCTTACAAACTAATTTCACTACCAAAGGCACGTACACATTGGGCTCAGTTCCATCAGAAGTCAATTTTCCTGCCAGTTTTTGAACTGAAACCCATGGGAAAGTCGCACAAGTATGGGGAGAATATTGAAATTCCGTGCAGATAGTGCTTTGTTCTGTGTTATATGTGTGACCCTGTTACAAAATGTAGTGTGACTTTCCTTCATGTGATAGTTACATCCCTTTGATATTGCTACGATCCACTTCTAACACAAGGCTCAGATTTTTTTAAGCTTTCACAACAGCATTCTTAATGGAGATTCGTAAAAAAATACATAAAATGGAGGAATTTGTAGCTATATATTGTTCAATCCTTCCCCAATGAATTTCTTGGCGATAACATGGGTTTTAACTGGCTACTCTTTACATTGCAAGTCTGAATAATTCCATTTCTAAAGTGGTTTGATCTTTCAATATGTTAATGTTTACATTTGTGTTCTTTTTGTGAAAGTTACCCTGCTTTATATGTAATTTGTGTCAACTAATCCTGTTTTATGATTATTGAAAAATGGAGTATGGCTAAATACAAACACGCCAAAGGATAACTACATGTTTTTTCAGGAAAAAGTATAATTTAGAACTGTTGGACTCCATATTTCTGCATATGACTTCACTGTTATTGAGTCCAAATGCCGTGTGTTTGGCAGACAGCGTCTTCAGCTTTCCAAAGATACAAATGTTTTGCAGAAGAAAATAAACATTATTCCGCTCTGCAGTGCATTGCAGTTATGTTGAAATCCCTTCTTCCAGAAGTGCTGCATCATTGAGAATTAGGAAAATATTCTTCACTGCCTCCATCTCTTCTTTCTGCAGAATAGGAACATTTATGTGCACTTAATTTATCAAGTGATTATATTAGGAATAGTATGGTAGGTGTCTGTTATAGTGCGCTGACATTCTTTCCATACTGTTACTCTCAATATATATATATATATATATATATATATATATATATATATATATATATATATATATATATATATATATGTGCACTATCATTACACAGAAAATGAACTAAACCTCAATGTACTGTAAGCATTCTATCCCCTTGTCAAGAAACAATGCTTTCATTTTAGTATGGCGATACACTTGAAAATCTATATAACTCGTTTTATAAAGGATATCTATTAATATACACATACTTGCTCATCAGGAGCCTTAGCAAAGGTATTCAAACCATTCTAAGCCATCTGCCTTGAAATGAATGACTTCCCATTACCTACTGAGGAATGTGTGACTAATATTGTAAGTCAATAACATAGCTCGTGTTTCCACTTTTATTACAGGAATGATCATAATGTTAAAAGGCACGCTGCTCCTGTTTCAAATAATTAAGAGCTACAACAGGAAATAACGTTGTTGATTTCATCCCCGTGATTCAAATAGGCTCTGAAAATTCTTCGACAAATGTCAAAATTTTGAAATATCAATGTCCTTTGCAGTGAAACAGAAGTGAAATTAAAAAAGAAAATCTGCAAAATTATCCAACGTAGTAAAGAAGCAATAAATGACACTGGATAAGTGTTTCCATCCTGTGCAGTATTCTTGGAATAAATAAAAAAAGGTATCTATCTTTAGATCAAGGAAATAAGTGTTGTGTCGCTCAGTAAAAGCTCACATTGGATTGTTTATGTGGGACTGTTAACTCAATGTCTCTTCCTATGAGAATAGATATACATACATATAGTCACTGACATTTAATGTGGACCTGTCACCCAGACACAAAAATCTATATAATAAAAGTCCTTTTCAAATTAAACATGAAATCCAATTTCAAATTTTTATTAAAGCATTCATAGCTGTTTTAAGCTCATTTAGAAATCCCAGCTGTCAATCAAATATTGTCTGCCACTCCTCTATGCCTTAGGCATAGAGGCGGGCATATAATTACTTTCACTTTCCATTCAGCACTTCCTAGATGTCACTGCTCCCCACACATTCCCCCAGTTCTCTTAACCATTTAATTGTGTAGCCAGGACATGGGGATAGACATCGGGTCCCCCATTCTGGTGCACAAACAAGATTCTGAGATGATGCAAGGCTTGCCTTAATAACAGTATCCACAAAATGGCTCCTGCCTGCTTGCTATAATTATGAATTCCCAGACTGAAGAAAACAAGATTAAAATAATTTATATAGTGTAATTAATGTTTGTTTTGCTTGACTAATGTGATAAAATAGGATTTTGAATATTTTTTTGGGGTGACAGGTCCACTTTAATTGGGAATACATAAAAATAATTTGACCATGTATTAAGCTGTGATGAAAAACTATAGTAAGACACACTGCAATATAACTCAACTATTCTATTGTCTATAAAGCTTGCCTTTGTTTGCTTTCCAGATTCTGAGTTGCTCCTTTTTATCCTTTTCTTTCCTTCTTTCCTCACAACATGGCCATATAGAAGCAGACCCTGGCAATTCCAAAAGACTAGATTTCAAAAATAAACCTCTACTTTATAGAAGTCCAACCTGTGGCCCTCCTGTGCATCCCTCATGGTGAGCTGTTGTAAATTATATTTCCTTTGTAATTTTGCCAACATTTTCACAGATAAAAATCTCCTGATTCTTGGTCCCAGGGTCATATACTTTTTCTCTGCTTCAAATGCAATCCAGTCCTACATTAGAACCATGGAATCAGCCAATTAGACTAGGTAAAATCTGTACAACTTACAGAGAATGTTTGCCAATAAACATTTATATTTGCCAATTAAATATTTATCTTTTCAGAAAAGGTAACTAAACATATCCAGTACAGTTTAGTGATTTATTTTATGATAGTGACAGTTCCCCTTTAACATTTATATCATAAAACAGGTTTCTAGTTTTTTGTATAGTGAACTGCAGTCTATTTAGAATAGTGATATTTGTCGCTGATATTTGAAGCCTTTGAACTTCTTGTATTGAAAACTGAAATCTTCTTTAAAAAGCAAATATAACTAATTTCCAGCAAATTGTGCAGATGTTCAGTAGTACTGTAAGTCTACTGTTCTTTCACCTTGACAACAATGGCATACGCCAATACAAGGGTACACTTCAATCACAAGACCATGTCTATTTTTCAGGCAATTATATATTATATTTGGGTGATACAGTTCTCTTCAGTCGAATGCAAGTGTGAATTCTAATTATTTATAAATGAATCTTCGGTGACATTGGATATATTATGTGCTTTTACAAGTAGTTGTTGCTTACAGAGAACTTTGGAAAATGTTGTTTTTAAATGTAGTTCATTTGGGTTTCTAATACAGTACTACATTATATCCATTAATAACATACATCTATAATATCTGTTTTGTTACCAACACTAAGCAGTTGCAACAGTTCATTCATCAGGATTTATCTCTGTTTATAATATCATTATAATGAACTGCTGACACATATAAAGGGCCAGATTTATAAACTGGGAACCCCTAGGCCAGCTGCAACCACTGCCTAACTAGCCACCCACCTGGCACACCAGCAACCCAGTAACCAAAAGTTACTTCTCTCACCTAGCAGCCCTACTTGTCTCCCATATGAGCATGCATGCCCACCCACTACTTTAATAAGCCCAAATGCAAAAAACAGAGTCCCGGGATCGAGGTTCCCCCACAGTCCAGCAACTTCTTTTAGGGCCCTCCTCTGCCCATACAAAAACTTCACAGAGAAAACGATGTTGCTGTATCCCTCAGAAGGGAGGGGAAATAACAGAAAGTTTATATAGTGTAGTAATTTCAATATTCAATAATAAAAGCACACCCGCAGTGTCCTCCAGTACTTATTAAAGCACACCTTCACTGTGACACAAATACATACAATTGTGTATTACAACAAAATTGCAATTATTCACCATGTGTGTTCATTTACGACTTTTAACCCTTATTTATAAACAAGAAACAAGACATGGGTGGGTGGATCCGTAACTAAAGGGTAGTGATGTTTGGCAAGAACTCCGAATTGCTACTCTCCGGTGGTATTATGTACTCACAAGAGGTGAGTTTCAATCAATGTGAAACACAAAGAGGACGATCTCTCATCCAGGCTCCTTCTTCCCGATTGTCTTGGTAGGGAGATAAAAGACAGATATCCTGTGCAGAAGCGCTTTTAAAACACTTTAATAAAAAATAGTAAAATCACACTCACAAACACACTCTGGTAAACGCATTGAAATGTCCTTCTATAGTCTGTCTGGCACTTAAGTTTCATCGGCTTCCCTTGGAACTTTGTACTTCTTTTAAAAACACGAGCAACGCGTCCCCAAATGGCGGGGCGTAAACAAACTCGACGCTTCTGCAAGTTGAGAGCGTAATCACGCTAACGCATTTCGCCTATCGGCTTCGTCCTGAGCGGTCACCCACTAATTTGTTGTTCTTCAACCACTGGGTACTAGGGACTAGTGATGGGCAGAAAATTAGCAAAATACATTGAACTCAATGGTGTCAGGATCACTACCACCCAGAGGCTTACCTGCAGCTCCGGGTGCAGTGTCCTGTTCCTCCAGGGATCGTTCCCAAGATGGCGGTACCCATGTCACGTTCCTGGGTGTTTATTATTACTTGATTTTTGTATTTTGATCCTGCCTGGACTCGATTCTGAACCTTGTCTGCCTGCCTATAAGAACTCTTGCCTGGACTT
>CM044431.1:71816181-71842127 GCA_024363595.1 Xenopus borealis | reverse complement strand
ATATATATATATATATATATATATAAATTACGTTTGCTTTTAATTTTTCCATTTCCTTTTTGCCAGACAATAACTAGACCTCCCTAACCAATCAATCTCCATTGCGTTTTGTTTACTCTACCAGTGTAATGTCTGTCATCTTTGTATTTCCACTGAGAAGCAGCCCTTTAAATACAAGCTCTCTTTCTCTGTCAGACTACGCTAATGACAGCAAATTGCACCCACAGAGATCTCTGTAGTCCCTGACATATTTGTTCCTTAACAACATGCTGGCTTTGCATTTCTGGTGTCATTAATTAATCTGTCTCTGTGTGGAAAATATGTTCATGTTTTCTTCCATTGTTTGTTTTATTTCATCATCTCTCCTGACATTTTCTAACTCCTGGGAATAATCTGCAATGTACAGGATTAGATACTAACATTGAGTCAATGTCATCAACATATTTGCTGTGTATAGCATTGTTTTTTTTTTATATTTTAATACTATTTTGTTCTATTCGGTTTGGTTCTGTGTAAAAATGGAAATTAACCATTTTCATGACATAATTATAATTTAACATATATCTCACATATGATTAAGTGTATGCTATGTGCATGCCTGTCTAATTACATGAGTCAATAAGAACTTTTCATTTTGATTTGTATTGTGAAGGTTTTATTTCTAAATCTTTACATTAGCAATAATGCACTCTACCATTTAAAAGTATATTCTTGAAACAAGCAATGCATTTTTAGCTGTAACATTGTCATGTACAGTATGCAGCCATTTCAGGTGTGCCTCGTTCTGAACTTTTAGAAAAAGCAAGCACTACACAATAGAACTGCTTTCAGATTGTTTCTGCTACTCAATGTACTCAATGCGAGACTCAAGTAGAAAAACAGTAGAAAGTGGGGCATTGGAGCATGTTTAGCAATGTAAAAACATTTTGAATTTAATTTATTTTGATCACTAGAATGCTGAAACCATCTCCAGCCTTCAGGAACCCTCCTTTTTTGGAAGGGAAAGGGGACTGCTGTGTAAAAAATGATTGCCTCTCATTACATTTGTATTTGGGCTAGTATCCACTGCTTTTCGCTGTATGTAATGTATTTGTGGTGTCATTGCCCTCTGTTTTTCTCTGTAGTTAATGTATTTTGGGTGCCACTACTTCTGCCTCTTACTGTATAATATATGTAAGATTTGGAGTTACTGTTCATAGAAGTCCATTTACAGTACCATTATTTACAAGTGCATACTGTGTGTATATATCTAGATATCCTCTACTGTACAAGCCAATTGAAGCTAATATCATACAGGGCACATGTGTACTAACCTGGCCGAGAAATGCACGAAGCCACCGTGAATTATTAGCAGACATTATAGGCAGTTTTGCCTGTTTACCACTCATTAAAATTCAGGACAGTACCAGCAATGCTATTAACCCATGGAACGCCTAACAGCTCAGGCAGCTGAATTCATCAACCGAGGTGTCAGTTACCTTCAGTCTGTTATATTGATAGGCTGCTGGGGGGAAAGGGAGGAGGTAAGATACTGATTTGAAGTACATTGCTGAAATATTTATTGGAACAACATACTGTATCAATATTATTTGACATTCTTACAAGACTGTGAGGCCAAAAAAACATGAACATACTCTAAAAACAATAGACCTGACCACATCAAATATGTTTGTGGGGGGGAACCATAGTTCTAACCATAGTATACTATTTTCATTTATAGGAAGAGAACAAACAGAAGTATTTACTTTACAGACCCTTTAATATCAAGATGTATTTTTATTTTGCTTAATTGTAACTAGTAAAGAGGAATACATATACATCACTTCATCTTTGAAATAATCATAGATGAAACCATTTTTACTTAAAATAATGAATGGCTTTCTCAAGCCTATAACTCTGCCCCCTCTGCAGCTTTGGGCCCTGGGTTGCATAGCAACATTTCTTATTAGAAGTATTATTATTATTAGCAACACATATTTATAAAGTACAATAAATGGGTGTATACCTAAAAGCATACAGCGGGTAACCAATACAAGAGGTAAATAGGGTTGTATTGAAATGACACAAAGACTTGCTACTTACTTGTAGGGGGGGATTCATCAAAGTTTTTCTATGATTCAAATTTTTTTGCACAAAAACGCAACAATTCAAATTATATTTTTAAAAACTGAAATGTAAAATTCAAGCCATTTTTCAAGGTTTTTGAGCTTTTAAACTCACAAATTCAAGACATTCAAGGTTTTTCCATAACTGAATTCATTCAAGTTTTTGTTATATTCTGACATAGTAATACAATAGAATTTGTTTAATTGTGATTTGATTTAAAAAAAAAAAAAAAAACCTCTGAAACCTCACAAATTAACGTTGTTACATATAAGCCCATTAATGTGATGTTAATTATTAATGTTGCTCACGGATATTGCTATCACCCGCCATTGTCTTCATCAATTACTGAACTCATAATATTTTAGTAATATAAACTTGCAGTTGAAATTAGTAATTAGCATCATGCTTCCATGTGTCACAAAATACTAATTAACTATGCTGTGCAAATCCATATTTGTGGCAAAACAATGAGTTTAATTTTTTAATAGACTTAAGATTGTGATCCAAACTGACCCCTTATGAACAAAACCCCAGGTTTCAAGAATTCCATTTAAGAAATCCTAAACTGTAGCAAAAAGGGCTGGGCTCCAGCTGTTGAAGGCTCCCAACATGTTCCTTTAAGCATGTAAACATCTAAATGAAACACTATATTGTACACTACTGTATTGTAGTTATGAATTAATGCTGAGAGGTTTCATAACATTTATGTTATGCAAATGTCTACATTGATTCCCATATAATTATATAGTTCTGTATAGCTATGGCAAAAACTTATACACAGTCCTGAATAAAAATCCTGAATGAAATACTGTTGTCCCTCTCAAAGGTACTTTCATATTTTATGTATTGTGTTAAAGTACAGTACTTACCATCAGGTTCCAACTACAGATCACCTCTAAAATTGACTGCAGGGAACACCTCCACTGTTAGGAGCAGATTTATCATTGGTTGAATTTCGAATTAAAAAAAATTCAAAGTTTGACCTTATGGATAAAAGGGTAGTAAAATCCTGCAAATTCGACTATCGAATTCGAAAGATTTTACCGCAATTCGATCGATTGAACAATCGAATAGGAAAAATTTGATCGATTGTTAAAATCGATCGATTCGATTGATTTAATCGATCAAATTTTTTTTTATTCGATCAAAACTAATGATATCCAATTCAGTAGCTTGGTTCTGGCCAAGTAGGTGGTCGGATAAAAATTTAAAGGGGAAGTAATTCGACCATCGAATAGTCGAATATTCAAATAAAATTTTATTCGAATATTGGTTCTGGCCAAGTAGGTGGTCGGATAAAAATTTAAAGGGGAAGTAATTCGACCATCGAATAGTCAAATATTCAAATAAAATTTTATTCGAATATTCAAATTATTCGAATTTGACTATTCGATGTTTGAATTTGCCTAATTTGCATATTAGGGTTGAAGATTCGAATTCGAATTTAATAAAAATTCGATCAAACTTCTAATTATTCATATGAATTTTGTAAATCTGTCCCTTAAAGGGCAAGGAAAGGCAAAGAAATAAAATCCCATTTTTACTTTCTTTAATGAAAAAGAAATCTATCTCCAATATACTTTAATTTAAAAATTGTACCGTTTTTATAAGAAACCTGACTTACCACCCATGCAGAACTCAAACAACTTTGTTTTTTGATCATTTAGGACAATCCCTAAGCAGCACAGACCATACTGAGCATGTGCAGTCAAAGTGTGCAGTGTCAGACAAAGATGTATAACAAACTTACAAGATGAAAGCCCCCTGTGGCTAACTTTGAAAGCATAAATTATTTGTTTGATTAGGTTTGTGGTGCAATAAGTTCATGTTTAGCATTTCTAGCCTTATTCTATTTTAGACTTTCCTTGCCCTTAAATGTAAGCACTTGCAGAGTAATGTAAAAGTTGTTCCAGGCCTACTTAAACCCATAGCAACTAATAAGATGCTTGTATAGACATATGATTGCCTTCAGTGGATCTACTAGACCAACAGTATTTGATAGAATAATGTGTTTGATAGAAAGAAGAGAGATTTCAAGATATTGGCTAATTCAGCTATAAAAGTTATTACTATTACATTTTTTATTCCAAAAAATAAAACCCTCTATCTATCTTCCTAATTGAATCTTGTATTAGAAATTCTAGCCCTGCAGAAAAACAATGCTTCTTTACCTTTGGCTCGTTTTCCTGTTGGTTAGTAAGACAGTACACTCTCTCATCCAGCTAATCTGATATAAATACCAACTGTACCCTAAGAAAAACAGACACAGCAATTTCAAACAAAGTAAGCTTTGATTAATCTTTTATTTTTCTTACTTTCTCTGCAGAGAAGAAATATCCACACAAGTCCATGTGTTTTGGAATAAGGGAAATCACTCTACAACATAAAGGTATCACTGTTTAAGGTTAAAAATATATTGTCCCTTGTGATGCTCAGTGTAAGGACCCCCACCCACACTCAGATTAATATGGGTAAAGTCTCACTAATTCCTCTTAATAAACAAAGAGAATATAGATCCATTTATAAGAGAAAACCCTAAAGTACGTGTTCTTAAAAATAAAATGGTTTCTGTGCAAAAAGGTTCTCCACAAAATGGATATTGGGGTGAAATCTAAATCTAGGGTCTATACAAGGGAATACCTGTCAAACATGATACACATTTACTTTAATGGTTTGTCTCCACTAAACAAGCTAATTGTTATTTTTACACTTTTCTGAAAAATGTGTAGTATTTTTTGTAGTGAATGAATGAAGCTTATGAGGATGGGTATCATGCCTAGGCCAGTCTTCTTAGCAAGTTCAAGGGTGAGGCTTAGATGGTGGACAGAGTTCCAGATTTAAGTGGTGAGTAATAGCATACAGGTATCACCCCTCCCTAGATTGGGGGGTTGGGGTTTGTTTTGTTGGTTTATTATTCTCTTAGTTGTTACTCATGTAGCCTTGGGAGACAGGGGTTACAATATGAAAGAATCACAAGGCAAATTAAACACAGGTGACATTTCTAGCAGCACCAACACAAAATGGGAATCCACTTGTCTTCTTACACAGAAACAATCCAAATATGATGCATGATTTGAATAGTCACATATAGATTAAACAATTCTTTCTCAGAACTGGGATGATCCTGCTGTTGCCACTGTCTACACCTACAGATATGAAACATCTGATAGTGAAGAACCACTACATTTCTAATATTAACCCAACAGGATCCAAAGCCTAGAAAGCAACATTCAAGGGTTGTTGGCAGCAAGAATCAAAAGCAAAAGTCTTCTCTGCCACAATCCATTGTGCTTGATCTCACTGAAGAGAAGCAATTACAGATTAGCCAATGGTTTCATAAATATTAAATGCTTTTATGTTTCATGTCTGACACTAACCCATAGACAATCTGCCCTTTTACCAATATGGAATTAAGTGGCATTCACAAGTCCGATCAGAACTTTCTGCAAAACCTTCACGAAATGAAATATTTTCTAACAAAAGTAGAAAATTCGCTGCAGCATTATCCCTGTTTCAGGAGACTTTAAAGAATATAAAATCCACCCTAAAACAAAATTCTAGTTTATAAAAGCATGTACAGGTATAGGATCCATTATACAGAATGTTCCGAATTACAAAAAGGCCATCTCCCATAGACTCTATTATAATCAAATAATCCAGTTCCTTTTTCTCTGTAATAATAAAACAGTACATTGTACTTGATCCAAACTAAGATATAATTAATCCTTATTGGAAGCAAAACCAGCCTATTGGGTTTATTTAATGTTTACATGATTTTCTAGTAGACTTAAGGTATGAATATCCAAATTACAGAAAGTTCTCTTATCTGGAAACCCCCAGGATCCAAGCATTTTGGATCCATACCTGTAGTGAACATTATACATTTGAAACTACCCTAGAGAGGAAATCTTTTCTTCTCTCAGGTTATAGAATCTTTATATAATTATATGAGAAGGTTAAACTTACTGGAACACGGGTACAGTGGCTTCTTATTTTAACCTTCAATATCTTTCAAGCACAATGTCCCACACATATGTAGCAATTATATATTTTCTTGCAAAGAAATAGTAATAAATCAGGCCTCAGAACATAAAATTGCACAGCTATTATGACTATAGATACAGAAATTGTTTTGTTTTGTTCCAGAAAGCTTTCTCACCGAAGTACACATTAATTCAGGTTTGAGATGTATGCTTTTAGTTATTACTAGAACTTACGGAAAGTACACAGTGATCTTTTCTATAAAATACTTTTCATTAAAGTCAGCGGGACTGCTTGTTCAGCTTAAGTCAGAAGCTCAAAACTACACTTATGGGGTAATCATAATAAAAACAGAATATAAAATGATTTTAAATTGGATTAGTGAAGGTGTGATGGGATGAATTTGCAGTCTCCGTGATGCAATATTCACAAGCACTATAAATTAAATGCATTAAACTACAATATGTTGTTAAATTCAGTGGTTCTTTGGTGTGTTATAAAACGTCTTTATGTATTTTCCCAAATTGCACAGCAAAAGTAAATTGCTTAAGATTGCTCCACAGATTTCCTCAAAAATAGATATCAAATATGTAGTTGATTAAGTTCTGCTTATGATGCTTACCCGGAACTACAGTATAATTCTTCAAGTGTACAAAGGCAAGGTCATAAAAAGGCCAAAAGTCAATAATAATTAATATAACAGCAGGAGGATTGAACAACAGCAATGTGACCTAAACAATTGTCACAAAAGCTTTGTGTGCTGGTGTGATTGTGGTGCATCTGGACAAGCCCTGACTCCTTGGTCTATGGAGCAAGAAATGGACACATTTAATTTAATACTCCGGCACTGCTAGAAACAAAGTGTTTAAGGTGAGTCAGGTATATTGCCCTTAATCATAGCCTATGTTTAAGGACAATATGCCTGAAACGCATTATGTCCTGTGTTTCTAGCAGCTTTCAGAACAAAATACCACAGAATAGTTTTGCATTCTTGGGTTGTTGTTAATGAAACCGATGGCACTTTATTCTACTATCTCAGAGGTATTTTTTGTGAAACTGGCACAAAAATTATCCTGGAAGATGTTCAGGGAAGTATTTTACATAAAATTTCCACTTTGCTCCTGCCAAGCGTTTTGGGGTATTTTCCACAAAAATGCCCTTGCATACGATGAAGGAATCTATATAGGATATATAAGGAACGTCATCGATTAGCTTCTCTAAAAAATCACCCTTAACCTATGTAAAAGGATTGGGAAATATTGAATACAAACACAGCCAGCTGAGCATCAGCAGGAACTAAAGGAGGGGAATTTATGAGTAACAGACACAAAAACACGTACTTTCACATTGGACTCTGGTGTCCAGTTAACACCTAAACTAATACATTAATAGATATATATATTTATATACACTACTCACTTTCTAACATAACACAGAGAACGTGTCAGACTTTTGCCAATTTCACAGTTGTTTCTTGTTTTCTATAGTTCTCATCACAGTTTGCACTGCCATTAACATCAGCAAACAGCTGCAGTATTTAGCCATTACGCTCATTAGAAACCCATCCTAGCTGATACGTGATACTGACCAATGACTCAGTTTTTCTTAGACATTCAGAAGTAGTCCTGTTTGAACATTGCTGGTGCAAATTAAATATACAGATATATATCTATATAAAAAAAAAACCTGGAGGCAAATACTCCTGAACTGCTTTTAAATCTTAAGCTTTTAAAAGGATTTCATACGAGATGGTTAAGTGATATCTTCCTGCAGATTGTGTCTAAAGGAGTTACGTCATACTTTTCTTTTCTGCCAAACCACAGAAGGGGGGACTTTTGAGAAAGAGACACATCACCTGCAGCAATCCATAAAAAGGTAATTGTCAAAACAGTCTTTGTCTTTTGTTAAGTCTGTGTTGTGGGTAATTCTGGTTACATCAAGCAGAAAAAATGAGAGCTCACAATACATCTGTCTTGAATTACATAATTTAGCTTCACACATATTCACACTAACTTCCTGTGAAAAGTCCATTCCATTCTCATGGGGTTATGCTTGTAGAGGGTGTGACATGATTACTTATAACTCTGACTGTACATGGTTCCCAGGGTGCTTTTTCCGGAGAGGATGAGATAAGAATTGGCCCAGTGTTAGGCAAATTTAATTGGATCTGATTCTAAAACTATTATTGCAACAGACAGTAATTTAGCCTGAATGAGATCGCCAACTTTTTAAAATTTAATATTAAAAGGTTAAAGTTCACTGCAAAGCAATGAAATCATTCAGATTTGCTCTTTCATTTGAAACTCATCAAGATCGTAGATAAAGTCAGTGTCGGACTGGCCCACCAGAATACCAGGAAAACTCCCGGTGGGCCAAGGTGTCAGTGGGCCCTCATGCTGCTAAATTTTTGGCCTATTTCATGGCCATTCACTATTTCTATGAGAAAAAAGAGGCTAAATACATGGAATAATTGATTATAGTATGTAAAGAAAACAAAGTAGGAGAATAGAGGTTGATTGAGTAGATGAAGTTCTAAAGTTTTTGGGTGGGCCCCTGGTGTCCCAGTCCGACACTGGATAAAGTACAGTATCAAAGTACAGCCAAAATTTTGCCCTGGGGTAATATACAAATAGTAATTTTCCTATTTCTTGACATAGGAAAGTTTGTGGCCTTCAATATATGCAGCCCTAGATTATTTGCTAAATGTGGCTTTCCTTTAGCTGCTTTGCAAACTTGGTTTGTTTAGGATTTGAAAACTAGCTGTAGTTGGGGTCACTTCCATGACCCATATAACCCATGAAGTTATTTTTGGCTTATCCATAATGTTAGCTATTCAACAATAACCCTGCAGCAAGTGTGAAAGCATTAAGGGGCACAAAATTGCACCTTCATCACTCAATCCCATTGGATTTGTTTCAGTGGGACTGTTGTGCTGGATTTGTGTAAAGAGGAACCCTGGCAGGTAAAAGGAAACTCAGCCATAGGGCAGGCAGTATTTACTGGGCTCCTTTGTACACTGAGATCGTTTGCACAACTTCTGAATGACTGCATGTTAAGGGTGAGTAGAGGGCAAGCGTCGGGAAACATTGTAATCATGGGCAGATACAGATGCTTGCAGATATTCTTGTATTGTAAATCAGGCCTTCACTGTCTACTGATACTACATTAGAATTAGGAATTCCAGATAATCTTTCCATTATTTGAATCACCACACTTTAAGTCTACTTAAACAGTTGAAAGATTTAATAAACCCAACAGGTTTCTTTTGCCTGCACTAAGGATCAATTATATCTTAGTTGGTGTCAAATGCAAGGTACTATTTTATTACAGAGAAAAAGGAAATCATTTTTTAAAATGTTAATTATTTGATTAAAATGTCTATGGGAGTCTATGGGAGAGGACCTTTATGGATAATGGGTTTTCGGATTACAGATTCCATACCTGTATTAGTGTCATTGCACACATGCCTAAATTGGGTCATAAAAGACTTGTATGTAAATTTTCTAGCCATAATCCCCGCGCATTCATGCCCATCACCACACAGGTGGGGCAGCTGTGGGTTGGACTGAACCTTCCTCGGTTTGCATATTTCGACAGATGGGGAAAATACCATATCTGTCATTTGTGTCATGTATACTTACACTAGGGATGCATCAAATCCACTATTTCGTCTGAATCCTGAACCAAATCTGAACCTTAATTTGAATATGCAAATTAGGGTTAGGAAGGGTGAAAGAGCACAGTGCACTGCACATTCAGTGAAACATTTCTTACTTCCTTGATTGTCTGATGAAATGTCATGTGATTGTAAGGATTCAGTTCAGTTTCAGAATTGTGAACCGATTCCAGGAATTGGTGCGTCCTTAACTGAAAGAGAAAGCATCTCTGTGCTGTTAACAAAAACAAACTTCATTCATGCTTCATTTTTATTTTAATGAAAATACAATACAATTAAATATATAAACATAGATCCAGTACACATATTTCCATACAGCAAACATAAAATATTGCCCTTTTATGCTGTTTCAAGGCAGTCAAATATGCTAAAGAAATCAGACCAAGATTGACTGATCTTTACTTAATTCTCCTTGAATTTGCAGAGCAAAGTAGTTAATGGGGTGGTGTTATCCTTTATTGTCTGTTTTTTTGTTTGTTTTTTACTGGCTCCTATGATTCAATGATAGAATGTAAGTATATATATTTTTTTAATGCTATATCAAGCGTTTTGTTTTAAGTTGAAGTGACGCATCCCCTCAGTTATAAGTAATAATGACAAAAATGTTTCAACCAAGTGAAAGAATGCAGATGGACATTGCAGTGTATGCTAAATGTGCATGGGTTGAATTATTTTATTATTGTAAGTGAAAATATTCCGCAGTACCACATCCTGTTTGAACTTTTTCATGTGTTCTTTCTGCAATTATTAAGTTTCTGCCCCAGTAATTTGTATACATGTAAGAACATGTGGTGCCTAGTACAGAACACATCTGTGTTGCAGCACTCACAAACTGAAATTCATAAACACTCTCTAGAATATGTGGCCAAACAGAGTAAAAGGAGAAGTGGCATATATCTTTGCAACAAAATAACTACATTTGTACATTTGTGCAAACTATAAAACATGGCATCTGTGTATTTATTGGTGGCTGATATGCTCTAGGTTCACATAGGGGCAGATTTCCTAAATTCACATGTATAATTCGAAGTTCAATCGAATTTTAATTAAATTAAAATCTTCAAATATGCAAATTTGGCAAATTCGACCATCGAATAGTCGAATTCGAATAATTCGAATATTCGAATAAAATTTTATTCGAATATTCGACTATTCGATGGTCGAATTCCTTCCCCTTTAAATTTTTATTTGACCACCTACTTCGCCAGAACCAAGCTGCCGAATTGGGAATCATTAGTTTAGATCGAATAAAAAAAATTATATTGATCGATTAAATCATTCGAATTGATCAATTCGATCTATTCGAACAATCGATCAAATTTTTCCTATTCGATCGTTCGACCAATCGAATTGCGGTAAAATCCTTCAACTTCGATAGTCGAATTCAAAGGATTTTACTTCCCTTTTATTCACATGGTCGAATTTCAATTTTTTTTTAATTCAAAATTCGACCAATGATAAATCTGCCCCTAAATGTATATTGAACACATGCAAAGGAAAATTGTCTGCACAAAGAACTATTCATAAAGAGCAGATAATAAGATACAGTGCTTACCATATCATGTTGAGTAATTTTTTCACATTTATTGCCCCTTTATCAAGGTATAAATACAAATCCACAGTCCTATTTAAATACAATAGGAGCACCTCTAGTCATTCTGCCACATAAGACAAAATAAGAAACATCATCCCATTTCCCAGTCAGTGGTCTATATATTATTAACATGTATATATAACATAAGGCCCAGAGTGATACTTTCCCTAAACCAAATGGCCCCTGTGAAGCTGAAAACGCTGCAAAAATGCTTACAGATTCCTCCAACCTAATGCTTCTCTGCTTTTGAAAGATTGTGGAAACATATTGGTTCATATTCAAATAATTAAAGTGCTTTCATTCCTTCTTTGAACTTCTGGACAAATGTAAAGGCATGCAGATATAAGTGTATTTATTAGAATTTGTCCAAAAATGGCAAAATATCAACTGCAAAATCATAGCGAATAAGGAGAAGTTTGTAAGAAACTCATATTTGCAAAATAGTTTGTACTGTAATTCAGACTGTGGTCAGTTTTGCCACTTGCAGTACATTATCATTCATATGGTGCCCATGGGCTGTCTAAGTTTTCTAGCCAGTTCTTTGTTGAAATCACTGCTAATGTAATACAGAAAGGGAAACATTTATAAGCATGTATCTTAGAAATCACACTCGCTGGAGCATAACTATTCCAGTTTGATTACATTATACAAACTTTTTAACATTAAGGGAACAGTTGGGTCTGATTAATCCTCCCTAGAAATGTACTTGCTAAAGTCAATGATTAATGTAAGCCTACCACAAATACATTTAAATTAGTTTATATGTAAATAGGCAAATACAGTAAGTAGATTGTGTGTAAGACTTACCATACCATAAGTTCTTAAAATTACAGGACTACGCAGCTTCCAAGTGCCTTGTTAACAAAGTGCAGGGCAACCTGTCTTACTGGTTGCATAAAGATCGGAACCTCTCCCATGCATACAGCATTGTATGTGTTTCACCAGGCTGGATTCAAGAGGGCAGGCTTGTCCATTTGGACATAAAAAAAAACAATGCATCCAGATTCAGGTGCATACAGTATATCTATTTACTCTTAATTAGTTTGCTGAACTTAGTAGATTTTTACCCATTTTCAATTCTTCATAATGTGTACTTTCAAAAAATATGACATTATTGGGTCAACTTACTTGTAGGGGCTTTTTGGCCTTGCTGATCTGTGCAGCGATATAACTTCAAGGCAATATTCATGCAAATATAGAAAGCTTAGGTTAAAAAACATATATACGTGTTTATATTTAGTGCTCCAATAGTGTTCCTTGGAAAAGATACATGCCCCTCCCCCCCAGGATATGCTATTTATGTAAAATGAAACAGCACAACATCTTCAAGGCAGTTAACACAAATAATGTGCATAATTTGGCATGGAATTAATATAGTTTTGTGAACCTGGAAGATTTATCATTTGCTCCAGAGCTGAGTATATGCAATAAAACATTTTACTGGAAAAATTATCTGTGTGCCAAAAGAATACACCCCCCGTTAATCATGCCTTAAAAATGCACTCTGCATTTGCAAATTGCAATGCAATAAGTGTCTAATGAAACATATTACATTGTAGTATGTGAATTGTTGTTCTTTATAGATATTTTTTCCGGTCACGACTTTTATTACTTTTGCCCCTTAGTATTAAATATATACAAAAATCTGTGAAACTGCCAAGTACTGCAGCACTGCATAACATCATTAATACAACATGCATGTGATGGATGGAAGTCTTTAAATTCCTTGTACAATTAATTTATAACATCAAAAACATCTTTTCACCTCTTTTGGCGGCAGCATTCTTGCAGAGTTCCATCTGCTTACTTCACTCAGCTCTGTTAGGTCAATTTGCCATGGGGAAATGTCCTTTCTACCTCTTTCCCTCTCCACCCAGACACAGCAGGCCGTCTACTGAACATCTCATTAGTACAACTGAAACTATCAAGAACAAACACATTTATAGATGCCATTTCATTGCATCCATACATCCGGCCTTAAAAGTTTCAGATGTAATTTTTTAGCTAAGTGACTTTTTATTTGCAAGAAACTACAGTTCTAATAGATTTCTGAAAAAGTTTTCATTTTTTATAGACTTTAAAACAAAAGAAGCACTTTCTTTGATCAGAGTTAAGTAAGCCTTCAAGGCTGCATTTGTAATAATCCTCTATACCCAACAGCAAATTGTTACTAAGTGCATAGGAAGAAAGACTGTAATGTTCTCTTGCATTTAAAATAAAGAACATTGGGTAAAACAACAGAAATTAAAAACATGGGTTTTCATAGAACAAAAATTACACCCACAACCTTTACTCAATTTTTTTTTTGCAAATGTTCAGACATACGTTTATTCATGGCAGTTGTGAATAAGTTGTACAATAATGTAGGTACATGTGCTATGGCAATTTCATATTCTTTTCATTCTTTGAATATTTTTCTTTTTAAATCTGAATAGAACACTAATCCCAAGATATGTGTATGATCTCATCATTTTTATGTGGGATTCTTTGCATAGTGCAAAAAAAAAAACGGAATGGTAGGTTAACTATGCGCTTGAAGTTATGGAAATGACAGAATATTAAGTTGTAGATTTAGGAATAAATGAGGATGGTAATTGTCACAAATATTTTGATGTTCCCTACACTGCAAATAATTCACTCTACCATTTAAAATTTTATTCCTGAACCAACAAGTGTATTTTTTCAGTTGTAATATTGATGTGTAGGCAGCCATCTCAGACCATTTCCCTGCTTGTGTACTTTCAGAAAAAGCCAGCACTTCACAATGGAACTGCTTTATCCTACTCAATATAACTGAAGGTGTTGCAGTGGGACTTGGATTTTTAACTACTGAGTACTAGTCTCTTATCTACCAGGGAGCTGTTGTATTTTGTCAGGGAGTTGTTATCTGGACACATTCCCATTGTTATGCTAATAGGCTGCTGGGAGAGACTGAGATGAGATCACTTCGCCATGCAGCGCAAAAGTAAAGTGTAACTGATGTTTATCAGAGCACAAGTCACATAACTGGGGCACCTAGGAAACTGACAACATATCTAGCCCCATATAAGATTTCAAAATTAAATGTAAAAAAATCTGTTTTCTCCTTTGAAAAACAGATTTCAGAGCAGCACTATTAACTGTTTTGACAGAATGACAGAATCCTGATAATGAACCAAAAAATGATCAGGACCCCTTTAAACTGCATCTATTACAGTGATTATTAACTTTAGAGTAAGGCAAATAGTACAAACTAAGCCTTGTATTTTGTCTGAGCTACCAGTATCAAACTGTCTTTAGAAAGTATCTAGAACAATATTTGGGCATATGTACATTATACAGTAAAATCTCCATTTAACATTTTCCAGGGGGGCAAAAAAATTGTTTAATTCCGGGAAAATGTAAAATTAGGGAAATATATTATGTATCTGATATGGTTGGGACCATAGTGTAATATTTAGAACCACAGTGTAAAATGAGGCAGAAGGTATAAAATTGAGATTTCTATGTATTGTATGCCCAAAAAGGATAAAGTAAATATTTTTAAGTTTTCTCAGAGCTAATTCTTGACGTCATGGATCAAAAATCTTAAATGAGAAGTAAGCATTATACTGACGTGCTACTCACTCCTTCTATGCACATCATGCTATAGGCCATTTTACAGAGTAATCCGTTTAATAATGAATACAACTACATAACCCAGTTTTGTTCTTGGTTCCAAGACTGGCTTTCTTTTAAACATGCTGGAATAGTACAGTGATATGTATATATATAATGTGTACATGCATATATATTATTCAGATACTGTATATACAGAGGGAGAAGAGAACATTTAGTGGTTTAATTATATGCTCCTGCTTGATTAAACTTTGTTAAGAATACAAATAATAGAAGCTTGTTCTAACATACAATATTAGTCTTTCATAAAAATCCCTCTAACTAGCAAAAATCCCTAATGTCCATTGCTTTTTTGCATTTCTGTGCACTCAGCCTTATTTTAAATAGAGAAGATTTAATTCCTCCACTTAATCCTTCTGGCCCTGCTCTGAAACATAGATAATAGAGATTATTCATAACATTTGTCAGAATTCACATTACCCGCTACAGTATACACATACAACCTGAAATTGTCTTTAATGATATATTAGTTAAATATCATCAATACACACATGAATATACGCTTTATTAAAGAACTGCAGTTGAATAAATGGCCTTGTTGCTCATACATAAAGGATAACTGATAGATGGCATATTATGTATTTGTATTGCTATGATATTTGCACAATCTACATAGTAGATAATTATTGATTATAAATATATATATATATACATATATATATATATATATATATATATATATATAATATGTAAACATTTTAAACTCTATTCATAAAAATACAACAGGGTTCTATTCATAAAGGCAGTTAATGTTACAGGGAAAAAGGCGCCAGGTTTTAGCAGGAAAGTCAAAGAATAAAAGCCTATTTGCAAGAGTTTACATAAGGCTTGGGAGGATTCTGGCATTCTGGTTATTAGTTGCAGTTCACTGACAAGTTCCTCACTAAATCAGTATTACCATTTCAGAGCCCTGAGCTGCTCTGACAGGCGCATTTAGTACTGTGCTGCCTATAATATGCAATAATATTATTATTACATTTGTTCATAAAGTGTCTGCAGCACTGTGCATAAGGGCACATAATAAGAAAAAAATAATTGATATATTTGGTAATGAGGGCTTCTCCTGCAAAGGCTTACTATCTATGAGGGTTTGGGAGCTATAGGGGAGCATGTGTTTGAAAAAAAGTTTTGACAGTGATGTTAACTTTTCCCCTTTCTTTTGGCTTCCATGCTCTGCAATATTCTATACACTTGGGGGCTGATTTACTATAGGTCGAATTTGAAAGTGGAAAATACTTCGAAATTTGACCGTCGAATTAAAATGCTTCGACTCCGAATTATTATACCGAATTAAGGATTCCTGCGGTCGAAGTATAATCGTTCGAGCGAACGATAAAATAATTCGAAATGTTCAATTCGAACGATTTTAGTGTACGATCGGACGATTTTACTTAGATAAGATAAAACTTAGGAAAATGGTTTAGGCTAACATAGCACTTTGGCAGGTTTTAATTGGTGAAGTTAAAAAAAATTCAAAGTTTTTTTTTTTTTTTTAAATATACTAGAATGAATACTAGTGTGGTTTACAGTAACAGACACAGAACCAGATGCAATTCAATGTGAAAAACCTATGTCACTGTATATCACATGAAAATTCTATTGAAAACTACGGGGAAAAAATAGGAACTGAATTAGGAGAAAGACGTTTTCTCCTCATTTAGAATCTCACCCATAAGCTTTCACTTGAAGATAATAATCTGGAATTGAATAAGGAAATAAGCTTTTTCTCAAATTGAACTGGCCTATCTTTGAGAAAACATTATTTTATGGTTTATCACGTGAAAATCTATCTGCAAGATTTAATTTAAGGAGAAAAACTTTTCTCCTAATTCGGTTCCAGTTTTTTACCATAGACCTCAATTGAGTTTTCACGTGACATATGTCTTTCTCACTAAATTGCATCTGCCTTTATGGAAACATCTTAAATTGATTTACAATGTAGGTAATTAGCTTTTCTCATCAAATTGAAGCAGGTCCAATGTCGAGCAAGGGCTATTACACACAAGCTTTTCTTTTCTGCACTCCCCTGCGTTACGCCATCTTCCGTTCAGGGGACTGCAGGACTAGATACACTCAATTATTATGCAGGGGGCTGTACTCACACAGACACAGGTATGCACTAAACATACAGTAGGTGTAAATGCAACATGCTGCATCCCACCTACATTTGGCGCTTACATGCATCTGTGTGAGTACACAATAATTGAGTGCAACTACTCTTGCGCTCCCCTGCAGCTGAAGAGAAGAAAGTACAATGCAGTGTGTAAGAGCCCTAAGGGATGTATGTGCGTGCAGTTCATATGGACTGTATGTGCCCCAGCAAAACAAGCCGATAGCAAATAAAACATTTATTGTGGCTATTTGCTTTGGTATGCAAGTACTGTTTCTGATTTACAGCGTTTCTCAGATTACTATACCGATATATGTGAAACTTAAGACTTTTCTTTCACTTATATATTTAGGAGCAGATTCACTAAAGTGCGAAGTGTCTAACGCTAGCGCTAATTCGCCAGCATGATGTCAAATTGTAACCGCAAATTCACTAACACTGACTCTGGCGAATTTTCGCTAGCGAAGTAGATAGACTAGCACAACTTCGCACCCCAACGCCAGGCAAAGTTGCACACTGACGAAGGATCGTAATTACGCAAATTCACTAAGATGAACATTTTACTGAACGTTACCACTTACGCTAGATGTTACTTCGCCAGGTCAGACCTGGCAAAGTTCAATACAATAGATAGGAGGTTGAATAAAAAAATGGAAATTTTTTCTAAGTCCCAAAAAAAAGCTGGCGTGTTTTACCTTTTGTAGAGTGATAGTCTGAAAAAGAGCAACATTTTTTGGGGGGGTTACCCTCCTTCCCCCCTACATTTACTAACATATGGCAACACAACTATACAGGGGGCACATGAAGGGCAATAGGACAACTTTATTTTTTTTATTAAAGGTTTCCTTGTGTAGTGTAATGTAGTGGCTGTAACATATACTTCTATTACACTTTGAAATTTGCGCCGTATGCAAATTAGCCATCGCTAGCGTAAATGCGCTTTGCCTGGTGAAGTAATACTAGCACAACTACGCTACCGTTAGCCAACCTGAGCGTAACTTTGCACTTTAGTGAATTAGCGTAGCGCTGTTGAAAATTCGCCTGTCGAAGTGCGGCGAACGTTAGCGAAGGCAATGCTAGCGTTTTTTCGCCGCTTAGTGAATTTGCCCCTTAGAAACAAGAGGTTTATATTTAAAAAAAGTGACTATCAATAGCAATTTTAGCCTTTTACACATTTGTATTTATCCACAGTAAATAACTATAAAACCAGCCCCATTTTTTTTTAAACAGGAGCTTTCAATATCTTTATACATAAAGAGGGTGACTATGGTACAATTCACAAAGATGTAATATGATTTTTTTAAATTTGTGCTTGAACTATCACTCCATTTGCACCTTAAGTAAAAACTAAGCAATCTATTGCTGTATAACATTTTGTAATTCACATCAGTGCCTGTGCTGTTTGAATCAAAGCCAGTTAACACAGCTTTAAGTATTTGCACTGTGCGCGTAAAGCAGAGCGCTCAAAGGAAACCTATACAACATGGGGAAAACATACAAACCCAACAGTAATGTACTACATTTTATAAGCTGGCATGGGACCTTTCACCTTAAATTGCACCAGGCAGGTGAGAAGAAAAGTACTTCTGTTGTGAGCTGTTTATTTATTCATTTACTTTGTTTTTGCTACAAGTTGATTTGAGGCTCTTTCTAGGGTGTGGGCTTAACTTAATGTGTATTAGGACTTCTGTCCAAAATGTAGCTGGATAGGGGCTCCCTATCTCTAGCTACAGGACCACTATCAGGGGGCTCAGGGGGTACTGCTGTACCGGGACTAAGCCTTAAGGGGGCCCAGCTGTGCTGCACTTTTCGAAATAGCAGCCCCCCTTGACAGCGTCAAAGCCATGTCACTTCTCCTGAAGTGCCGAACAGCTGGAGTCCCGAAGCCAGCGAAAAGACCCAAAGTCACGAAAGGAGTCGAAATTAGAGTTCTGAAGTGATAAAAAGACCCAAAGTCATGAAAGGAGCCGAAGTTGAAGTCCTGAAGCCACGAGTTCTGTTCTACTGAACACCAATGTGTGTTTTTTATTTTTTTTAAAGGGCAAGGAAAGGCAAAAAAATAAAATCCAATTTTTACTTTCTTTAATGAAAAAGAAATCTATCTCCACTATACTTTAATTAAAAAATTTGCTGTGGATAAGAATTGTCAGATGTTCCCTAACTTCTGGCAGGGAAACAATCATACTTATGAACAGCAGGGGGAGCCCCTGCCTTACTTACCAGCCATGCAGAACTCAAGCAGCTTTGTTTTTTGATCATTTATGACAATCCCTAAGAAGCCCAGATCACACTGAGCATGTGTATGTAGTCTAGTCTTGCAAAGATGTATAACAAAGTTACAAGATGACAGCCCCCTTTGCCCAACTTTGAAAGCATAAATAATTTGTTTGATTAGGCTTGTGGTGCAGTAAGTTCATGTTTATGTTTCGTATATAAAATACAGCATTTCTAGCCTTATTCTATTTTACACTTGCCCTTTAACCCCTGGCCACCAATGTATTATTTCACCAATTTTGAGGTATATTACAATTATTACAATGTCTGGGTTTTTTTTTTGTTTTTTAATAACCATAATATTATTATTAATAATAATAATAATAATAATAATAATAAAGTAGTGAAAATATTAAATAAAGTAACAGTGAGATGACAATATTAAACTCTGCTTACAAAATTTCTGCTTGCAAAATATATTGGAGTGTGTGGAAAATGCCTTTGTTCTTTGGTTCTTCATGTATGAAAAATCAGATTACACACTTCTGAGAAGCACTGCTGGGAAAGTAGAAAGAGAATGTATGCAATGAGAATACAAGAATGCATCTGAAATGCAAAAAGTATGTCCAAGCTCATGTCTGACAAAACCAAAATATCTTATGTGCAGAGATTTCCATTGTTTTCATTTTAATTGTAAATAATTTGGAATGTTTAATTGGCTCAGTGATTAAATAGTTTAACACATATTAATGATCCATTGCACATGATTCATGCATAAAAGAGTGATGCAGTGCAGTGATGCATTATACGAGATACATGAATTATATGCTGGGGATGTTTATTTGTGTTTCCAGATGTGCCTCTGGAATGATGAATTGGGGTTTTATGTTATCCATACTCTATCATTCCATAAAGTCCATAGGTTCAGTGTCAATGTGGTGAGAAACATACTATAAAAGTTAGCCTCATCACTATCATCAGACATTATTATTATTTGCTTAATGTGATGCTTCTTTGGAAATATATCTGTAGAGAATATAAGTAAAAGAAAGCAAAACATTTTTTTGTGATCATTTCTTTTTTGAGGGCAGGTTTTTGAAAGAAGCATCAATAGCAAACAAAGCAGTGGATTATAAACTCCAAATAAAGATTAGATTATAAATACAGGAGTTGGTCGCTACACTGAAACACTAGCAGCATCCTGATCAAAGCTACTGTAGTTGCTAACGGGTTGCTACTGGTAACTGCATTTCATGTTCAGTTTTGTACCTGTGTTTGATGCACGGCCCTATGGTCCAAACTGGTGATACATAAATTATTCAATATCAAGATTGATTTTCCTGCTGTTCATTAAAGTGTTTTAAATTATTTTGATTATGAATGACAAGCAATATTAGATTCTGAAAGTGATACACTTTAATAATGGTATTTATTGAAATACAATTTCCTTGGTTGTAAAAACAAAACGGTAATAGAAATAGAGCAAGATATTGACAGATAGATAGAAATAGAAAGATGATAGTTAGATAGATAGATTAGATTAGATAGATAGATAGATAGATAGATAGATAGATGATAGATAGATAGATAGATAGATAGATAGATAGATAGATAGATTTGTCCCTATGCTATATTGCACCTGTGCAAACATAGTGATTTTGTATTAAATATAAATATTATGAAAAGTATCTTGCAGTAAGGATTCTGTTTTAATAAATAAGGGACTGGTGTGAATGATGTATACTCTTTATATAGAGCTATGGATATGTTCATATATTTATAAAACTAAAAAATAATAATAATTAGTAATAGAAGTGATTGTGAAATAATGTTTATGACATTGAGGCTGCCAGCTCATGTGCCCCACCCCAGTCAATGACAACTTGTCACTAGACTCCACCTCCTAGTATGTGCTGCATACCTTTTACTTCCTGCTTTTGGCCTCAATCAGGTAGAGTGTCTATGGTTCATTGAGGGGTGCAGGTCTGGGTCGGCTCACCAGGTTTTTTTCCAGTTTCCTACTGGCCCTGGCAGTCCAATTGGATCAGATGTCATTCTCTTAAAACTCCTAGGCAATTTATTTATTATCAGCTGTTTTCTGTACCACAGCCTTAACACAACAGAACTTTCCTATTGGTATAAAACATGTGTCATTCTTAAATACAGAAAAATAAAAATGGAAACCACAGATAAAGAGGATTCAACAACCTGTCCACATATCTCTCAAAAACTTTATTGTATGACATATTTTTTGGAAAATGTAGCCTAAGGTAAAGAAAAAACTATATTGTATGACATATTTTTTGGAAAATGTTGCCTAAGGTAAAGAGTATTTCATTGTGTTGTTAGAAAGTGACAAATGATGCAGAAAGACAGGCTCCTGTGCAATGAAGTGGCAAGCGCAGTATTATTCCACAACTCGTTACAAGGGTTTTGACTTACATTTGATATTCCTGAATTCCTGTATGTAAGTTGGTTAATAGGGCCATGACCAAGTAACTGAAATATTTCTTCCTGCCATTACTCATGATTTGTTCATTTCCAACATTTTCCAACAGTTGTTTTTAGAAATCCTGGTTCCTTTGAAAAGAAACTTTTAAGTATACTCTGTTTTAAAGACTCATTTGTGGCGGACTAGAGGTCGATCCAAGGCAGATTCAGTTCAGTGGAAAATAAGTATAACCTCATGTTGCAGTTTATCTCCACATTGCCCTAAATGGAGTGATCTTTTTTTTAGCTCAATTAGTAACCAAGAACAATTAACCACACAGTACACAAGGGAAAGAAACAGCAATCATGTGTATTGTTCAAATAGGTATCTGTTTGCTTGATTGTGTTTCAAAATGATTTCAAAATGATTTAATACTTAAACATTCCATTTTATGAATGTAGTTTCAATTCCTAGCACTCAATGAGTCATATTTAATTAAATTAGATAAACTTATCTCTTGGTTTTTCTCATGAAAACCCAATAGAAGTCTATGGGGAATTTTGGAATTGCTTTAGTAGATACATTTTTTGAAGCACTTCAGAAACAAGCAGCTTGTACCAAAGGGAACATGTAGCACAGCTTAGTCTCTCTCAGCATAGACCCTGGGCCTAAGCTTTCCCTAATTTGCCAACACACTGTGAGACTGCCCATAGGACGTCTTCCTCCTACAGATATACTTCCCCTGAAAGAAACTTTATTAGTCTCACACACACACTCACACAAACATAAACACAACAATGAAAAAGCATAACAAAACACAATGCAATGCATGTTGAATTAAAGGAACAGTTCAGGGTAAAAATAAAAACTGGGTAAATAGATAGGTTGTGCAAAATAAAAAATGTTTCTAATATAGTTAGTTAGCCAAAAAATGTATATATAAAAGCTGGAGTGAGTGGATGTCTCATATAACAGAATACAACACAACATCCTGCTTTTCAGCTCTCTAAATCTGAGTAAGTCAGCGACTTGAGGGGGGGCCACATGGGACATAACTGTTCAGTGAGTTTGCCATTGATCCTCAGCATTCAGCTCAGATTCAAAAGCAACAGTTATGACCCATGTGGCCCTCCCTCAAGTCATTGGTAACCAGGGTAACCAGTCAGTGTAAACAAAAGAGAGCTGAAAAGCTAGGTTAGACTTACAGTCACTCCAGCCTTAATACATTACATTTTTGCCTAACTAACTATATTGAAAACATGTTTTATTTTGCACAGCCTATCTGTTTACCCAGTTTTTACTTTTATACTGAACAATTCCTTTAACTGTTAAGAGCAGTTAATTCAACATGCATTGCATTGTGTTTTGTTATGCTTTTTCTTATAATTCCGCTATTTGTTGCAGTGTTTTAAACATCGTTAGAATAATAATAATGTTTGACTTGAGGAAATTTCCCCACTTCCAAGGTAAATTGGGGATGAACTAGAAGTCTGGATATATTTAATTAAAAAGTTGAACAAAATGAACACACCTACTAGATGTTTATTGCTTAAAGGACCAGTAACATCAAAAAATGTTAAAACAAATTTGTAAGTATACTACGAAAAAAAAACATAAACACATATTAAACTTTAAAATCTCAAAGTCTTTATTATGAAACAACTTACGGAAACTCCAATTGCGCTCCTCTTCAGAAAAGGCAACAGGGTGACTATCCATCGTTCGGCACTTGATTTCTCCTCCCTGCCTATCTCCTATAAGAAAGGATGGATCGCCTGCTCGCCTTTTCTGAAGAGGAGTATCCGAAGAGTATCGGTAATAAGTAATACTACTTTTTTCTAGTATACTAGTTTTTTTTATTTATTTTTTTACATTTTTTTAATGTTATTGGTCCTTTAAAGGAACAGTAACATCAAAAAATGAAAGTGTTTTAAAGTTATAAAAATATAATGCAGTGTGTCCCTGCACTTGTAAAACTGGTGAGTTTGCTTCAGAACCACTACTATTGCTTATATAAACAAGCTGCTGTGTAGCTATTAACCATGGGGCAGCCATTCAATGGAGAAAAGGCTCAGGTTACACAGCAGATAGCAGACAAGCTCTGTAGAACATAATTTTATCTGTTGTCCACTATTTAACCTGTGACATATAGCCTTATTTCAATTTCCACTGTTGCTTCATAGCAGCGTGTTTATATAAAATATAGTAGTACTTTTGAAGCAAACAGATCAGTTTTACCAGTGCAGGGCAATACTACATGATATTTTCATTACTTTAAAACACTGTAAATTTTTTATGTTACTGTACCTTTAAATGAACAGTTCAGTGTAAAAATAAAAACTGGGTAAATGGATAGGTTGTGAAAATAGAAAATGTCTCTAATATAGTTAATTATTCAGCAATGAAATGTATATGGAGTGGCCAAGTATCTAACAAAACAGAACACAACTTCCTGCTTTTCAGCTCTCTAACTCTGAGTTAGTCAGCAACTTGAAAGGAGCACATGGGACATAACTATTCAGGGAGTCAGGCCCGGACTGGCCATTTGTGGGTTAGGGCAAATGCCAGAGGGGCTGCTATAAGGTCCCATAGAAAGTCAGTGTTTAGTGGGCTGGTGGGGGCTGTTTGGGCCTCTATGTGGGCTGATGGGCCTCTTGTGTACCTGAAATGCCAGGGCCTATTTTCATTCTCAGTCCAGCCCTGCAGGGAGTTTGCAACTAATGAGATGTGGGACTTGATGTGCCCTAAATCTTACTAAACTCCAAATGCAGTAAATCCAAAAAAAATAGTGTTTTTAGTGCAAAATCGTAATTTTACAAAAACACAAATTTTTCAAATTCGTTATACCCCAATGATGGAAAAAGTCCAAATCCAAAAACCCAGGCATCTCACACCTGCCAAGGTTGCAAATAAGTCAATGGAAGAAGTGCAAATGGAAGATGTTTTGATCTGCGCTAGGTTTGTGCAATAACCTGAAGATTTTGTGGCTTTCAGCTAGAAAATTCAAAAGATTCGTAAAATTCCCACAAACAAAAATTTCTGGAAAAATGTTGTTTGTTTTCGGGAAAGCTTCTGATGAAGTGGCGGGGCTCCACGGGGCTCAAGTGGGCAGCCAAGCGTTTGTGATATGCTGCTGTAATCCTGGAGATTTTAATGTTTATTAAATAAATTTTGATTTTTTTTACAATTTTAAACTGGCTTCTCAGTGCTCTGTTTTTTGCATCTACAAAAATAGGGTTGCATCACAACTAAAGGTGGCCCTGATCTTGAGAGAGGTAATTATTGCTTGTCTTAAACTTTGTATTTTGTTTATTTTAATGTAATGTATGAGAGTTAGTAGCATAAATAAAAGCATAAATATAAGTAGCAGGGGTTTTCAAAGGAAATAAACAATTCTGACTTATTCTGAATTATAATCTTTCACTTGTTTTACTGTATAGTAAAACCAGATGTTGCACACTTGTTGTGTCTTTTGCAATAAAGACATATGAATAGAGTTTCATGGGTAGGGAAATACTTCCAGAGTGCATCACTGTAGAGTAAATGCACCACTGGAAATGTATTTTTAGCAATATACTACCACCAAGAGACAACATGCTACTGAGGTATCCATATGTTTAGTGGCACTAGAACAAAGGTCTCTGTATGCACTCCAACTACAATTGTAAGTCTGTTAAAGGCCAAACAGTGATACTTCTGTTGTTGATATTGTCAAGCATTAGTACAGGCAGGGTCAGACTGGGCCAGTGGGGCACTGAAAAAAAAACTGGTAGGACCTGGCTCTTATGGGATACACCAGCCCAGGTCTGCATCCACATCTGCTTAATGCTTAATTCCAAAACCCCCATTGTTGGAGGTTGTGGTAAAAAAAAAATGTGCGCACTTGATGAGCGTGCATGCACACAACCACAGCGCCATCGCATGCACACAAACGCGGCACCTCACGGATGTGCATAATTGTGGCGCACGCACCATCGTGGTGGGGAGCAGTAGCCCCCCAGTCTGACATTAAATGAAGGGTTCCTGTGCCTACCAATAAGCTTGCACGCAGGCCCGCCATCAGGGGCCATCTGTGCCCTTACGAGCGCAGTAGCGAGGGCTCCCGAAGTCCTGCGGTTGAATGCGGAAGTGCCGAACGTCCTGCGAAGTCCTGAAGAGGCGGAAAGACCCGAAGTCA
>CM044431.1:71796471-71807381 GCA_024363595.1 Xenopus borealis | reverse complement strand
ATTTTTTTTTTTTTTTTTTTTTGGATTAAAGGAGTCGTTCACCCTTAAGTTAACTTTCAGTATGTTATAGAAAGGCTTCAATTGGTCTTGTTTTTTTTCTTTTGTTATAGTTGATGAATTATTTGCCTTCTTCTTATTCTTTGCAGCTTTCAAATGGGGAGGGGTCACTTATCCCATCTAAAAAAACACATTCTCTGTAAGGCTACAAATGTATTATTGTTATTTTTATATTCCTCATCTTTCTACTCTCGATATTACAGTCTCTCATTCAAATCAATGCATGGTTGCTATGGTAATTCAGGCCCTAGCAACCAGATTGCTGAAATTGCAGAGCTGTTAAATAACTCAAAAATTATAAATAATAGCAAATGGAAACCAATTGCAGGTTATCTCAGAATATCACTCTCTGCATAATATTTAAAGGTGAAAAGCTTTCTTTGGGGGGACGACCAGTATACAAGGGGAACTACAAAGGGCTCTACACATTGTATGATCCCCAAGGGCAGCTTGGGTACTGCAGTGATATAGAAAAAAAGCATTGCACCCCAAAAATTAATCTCTTTTTGTCGGGGTATATGACATACAGGGAGCTGGTTGGTGTCTCCTTTAAAGGTGAGTTGGCAAAATGCATCATGGGAAAATTTACATCTTTGTTATGCACAATATGTCTTCCAACTCCAAGTTGGGAGTTCTGGGATTTTGAATTCAATAAGAACTAAAGGGCTGCTAGTAGGCTAATAATTCTATGGACCCGATACAGACTCCCACTACTCTATGTATAGAGGTTACTTTGGCTGCAACATAATTTTGGTTCTACTGTAATTCTTTTCTGTCTTTCTTTTTGTTAAGTCAAAGTCCATGTTGTTCAGTCTATAAATCAGGATGTTTGTGATTGTCCAGCTGTTGTTGAACCACATGTCCCAGCATCCCATGACAGCTGAAGGCGTGTAACTAAAAACAGGAGATTTTGCTTTTCAGTTGAAAAGCTGAAACCTTATGACTGGTTCTCTTTTTGAACTTTAAAAGTATGGCAAGTGAGAATCATGCACTAAAAACATATACTATTAAATTATAGTCTCTGTAGATTGACTACAACTCCCAGTGGCCTCAGCTATAACAGACAGAATCAGCACTAATGTACAAATTGTACCACACAGAAGCCTGTGGAGCGACCCTGAGACAGGTGCAGTGGAAAAGGGCATGACTAGGACTAAAAATGGCATATTTTATATACTGAACTTATCGCACCAGCCTAAAGTTTCAGCTTGTCAATAGCAGCAATGATCCAGGACTTCAAACTTGTCACAGGGGGTCACCATCTTGGAAAGTGTCTGTAACACTCACATGCTCAGTAGGCTCTGAGCAGCTTTTGAGAAGCTAAGCTTAGGGGTCGTCACTAATTATCCAGCAGATAATGAGGTTTGTCTATAATATAAGATGATGCACGGGATTCTGAGCTGCCATGTAGTAATTATCCATAATAATTATTAATCAGCCTTATACTGTGACATTTCTATTCTATGTGTACTGTATATTGTGAGTGGGTCCCTAAGCTCAGTAAGTGACAGCAGCACAGAGCATGTGAATCTGTGAATCAGCAGAAAAGAACATGGGGAGATACTGGGGCATCTTTGGAGACACAGACACATTTCTAGCTACTTCTTTAGTTTAACTTTCCTTGTCCTTTAAAGGTATGAGCTCCTTTCACTTCATTATAGTTGTGCATATCTATATAGATATAGATCTATATAGATACCTCGGTGCCTAATAATATTAGATCTAAATGACAGAAAAAAAAATTTAAAATAAATATGCCCCTCAGCCACTGCACAACACTGGTGGAGCTGGGGGAAGGGTGCAGGCCTTGGAGTATGACAGGGAGGAAGTGACATCACATCGTTATGTTGAGGGCACTGCAAGATCCAGTGACTAGGGTGGCACCAGACATAAGTACAGCCCTGCTCTGTACCATTAATTTCCTCCAGCCTCGTGTTCTGGATTAAGCACTACTGTACCTTTTGACACAGGGGAGCCCTGGAATTACTTCCACCACTGGCTAAGCAGTAAATAAGGGGTTTCCACAGCTGCAGCACAGATGCATTAAAAGAAGCAGGTGCAGGTTTCTCTAACTCCCCCTGGCAACTCCATCAAATCTAAAATTTGGCATTGTGGGTAAAAACACAGAAATACGTTTGGAAGTACACTTTAGTCACTACTTCTGCAGTAGGTACTGTAAATGACCCCTTAAGCAAGAGAGCACAAGCATGCAAATTTTGGTTTCTCCTATTTTGCATATGCCTTCTGTTTATGTAAGGTTATAAAAAGGTGTTAGATAAGCCCAAAACATTTAACCTAGATCACTATGTTGCTGTACAATGCTTTGCCCTCAAGGAGCGCTATACAAATAAAAATATACATACATACAAGTTATGCTACAATGAAGATGTGAGCATGAACCGATTAATCCACAAGGCAGGGTGAGAATGACGATTCCTCCGTCCAGCTTACCACTCTGGTCACGTGGTCAACCAAATCAACAAAAAGGAAGCACATCGGCTGGATGAAATAGGATCGGTGCTAAATCAATTGCAGCGAATAAAAACACCTTTATTGAAATTCTTCTAAAAACAGAATGAAAAACAGTCCCAAATGGTGGTTATAGAAAATCTATGGGAGGAATGAAAAAGCAGGGGAGTGCATGGCTTTACGCTTATGACTACAGCGGTCACTTCTTCAGAAGCCAGAGGCGCTCCCTGCTGACAAGCCATATAAACACACACGCTGTTTCATCCAGCCAATGTGCTTCCTTTTTGTTGATTAAGTTATGCTACAATAATTAATTACAACAAATTAGATCACTGTCAAAAGGGATGTAGAAAGTCCATTTTGGTGCACACTACTCTCTCTTTTTGTGGATCAACTCTGCTGTGGAAAATCCATTTGTACAAAAGTAATCACAAAATAAAGGGAATTACAAAAATATTCCTGCGCATTACTCAGGTTTTATAAAGATACATGGGATGAGAGAATTGCAACAGCTGGCGGTGACAAGTTTCACTTAATTTCACTTCACACTAATTTAAACATCCTTATGGTCTATAATGGTACCCAACTTTTTTGATCAACACAACTGACTGCATAGACAAAAATGATAGTCCATAAGATGCACAGCCAGTTTAAGTTGGTGTATAGTGTTCGGCTACAGCAGTGATCCCCAACCAGTAGCTCGTGAGCAACATGTTGCTCCCCAACCCCTTGGATGTTGCTCACAGTGGCCTCAGAGCAGGTGCTCATTTTTAAATTCCATGCTTGAATGCAAGTTTTGGTTGTATAAAAGACAGGTGTACCACCAAACAGAGGCTCCTCTAGGCTGCCAGTTCACATAGGGGCTACCAATAGTCAATTAAAACCCTTATTAGGCACCACCCAGGAACATTTTTAATGCTTGTGTTGCTCCCCAACTATTTTTACACCTGAATGTTGCTCACAGGTGAAAAAGGTTGGGGACCGCTGGGCTACAGTATGCCATGCTAGATGCAGTGTTACTGCGAACACTGGATACTCAACCTGTGACCCTCCAACTTTCCCTGAATAGGTCCCAGAACCCCCTGCACAACTCCTGGTTGGGCATTTTTTAGAAGAACCTTTAGTCAGACCTTCATAGGTGCTCACTGGTTTTAAGTGCTTTCTACCTACTTAGTTAAGTTCAGTATTCTTAGAAATAGGATCAGCCTTGGTTCTTGTTGCCATGTTGACACAGTTGAATTGATTCTATTTACAGTACATCATTACTCAGGATTAGGATTCGGATACAGGCATTTATTAAAACTACAAATGTTTACAATTAGGTTTTTGTTGACAAAGGAAATGAAAAAAGGCACAGTTTGTACAGGCTAATTGCTATGAGGGAGGGGGTCTACAATCCTTTTGTTACTGCCCAAAAAAGGACTGTAATGTTTGCTGAACTCATTGACAAGCCAAAGAATTCTAATAGTCTCTGGGATGCACCATGTCAGGGCCTGGGTTTTGGCACTTGCTCTGCTGTTTTTCAGTGTCTGATTACATACATTACATTTGTACTTTATGGCTATAGTAAACTACTATATAAATGTTAATCCTCGTCTTCAGAAATTTTTATACTGGATTTTCTGACATGGTTTCTTGTACTCTCTTTCCTTGTAATGTACTTCTCTGCAGAATATGCTGCCACCAAATAAACACATGTTGTTATTATTATTATTATTAATAATATTAATAATAATAATGGTGTCTCTGCCTAAATGAAGTGAACATCAGTTATTTTATCATTCATTAAATCTACATATTATTTTCAAGAAGGCAGTGTAATTGTATGCACTAAGAGTACATTTTTGTGTTTAATTAGTTTTCGGTGAAATGAGTTTTCACTCATATTGAATGAATCTGGCAATATTTCACTTCACAGAGACATTTTCAAATCCAAGGAAAAATCATTGCCATATTGTAACTTCCTTGGTAGAAACTGAAAAAAACTACATGTTTTGTATCTATAGAATGCATGGTGATAAACATGAGTAGTGGATCAGAGTTGTGGGGTTATGTAGTAAAAGGCACTAAGTTTGCCCAGGAGCAGTAACCCATAGCAACCAATCAGCAGGTAAAATGTACTGGTCACCAGTTTAAACCTAATATTGGTTGCTATTAGTGATGGATGAATACATTTGGCAGGCATGGATTTGCAGCATTTTGACTCCCACAAATAAATTCACAAAACTGCGGCAAAAATTCACCTCCAAAAAATCTGCGCAACAAATAAAATTTGGCGTGCTTCAAAATTGTCGCAAATATAACATTGTTGCGCATCACAATTATTTGGACTCCCACTGACTTCAATGCATTTGGACAAAATAAACGCACGTATAAAAAGTGTCGCTTGCGTCAAAATTTACGCACGTCAAAATAATTTTTACTTCATTTACTTCAATGTGTTTTGGGAATGATTCAGCCATTGCTATGAGTTACTGCTCTTGGGCAAACTTAGTGCCTTTTATTATATATGGGGCTTAGACATTTAAATGCTCCTGGAGTTCACCTGAGGATTCTTTATGCCATAAGCATAACTGAGAGAATAAAACCATTGAGACCCAAATACAGAACGTTACAGTAAAACCTAGGTCAAAAGTGCATATATTTCTGTCTTCAGTTGTGTTTATTTATACAATGCTACTGGATTCGATCTGCTTTCAACTAGCAGATATACAATACAGGGAATGCACATCAGTAGCAAGTAGGAATGCCTGCACTTAACAGGCACTTATGTCCTTCATTGCACTGGAAGAGAAAGTGGTACAAAAACCCTTCTCAATGGACAGTAAAACTGACAATGAATTGGAAGATTTGCTAATGTGAGAAAGTGATCAGACAAGTGCATCTGAAATGGATCAGCACAATAAAGACATAAACGTCACGGGCCCTTATTTTGCGGTGAAATCAAATTGCTTTATTTCACATCTAAAATCCTGATAAGTTTCGTGTTTTGCAACCCATGGTCATAGGCATATCCCATATGTGTGCCCATGTGTGCTGACCCAATTGATGTCTCCACCTACTATGGTTTCAGGGTGCAGCATATGGACCACCAAAAGTACAGTAAGTGCTAATTGACCCACCCCTGGTTTAATGGCTTAATATCGAATGTCCGAGAGATATGTTCCTGAAGCAGACAAGAGAAGTCTGGAATTAAAGTGTATTAGGATGGAGAACTAATTTAGCCCAGATTGATTCTCTTTACTCCTCTGTACCCCATTTATATTGATGTGTACAAAGTAGTGACAAACTGCTCAATAAATATATTTGAAGTAGTCCAAAACATTCCATTTGATCAGTGTCCGTTTGCTAAAAAACACTTTCCTGACTAGTCTGAAGCAAGTTATTCTGGGGGTTATTTACTAACTCTGGTTGGGCTTTTTGGGGCAAAACTCTTTTTTTTTTTAAGATTCATTAAAGCTTGATGCAGCAAAAAGTCAGAATCCTAAAATCCACCATCTCAGATCTGCCATGGCTGTATATAAGTCAATGGCATCTTATTTTGATGTTTATATGGTCCTCTCTAGAATTAGCCTGAAAATCCAATCATTTCAGGCTTTTCAGACAAAAATCGGGAAAAAATCGTCTTTTTAGGAAAAGGCCAGAAAAAACATTCTGGAATGAACCCCTGAAAAAATTAATACGATTCAGGTTTTCGCTCAATTTTATTGAGTTTTTACCCAACTGAGCATTTTTAATAATAAATATGGTAAAATCAGGTATGAGAGTTTGGTTGTGGTATTTTATTTAAAAAATCAGATAAATTCAGATTTTAGTAAATATCCCCCAATATGTCAAAAATTTCTGTATGCCCCACAATTTGCTTAGTAGACTGGTGTAACAGCTTGGGGGGAAACACTGCACTGAACTTAGAATGGGAAGGTTTTAACATATTTCTTTTGAGTATACAGTTATTAAAGGTTTAATATTTTTCTAGTTTTGTGTTTGGGTTTGTTGGCAAGTGCTGTTGGCAGCTTTGTTCATAACAGAATCTTAATGCCACATGCCACTCCCAGAAATAATTTCAGTGTGAGAAATGCAAGAACATTTGAGTTTAGTGGTTTTTGTTTGTTCTCTCTCTCTCTCTCTGTCTCTCTCCCCAAAAGATCTTTCCAGAAGATACAAGCGCATGCATTGAGATTGGAAAACATGTTTATACTTCTTAAGGCCAGAGTAAGGATTGTGAGGGTCTAGGATTATTTTCCTAACCACACCATTATAGCTAAGTCAGTGAAATAAAAGAGCCATCCAGTACCTGATTATTTTACATGGTATTGCTATGTGTGCCATAAGTACCATATCAGTAAGAAAATAAAACAAACTACCACATCTTAATTAGCATTAACAGATCTTTAAAAACATGTACAAAATGCAGAAGGCTGAATAAAAACAATAAAATCTAGGAATATATCAGCCCCTTTTTTAAGGGGATTTTCTTTGTTATTCTATTACAGGAAGACTTCATTTTTTATTTTAAATGCATCAGTCAATAGTTCTGTTGCAGCTGACTTCTGCCCTGAAATCTGTTTTTCAAAAGAGCAAACATTTTTCAATATATTTAATTCTGAAACTGACATGGGGCTAGATATGTTGATAGTTTCCTAGATGCACTCAGTCATGTGACTTGTGCTCTGATAAACTTCAGTCACTCTTTAGGGTAAGGGCACACAACAAGATTAATCGCCTCCAAACTGCCTTCCCGTGCCATACCGCTGGCTTGAATGTAAAATCACTAGCGGTGTGGTACTCACAGTGCTTTGTTTTCCAAAGTCGCCCAAATTTCCTCGTGAGGCAACTTCGGGCAACTTCAGAAAATGCTAGCAGTGAGATGGCTGCCATCTACACCAATATTTGACATTTATTTCAATGAATTATTTGTAGTGTAAGCAGTATACTTTAGAAATAAAAGGACACCATAAAAATCATGACAGAATCCTTCACTAACGTTTTAACTACAGCTTTTACTGAGTGTTAATTTAGATATAAAACCACCATAAAGTATCACTATTAGTCAAATAAATATTGGACTTTTTGAACCTTGAAGCAAATATGTGTGACTACCCTACATTGCTTTTGGAATTTGCACATGGTCAGATAAGCTGCTGTAAACTACATGTTTTAATACAACCTTTTAGTTGGGTTTGCAAATTTCATGTGGTATAATGATACTGTATGATTTAACTTTCATACATCAGCAGTTTTTACAAGTACTTTATTTTTTGCTGGCTTCTTATTCTTACCATGATGGCATTGGCCATGAATTAAGTTTTTGTCTTCCAGCTTTTTTAATTCAGCGTGAAACCAGAGCCAATATAAACTGAGCTGTGTCTAGTTAATATATTATGATAGTAAAGCATTTCTGAATTTTCACACTTAACAGTCCCTTGCATCTCTTTCCATATTCTACATATAGCTTCCTGCAATATAAGGCATATCTAGAAAATTGGTTTGAGAAGAATGTGCTGTGCCAGCTAAGCGACCTAACCACATTTTACTGGAAAATACAGGGTGGGATTTAGATTGTGGTCCCCAATTATACCTTTACAGTCGTTCATGTGTAAGGTACAGTATTGTAAACAGAAATAAAGTATGCAAAAATATACGCAGAAATGTAATATGAACTTGTATCTCATGTAAATAAAAGAATCTCAAAATTATATTATATAAAATATAGTATATAAAATATAACTGAAGAACACACACCAATTATGTATTAGAGTGGGCAGTCAAACTCCCATTCTATGCTAAATCCGTAAGATTGGAGCCAGGTGAGCCCCCCTTGGCCAGACCCGATCCCCACAGTAGCTCTTATGGTCCTTCTTCTTAATGCACAATAAGAAGGTAGGTGCTGGCAGGGGGGAAAGGGGGGGCAGAGGGAGATTTGTGGCTGAGGTGGCGGACAGGGAGGCCTGTAGGGATTTTTGGCTGGACCAAAGGGGCCTGATGTTAAAGCACCCAGTGTGCGCAGAGTACCCAGTATGACGCTGGTTCTAAGTAACTGCCAATATTTATGGAACACTGGCATAAAAAGGGAATAAAATTACATGAAAAAGGGTAATTTTGCACAGGTGTGGTCATGAGGTAATTTAGTGTTTACAAAAAATAGCAGCTAAGGGAATATTGACATGATCACCAAGATGTGAAGAAAAGGTGCATACTCCTGAACTGTCATGACAAAATATACTTGCATATATCTTTGTAGGGATAAGTAGCCACCATCATAAAACATTGTCTTGAGAATTTTTGTCTGTCCCATCTCAGAGTTAAGTGGCAGGATCTCTTTTCTTGTATTAAATAGCCCATCTGGAGGTAACATCATGCTTTTATAAAGGCTTTTATCTTCTCAAAGCAGAACAAATGACTTGTTGTAACAAGACAAAAGTCTTTATGAATGACATCTGTGAAACCACAAACATTAGTAGAGTGTTATTACATCACTGTGAAGCTGATAAAAGTAGAGTTATAAAAGGAAGTAATCCTCTCCATATAAGTAAAAACAAGTATTTTGAAATAAGAAAAGTCTTTTTTTACCTTTCTTTTTTTTATCTTTAAGCCTGTTGTAGCTCTATAGCTAGGGTCTACTAAATGCTTTAGTGCTAGTGAAATATAAAGATATACTACTATAATACACAAAAGCCGTGAATATCTTGTAAATTATATCCTTATAATCGGTGAGTTCTGATGTCATCAGTTATAAACGGTGAGTTCTGATGTCATTTCTGTCATATGACTCACTGAAACTTGTGTATTATAATAAATAAAGTACCCCCAGTTGCAAAATATGAGGATATTATAAGTTACCTCGGAGATCCATGACCTGTATAAAAGGTGATGAAACTCCTCGGTAACTTATAATATCCCTTTATTTTACAAGAGGGGGTACTTTATTCACTATATAATAGCTGTCTACAGAATGGGGATTTTAAAATATACTACCAAGTCTACAACATAGATGCTCTGGAAATTAACTGAAATCATCTAAGCACTGTGACTTGTACAAAAACTAAAAAAGATATCTGGTGATGTCTCCTTACCACTGCTTCTCCTGACACATGAGCCACAACAATGAGTATCGGTGGTTTCTTACACTCGTCATGCCATACAAAATATTAGACAATCTAGCCTGAAATGCAGAAATGTCCTTTGAAAAACTGTGTCCTTGTCTCTACCTCTTTCTTGAACATTTCCTTTGTCCACCCTTAAAATATTTGCACTGCCAGGCAGCAAAACCTTCACTGCCTTCGACTACCTCAAAGAAGCATATGGCACAAAGAAAGAAGGTTCTAGAAAAATTAAATTTGAGGGCCTATCATGAAAGCTTACATTCAAAGATACTTTAAAAAATATTTTGTGAACTGTCTGTGAAACATTGAGCAACAAATTTCCCTAGAAAGAAATAATGGATATTGGATATCCATGGATATTTCTGTTTCCCTCAGCAATTTAGAATCCTTCACTATTGCTGTCTTTATAGAATCCATAGAATGTGGGCAGATTTCTGGCAGAAACATTAATTGAGGCAAAAGTATAAGCATTTTGTCTTTATACTGTGCCTTTAAAAAGTTCACAACAGACATGGGCTTATTGAACTCACTGAGACTCATTTATAAATACTGAGCTAATTTTCACCTGGGCAGTAATCCATGGCAACAAATCAAAGTTCTGTTTTCATTATTAAACTTTACAGGCGGCTGCAAAAGCCAATCACTAATTGGTTGCTATGGGTTACTGCCCAGGTGCAAATTTGCCTTGGGTTTATAAATGAGCCCCACTATCTGCTAAACATATATATATCTACAAAAGAATAATGGAAAATTTTAAAAAATTTCATTTCTACCTCCAATTATAAATATATCAAGAAGAGGACTTTTACACCATGAAAGATATGTAAAGTTCTGAATGAGTCAAGTTGAGAGGTAATTATATCTTCCTCTGTCTTTCTCCTATGTAAGAAATTAATTATTTGTAAGAAAATGTTAATATGAAATTTATCTACACATCCACAATATAAATGTCATAGAAGCAAAATTAACCTTACAGGCAAATAAAAACCATCATGTAAATAATTGAAGTGTTGCATTTTGTTGAATACTTGTAAAGAGCCTTTGTCATTACTGGAAGGAACTGTTGTTCCACTGGTAGCCAAAGGACCCCTAGAAAAAGTGTGTTAGTCATGACACAAAGACAATTAATCAACATAAAGGATTAGAGAATGACTTCTGTGGGAACTGCCAAGTAAATATTTATATACTATAAGTGCTCCGCTTGGACTGCGCAGTGATGCAATGAGAAGTAGGGATGGCGCGAACCGCCGAAAAAAAGTTCGCGAACATGTTCGCGAACTT
>CM044431.1:71714701-71787538 GCA_024363595.1 Xenopus borealis | reverse complement strand
ACCGGATGTTCGCGCGAACTAGTTCGCCGGCGAACAGTTCGCGCCATCCCTAATGAGAAGTATTAAATGACTAGGTTATTGTTATCTGAGACAAAACTTGCAAAACCATTTTTTTCTTTTTAGACATCTAAATGTAAACAATGATGATCTCATCATAGATGAGAAGTTTTAATTTCATAGGGTCTTTACAAAAGACAGAGGTATTTGGGATTTGGTAAGTCTACAATAGTGATGGACAAATTTATTCGCCTGCGGTGAATTTGTGGCAAATTGCTGCATGAATAAATTCACGAAACGACAGCAAAATTTCCATTTCTGGACACCGGTGCCCATTGCCGGCGTCCAAAAAATAGAGGCCCGCGGAAAAAATGGACGTCCGCGTCGAAAACGACTCAGTTTCGCAAATTTCTCTACAAATTCTGGGAAATTTGCCCAAGTGAAATACCGCCGATTCGCCCATCGCTAATCTGCAGTTATCAGTTTTAAGAACAATAAAAAGAATATATCTCCTTAGGACAGTGGGCACATGCCATCTGAGGTGGTTGTTTATTAAAACTCAAATTTATCTCAGTTGTTTAGTAAACAAAGTCAGACAAACTCCCTTCCAGAAATTGAACTCGTTTATCAATAATTTTCTCAAAAAAGTCAGAGCAAAAAGAGATTGCAACAAAATTGAGCATCAATTCGTATTGTCCAATTGATGCTCCAAAAACTCAACCTTATCAGATTATTAGATGAAAACCCAGACTTTATCAGATTATCCAGTGCTGATCACATTATCAGAAAATACACCATCTCAAACCTGTTGAGGTCATGTAGAAGTCAATTGCAGATGTCCCTGAAGTTTCTTCATGACATTATTGCCAGGGGGGCCTATCAGCTCCCAGGGGGAGTTTGTCAGGACCAAGGAGGAAGCTAAGGGGTTAAGTCCAGGAACAAGGTACAGGCAAGGATTAGGCAATAAGCATGGTCAAAGTCCAGGCAAGGTTCAGTAGGCAGGCAGCAAGAGGCAGGGGCAAAGTTCAGGCAAGAATCAAAGTACAAGAATCAATCAGAATAGCAAACAACAGCAATCTGGTCCTATAATCGGGTGCCATTCTGCTGTCCAGGGTGCCCTTTTATTATGAAATTTGGCACCACTTTGGGCGCAGGCATTATGACGCAGTGCACCATGTCTAACAGGGCATGCTGACGTAATTGTGCACCACTACCCACATGGCGGCCATGGGTGCCGCCATCTTGAAAGCGGCACCAGGGAGAGAAGATTCACTGGCCGGAGTTCCGGGCGGCAATCATGACAGTGATCTGCACTGAATAATCTATCAGGGTTTTCTTCTGATAATCCGAAAAAGTAAGGGTTTTCATTGTGAGAATTTAGTAAAATGTAGTTTTTGGAGCATCAGGAGTATAATACAAATTGATGCTCGATTTTGTCACAGTGTTTTTTGAGATAATTTATTGATAAATGGGTTAAATTCATGGAAGGGAGTTTGGTTTGTTTACATGCAAAGTGAAACCTTCTATTTGCTTGTGAAGGGAGTTTGGCTCCTTTCAGTCCTTCTCACCCTAACCAGGTTCGGTTTTCCTTTTCATTGCTCTCCAAGTCTTACTCTCTCAGAAGCCATGATCCAATATCTTGCACTGATGAGATCTAACAAGATTGAAACAGGCTGTCTGCAGGTTTGGGTATACAGTATGGCTCTGAACCATTAGGCTGTTTCTATGCTATAAACCAGCGGTTCTGGATGCATAGTTGGCCAAAAGGACAATAAGGAGCAATTTGCATTTCTCCACCAATGATGCATTATGGAAGAATTAAAACTCTAATTTTTGATATCTAGGCAGTGCTATGTGTATGGCATGAGGCAAGTAAATACCTTCTGATTTCAGAAGGCTTTCCTTTGCACGTAATTGTTTCAGTCCTTCTCACCCTAACCAGGTTCAATTTTCCATTTTGCTGCTCTCCAAGTCCTACTCCCTCAGAAGCCATGTTCCGATATCTTGCACTTATGAGATCTAACAGATTGAAACAGGTTGTCTGCAAGTTTGGATATATGACTGAACGATTGTGAAGGGCTTTTTGGCTTGTTTCAGTCCTTCTCACCCTAGCCAGGTTTGGTTTTCCTTTTAGCTGCTCTCCAAGCCCTACCCCTCAGAAGCCATGTTCCAATATCTTGCACTGATGAGCTCTAACAAGATCAAAACAGGCTGTCTGCAAGTTTGGATATAAGGCTCTTTCAGTCCTTCTGACCCTAATCAGGTTCAGTTTTCCTTTTTGTTTTCATTAAAAACTGAGATTAATTTGAGTATTAGTAAATATGCCCCTAAGGGGGTTATTTACTGAAACCTAGTTTTTTTCTTATATTTTACCAGAAACAATTAACAAATAATAAAACCAATAAAAAACTAAAAATATTTTTTTTTACAAATACCTAAATTTTTTTCGTTTATAGCGTTATATTGTTATACAGGAACCCAATGGTTAGCATATTGAACTCCGTCTAAGCAATATTCTATTGGCTCTTATTCCTTTATGTATCTGTCTAAAGAAAGTTAGCCTATGATTAAGTGTCCCTGGTACAACACAAAACACATAAGGCTTTTTGATTTTAAACATAATGTAAAATAAAACTTTTTGTATTAATTGAACTTTGGGCCACTGGATTTTAATATATGGTGTTCCGGATTGATGCCTGCCTACTATTACATTTCTGTGACATACCCCCCCAGCTGAAGGTCCGGGGCATGAGCACCCGGACCCACCATGGAAAGAGGTACTTATCCTATAATTTCATGCTTCCAGTAGTTATAAAAAAATACAAGCTCAAACAAACCCCATCCATAATTGTATCTTATTTATCAATAAAATAACTCAGGTCAGGAAAACAGAATTCGTGCACATTTTCTTGGATTATCGCATGAAAACACCAAATAGTTCAGATTATCAGAAGAAACTCAGCACAGATCCCCATATTTTCAAATTGTAAAAGGGACATCTCCCATTGACTTATACATGACCTTGACAGGTTTGAGATGGTGGATTTTCTGATTCTGACTTTTTTGGGGGGCATAATTGTCACGAACGCCGCCCGGAGCCTTTCCGGGAGCTCCGGGCGGCGCGTCCTTCTTACGCGGCGGTGCAGTCAAGATGGCGGCACCCATAGCCGCCACGTGGTTTCGGCGCTGGCCGTGACGTCATCGCGCCGCGCCAGGCGCGTTTCAACGCCAAATTCAAACTTAAAAGGACGCCGGAGACCCTGGTTCAATGCCCGAGTATAGCTCAACATAGCTATTGTGTTCCTGGGTCTCTTAGCCTTGCCTATTCTTACTGATATTCCTGATATTGATCCTGTGCTTGTTCTTGACCTTGTAACCTTGCCTATTTGAACCTCTGCCTGGACCTGACTTCGCTATTGGATTTCCCCTAACTGTACTTCGCCTGGACTCGCTGGAAATGACTTCCTCCTTGATCTTGACTACACCCCCCAGGTGGGTGCTGTAGGCCCCCGCTGACATTAATAAATCTAAAAAGAAAACAGATGTTTGCCCAAAAAACTTTGAACAGAAAAAAATTGAGTTTAGTAAATAGCCCCCTTAATAAATAGACAGCTAAGTGTCAGTATTTTGCCTATTGTACTAAGAGAACTGATAAAAATGGAAGGAATCTGACATTCACTGAATAATATAAACTATAATAAAAGAGAGAGTTTCTAAATGGTGCATCAAAGTCACTATTACATTTTTCCAAAAAAAAAGCTTGATTTTATCCGTAATTTAATATGAGTAGTTTTATTTTGCAGTGAAATTGTTCATGCATTTTCAGACATTTCTTCTGCAGCCTTCTGCCTCATTATGTATAGAGCTAAAAATATTTCTTTACAATTGTTGGCTGGTGGGCGGACAGCTCCTACAGAAATGTGCTCAAATTAGCTGTAATGTAATGCGGGCTTTGTTATATTATTCATTACAATGCAGTGACAATTCATCTCTGATTAGGGGCATTTTAGGCAAAATAATTACCAAGCAAAACATTTTCAAGATTAATGTGAATCAGATGTTACACTTGCAGCAATCCAGCTGCTCTGAACATCTGTCTTACTGAGGATGCTGGGTATTACAATCTATAACTAGTGAAGGTCAGCTTCTTGAGTATTCAAGTATTCAGGACCATGTATGACTGTAGCACCCACAAAATGGGTGCAAATGTTGCATACTGACATTATTAATCGTCCAAACATGCTTCTTGTTTCTGTCCTGCCTCTTCTACTGAATCATGCATCAATAGGAGCATCAGGCCTGCACTCAAAGAACCCCATCCAAAGTGACACATATTTAACTTTGCATCCAAACATGCTCCTTGTACTTCCAAATAGTAGTACTAAGCACCATTATTTCCTCCATTATTTTTCTACTCACTGTACTGTACAAAAATACAACTATTGATGTTGGGAACTTGGCAGCTTCCTCCACCCTGAACTTGGCAGTAATTACAGGATTCCCACAGTGGGTTGCATTAAAAGGAGCAGCAGATTGCAGAAAACGAATCACATGTTAATACCATTTTAAGACCACATCGACACAAGGGACACAGTCCCCATTCAGAAAAAGTTAGCCGCAGCCTGCACCCAATTTGCAAATATGCACAATTGCATTAATTTTGATTCATCTGGCGTTATTGCAGTAGCTGCAACCTCTGGGCTGTGGGTGAAAAGCATTGCAATTTGCTTTATATATAAATGACCAGTGTCGGACTGGGGTGTGTGTTGCCCCCAGGGGCTGCCACCACCCCAGTCACAGAGGCCCCTACATTGTTGCAAATACCCCAACTGCACCCCCCCCCCAATAAGTACCTCCATGTCTCCCCACCTCATACCTCCAAGCCACACCATGATGCTATCTGCGCTCACCACAACCATGGCTCATGGCTGGTAAAAAGTGGGTCTGGGCAGGCAGTGCCCAAGAGGGCCAGGGCCCAATGGGTTTTCTCCCGGTGATCCACCAGCCCAGTCCAATTCTGTAAATGACCCTTCTGAGCTAGCTGGAATGTCAGTAAGCAGAATGGTTTAAATCATTATTGTGTGAAGGCTATTGTCTACCTTCATACGACATCCCTATTGCATAAATGATATATTTTATTTGTGACTCCAGTTGTCTATTACTGGCTTTTGATTTCCTTAATATGTATGCAACATACCATTTATAAAAGTCTAACATTGTGCCCCACAGAATAAAACAGAGCCAGATAAGTGACTTTCAGATGAACTTCACATTATCTAATTTGTGGAGCTATGCTACACTGTAATTATGAATTAAAATCATTTTTGGCTGTCAACAGTCAGAGCACTTCTCGTAGTCCCGCAAAACCATTCTCGTAGTCAGGACCTGCAATCGCAGTTGACAAAAATAGGCAGTTTAATAACACAGTGTATTTCAAAGTCTCTTTTAGTAGGCAACAGTTTCCCATTTTACACCTGTTGCCAGGCAACAAAATGGCCTCTTCCAATCTGTTTCTAGAACGATAACTTATAAAATATTCAAAGCTAAAGCTATGAACACTTTAAAACCACTAAAAGACATTTCAGAGAAAGAAATGTTGGTGTTCTACATTTTAAGGAAGTCATACATTACAGTATACTTTATCAATTTTAAAGGAGAACTAAAGCTTAACTAAAGGAGTAGCTAGGAATGTTGTACATTATGTTTTGGGCCTCTGAACCAGCTCAAGCTAACCACACGCATTTAGCAGTAAAGATCTGTCTCTCCAAAGTTGCCCCAGTAGCTCCCAATCTTCTTTTCTGCTGATTCACTGCACATGCTCTGTGCTGCTGTCACTTACTGAGCTTAGGGACCCACTCACAATATACAGTACATATTGAAGAGAAATGTCACAATATAAGGTTGATTAGTAATTTTTTCAGATAATTACTACATGTACAGAAACCAGTACAACTAGCATCAGAATGTAATAATCAGCTTATATTACAGACCAACCTCCTTTTCTGCTTGATCATTTGCAATGACCCCTAAGCTTAGCTTCTCAACAGCTGCTCAGAGCCCGCTGAGCATGTGAGTCTCAGACACTTTCCAAGATGGTGACTCCCTGTGAAGTTTGAAGTCCTGGATCATCGCTGCTATTGACGAGCTAAAACTTTAGGCTGGTGCAATAAGTTCAGTATATAAAATATGCCATTTTCAGCCATTATCATTTTTGAGGGTTAGTTCTACTTTAGCACTACTGTGCAACAATTTTGTTTAAAATGAATCAGACTACAGTAGATTAATACATTAAAGGCAAGGCAATAAGCATGCATGATTAACATATTTTGCATTTTGTCAGGTAGAGGATAGTATAGTTGTTGTACATCATTTCAGATTGATTGTGGAGAGGGTTGTTTAGCAGATGGTCTGCAGGTTGGGTTTGGATAAAGCATCAGCAAATTAGACCTGCATAGATCTCTAGGCTATTGGCCATGGCAATGTGATTTAATTGGGGGCATAGCCAGTCACAAGTGACAAATCGTAAAAACTTAATACAGAAGTAGGTGCAATTCACTGCCCTTACAAAAGACCAGCACAGAGATGTAAGATTTAAGCAATTCTATTTTAAATATTCCTCTATACACAACAAAAGTCCTAAAAAAAATGTTTGTAACTTTTTGGTGCCATTGTGGGCTAATTGCATAGGTGGCTGCGAGGCTTAGGCTTGTTATTATATGCCAGTCTAAGGTAATAAGCACAACTCGATGGAACAATGTGTCCTGGCTGGCCTTTTATCTACAAATCTCAGATACATTGATTTTTTGTTTTTTTTCTGTGTAATATGCACTGTATTACTAGCTGGCTTGAGATCATATACTTGGGCTCATTGTTCTGTTTTGTTGGCCTGTCTGGAGTAAGAGACCTAAAACCCGTTGCTCTGTATTGCAGGCCTGTGAGGGCAGTGCTTTTCGGAATGTATATATAATAGGTTCATGTTGGATATGCAGCCTTGTGAAATAGTCCCCTACTCTACCAAATAACAGGACATACATAATAGAAATCTAGTCTTTACCTAACATCAACTAAGTTTAGTCTTAAATGACAAAATCACATAAAATGTAATTTGGCAATAAACCCATGTGAACTAGAATCAGAAAGAGGGTGTCCATTCTTCTTCATATGACTTTTTCAAAGTTTGAGTTTTAGAGCTTTGTGAGGTTCTTCATACTTCCCAACTTGAATGTTCACTAATACATAAAAAAGGAGTGTTAACTTGAATACTTGAAATAATCATGTTTTCCACTGAAAAAAACCTCGAAACGCTCGAATTGATCGAGTTTTCAAGCAAAACCCACAAAAATAAACCTGAACTTGAAGTGAAGGCTACTAACATCTTCAAATGGTTAAAGGGACCTCTGCTACTGACTTCTATATGACCTCAAATATATTTGGAAAGGGAGCACAACTCACACTTCTCTGGTGCTGGTTTTCATGGTGGTGCTATTCCTAGACACACAGCCATATCATCACATAGCGATATCACAAACGGATAAACAACCTGAAACGTTGTTCTACATTTTGGGGTAAATCTGGCTCATTAAAGAATTCATTGAACAGCAAGAAATGGTAGCGTTCTTCATCTGTTTGTGATTTCTATATGACCTCAAATGGTTTTAGCAGGAGTCTTTTCTGATGCTATTTCCATCTTCAGGGTATAATAAATCTCAAAAAATACAGTTTTGTTTTATAACCTGAAAATGTTAGTGTTTTTTTAACCTGAAACTTTTGACAGAAAATTACCCTTGAAAAACTAAAAAAATTTGGAAAAACACAACTCAACATTTAATAAATCTGCCCCTAGGTGTTTATTAACCTAATGTTTGGTCAGCAGTAGACTATTATAAAATTAAAGAGGTAAAATCTAGAGAACCAAATAACACAGGAGTATTAAGTGTCTGTAGATATAGAGAAATCATTCAATTAATGATATATTTTGAATGCCTGCGTTGTATTTATTTTATGGCTCCAGAAAGGATCTGCTACGTTTATACCAGTTAAAAGTTCCCCTGTGCAATAATTTTTCTTTTGAAATAAAATAAGTGTTTCTGAGAGCTGGGTCGTATCACTACTACTGAAAGTATGCTTTTATACCAAGAGGCGTTTAGTTTCTTTCATGTACTTTATAATGAGATTAAAATAAAAGGATTTAGCTTACATGAAAAATCAATATTATCAGCATGCAGGGTTATTAATTATGCATTTAGTTATGCCCAGTGAAAAAAATTATTTATATATGAATCGTGAATAGTTATTGAGCTGAGGCACATGGACTGGCTTAAAAAAATACTGTAACAGTTTATGATATGAAGAGGCAGGCTTAGTAATCAGGAGTTATCACTGCACATTTTTCAGCCCTTAGAATAATTTAAATGCCTGTTTATCATAGGTTGACTGTTTTTCTGTGATTATAGACAAAACACTGCAATTCCACCCAACTCAGCAATCTAACCATTTTCACTAGTGCTAAACTACCCAATTAAAGTATACTGTTTTGAAGTATAGGAGTTCCCTTTTGCTTATTTATAAAGTATAAAAACATCATTTTTGGTAGAGATTAAGACAAATATTATGGTTCTCAGCTCATCTGTGAAATGACTATGTACAGTACAAATCCACAATTATGATAATGGCCGTGGTGGCATCCTAACCCCAATTTTGTGGGTCCTTACAGGTTTGATTATTGAATTCCTCTAGCTGTCTTTGAGGAAATGAGTAAAAACAGATACATTCTTGTCAACTTGTTTGGAGGATTTTCTTTATTTTGGTATTGTGTTCCCCCGGGCTTTTCTTTAAAGGCATACTGTCATGGGGAAAAACAAACCATCCCCTCTGGGAAAGAAAATCTGATCTCAGAAAATTGTAAGAGAATGACTAGAAGTGTTCTGATGTTGCTGTGCTCAGGAAAGAGATCAGAAGTTTCAGATGCCCTTTCCCATTTTCTTGTGCAGAACAACATCAAAAAACATTTCTGTTTTTCTTCTGAAGGCATATCGTTTTTACTTGTATGGTTTCAGGAACTGACCAGAAGGTAGCTATGCTGTAACAAAATTCATTATACTTGCCATTAATAAAACTTAAATATGCCTGAAATTGAAAAAAAAAAAAATGGTAAAAGTACTATATTCAATTTTGCCTTCATTTTTAAGTTTACTGATAAATATCTCATCAGCATGTTTCATATTAGTAGCAAACACACCAGATATTTATGTTCAATATTTTCACTAATGTCATGCAAAAGTCTCTTATTTGAAAGTTAATAATTAGGGATGCACCGAATCCAGGATTTGGTTGGGGGTTCAGGCAGGATACTGCCTTTTTCAGCAGGTTTCAGATTCAGACGAATACTTGTGCCTGGCCGAACCGAATCTGAATCCTAATTTGCATATGCAAATTAAGGCAAAGGAGGGAAATCACGTGACTTTTTCCACAAAACAAGTAAAAAAAATTTCCCCTTCCCACCCATAATTTGCATATGCAAATTAGGGTTCGGATTCTGTTCGGTATTCGGCCAAATCTTTTTGGAAGGATTTGGGTGTTAGGCCGAATCCAAAATAGTGGATTCGGTGCATCCGTATTAATGATACTGTTAATACCAAATCACTTCGCAAGAATGTGTAATACCTGAAAAAATTGCTACATTATTGGGCACAATTTTTTTTAATATCAAGCTAATTTGTATCATCATACTATATTTTCTTTAATTGTGAATTTTTATTCAGCTGTAACTTAAAAACTTTACAGTAAAAATCAATTATAGTATTTTAAATAGATTCTCCTCAGAACCATTAACTGTCTGTAAAGTATTACTGGGTACACTGGTGTGTGGGAGGCAGCTGCCACCAGGCCCGGACTGGCAATATGTGGGTTAGGGCAAATGCCAGATGGGCTGCTATAAGCTCCCATAGAAAGTCAGTATTTAGTGGGCTGGTGGGGACTGTTTGGGCCTCTATGTGAGCTGATTGGGCCTCTGTGTACCTGAAATGCCAGGGCCTATTTTGATTCTCAGTCCAGTCCTGGCTGCCACTACACTGCAGAAGAGAGATAAGGTAGTTCGGAATCACCTGTTTGAAAAAGAAGATTCCATTTGGTAGCAAGAAGTTGTTCATGTGATAATTTGAGTTCTAAAATGATTTCAGCACAATCTAAAAATACTTCACCTAAAACCTATCAAGGTAAGAAGTCAATGGCCGATGTCCCTGAAGATGTTTCTTGACATTGTTATCTGTGCTGGATAATCTGAAAAAGTTTTGGTTTTTGGCCGCCAACTCGTAAAAAAAATACAATTCAGAAGACAATTTGTAAGATTTGAATTGTCACACGCACTTGTTGTGACTTTTTCCGGCACCAACTTTTAAGATTTTTTGATAAATTAGGTAAATTAATGGATGGGAGTTAGGTAAACTTTGTTTTACTAAAATAAAATAAGATACATTTGAGTTTTAGTAAATACTCCCCACACATTTATATATCTTATATTGGGTAGTTTAGCGGTAGTATTGCAAGAATTTAATTTTAAAAATGCAACAAAATATTGTACCTATTTGTTCACAATTTTTCTCTCTGTTTAAAATGTAAAAAAATTGCAAGTATCGCAAAGTCAATGACAGTATCTACATTTTGTACATTTTTCAAAAAATTGTGAGCTAATAGATTTAAAATGAATATTTTCATCTGTAATTGTAAAAATCTACACGGGTCATTTAATTTATGTAACACTTTTAGAACATGCAGTGGTTTATACTAATGCAAATGTACTTGGGACACTAATCACACAACATGCCAGTAAACTTAATTCATCAGGGCTATATTGCCACTAGAACTTAAAATAAAATAGAAAGTAGACTAGAGGAAGTATTTTCCTATTATTGTGCTATCCAAACATTGTCAGTGGATAACAAGAAAATTCCCTTATGGAGTGTTAAGCTCAGACCTTTACTGCAATCCATCAACCTAGATTCGTTAAGGATCATAGACAATGACAGGGTTAGCAGTGTAAGTTTTATCACGTTTCACATTCCTATGGTGGTGTGATTTGCTATATCATCTGAATAAAGCAAAACAGAGAACCATGAAGAACTAGTCTCCTATAATACCCTTGGTGTAAATGACTGTTTATAAGAACTACCAAGAAATTGAGTACTAGCTTTGCAAAATTAGATGTACTCTTTAATCCCAATAAGTTGTTTACCCTAAGAACTAGTTAATAATGTAGTACAATACACAACAGATTCTACAACATACGTATATAAAACATTTATAAATATCTCTATAAGTACTCTATATTTATATAAGAAAAAATACAAAAAGTTAATCAAAGGAGAAGGAATGGTATAGTTACTAGGGGGTGCCAAAATGTTAGGCAAACCCCCCACCCAGTAATTATAATGGCTTATCTGAGACCCTTATCCAGTGCTTGCTGAAAACTGCTCTGTCCTATAGTACTTCTCTAAGGGCCACTGATGGACTTAAGAAAACTGCCCTTGGTGCATAGTTTGGCAATTGAATGAAGGCTGGTTGTAAAAACTACAATCACAATATGCAAATATATTAATTTGGTTTATGTATACAAAACATATTCATTAATAATAACCTTTCCAGAGGGCTTATGGAAATGTAATAGCATATGTCAAATGTAACTTAAAAATGGCCTAAATAGATAAACCATTACTTAATTTTGTCCATGATTTACTTTCAAGCATTATCAAATGGTTCTTTCTTTATTTTATACAATATGTTTCATGGTTTTATTAAGATTTGAGGCTCGATATGACATTAACATTTAACCTGTTGTTAAACAGATACGGACACCTGAAATTAAACCTTTATTACATCTATCATAACATTAACTTTGCATGCTATTTATAATTTTGCCATAAAAGTATTTACCCAATGCTTTTACATTAACTATCTGATCCCCCCAAGTTCCTGTATGAGGGGGCTGCCATATTTTTGCAGCTGTAGTCCGTTACCATTAGAACCTCTAACTGATGGGTTGAGAAGGGGCAGTCAGGTTGGCTAAACAGTCAGGTTTAGGAACTTCAAGTAACAATTACTTACAAAAGCAGCCCTCTGAGCAAAATAATTTTCTGCATAATTATAGGCAACTTTTAGGGGGTTATTTATTAAACTCCAAATTTATCTCGAAAAAAGTTTTTGCTCCAAAAGGCCCCACCGGATAAATTTGAGGTTTAGTAAATAACCCCCTTGTGGTGTTAGTGAAAGGAAGTTCATTAATATTTTGAAGAGTAGTTTTTCAGTGTCCTTAGCACTTTAAAGACCAATAATCAGGACAGATTCTTTCAGCTTGAAAATAAAATGCCAGACTTAAACCTAGTGCACCCTCAGATCAGAAAGCCTGTTTGTCCCATCACCTTCCCCTCCTTTTACCCCACCACCTTCCCTCCCCACTTACCCTGCCACCTTTAACCTTTCTTAACTTTCTGCAGGGCTGTATTTCAATCCAAATCACCCTCTAGGCAGCTCACACCCCCTCCCCCCAACACATGTACTCTTGTTCCCCACTGTGCACACACTACCACCTACTCCCACCTTTTATTCCGCTGCTTACACCCCTACTGCCCTACCTGTTCCTTGCTGCCAATTGTCAGGACCGGGCTGGTGGGGGATTCAAATTCTCTAGCCCAGTCCCCAGATTTTTGCCACCCTAGGCCTTTGTGGCCTGCCCACGAATCTGGGCCTGAACCTCTGCCTGTCTTCTGGTCCAAAGATTGCTCCAACAGTTCCATTGGGTACTGAGTTTTAAACAGCTGTCAAAATCTCTTTCCCTGTCCCATGTGCAGCTTTTGCCACCCTAAGCCCAGGCCTTTGAGGATTGCCCACAAATCTGGGCCTGTTTATGAATACATTTTACACATAACTGAAATATTTGGTTTCATTATGAGAAAAATTCAATATTTCCTTTAGGAACTTGAAGATCAAAGATTTAGGGGCAGATTTACTAAGCTCGGGTGAAGGATTCGAATGCAAAAAATTTAAATTTTCGAATTAGATTTTAGGCTACCTCGACCATCGCATTGGCTAAATTCAATCTAATCGAATGATTCGAATGAATCGAACGATTCGAATAAGAAAATCGTTCAACCATTCGATGGTCGAAGTACTTGCCCTTTAAAAAAAAATTTGATTACCTAGTTCGCCAGATTAAACCTACCGAGTTGCTATACTTGCCTATGGGAAGCTCTTTTTCTGAAGTTTTTTTGATCGATTAGAAATCATCGGATTTCTCAAAAAAAACCATACAATTTATTTTATTGTAATTTGACTAGGGAATAGTTAAAATTAGTCTCGAGCTTTTTTTAAAAAAATGTAATAGAATTTTGAAATATATCAGGTACTGGTCCTTTAACATTTCGAATTTGACTATTCACAACCTTAAACCTGTCAAATTACTGTTTTAGCCTATGGGGGACATCCTGGAGTTAATTTGGAGACATCCTGAAAATCAAGGTTTTTTTTACAAACTCAGTGAACTCGTATTTCGACGCTTGATTAATCTGCTCCATAATGATTTTACAGATGTTTCAATAATGTTTAATGGAAGAAAAGCAACTGGAATTAATGTAGCAATTTAAATTGAATAGTGTTATGCTAGTTTAGAGGAAAGAGGCCACATTGCAGATTCACGAAACCTGAAATATTGCGGTATTACTGGATACAGCTTTTGGCATTTTTGTTAGATTCTCTCTAGCCATGTTTCAGCAATGGTAAAAAAAGACTAGGAAAGGAGTCTGGCTTCAACTAATGTTGCTGTGAAGCTGGAGAACATTACGTTTAATAAGGAGCAAGTTTAATGCCTGGCAGTAACATCGCATAGATATCTTTTAAATTCATATTTTTATTGTTAGGGGTTTATGTAATAAAATCACATATGTTGAACCATAGCAACCAATCATCATGTGTTTTTTTTTTTAAAAAACAACTCAATTTTGTAAAATCACCCTGTTCCATTATTTTTACAAATCTAACTGTTAAAAAAGGTAAAAAAAATTGAATGTTGAAAAAAGTGCCTGCCATTTATTTATGTAGAATATGTTTGTTTCCATTTGAAAAGTTTTTTGATGAATAAATATAATTAGATTTCGGAAACCCACCATTTTGAAAAGTGTCTGTAATTGTAATGAATAGATATAGATGTACTTTTAACAAAAGTTTTTGAATTCCTCTTTTCTAGCAGCAATATGTATTGCAGACCATGAAGTGTTCTAAGTTTTTAATCAAGTACAAGGGCCTATTTTTTATATGTTGATTATAAAGGAATTTGGAATGTTGCAGAAAGACTATCATGTAAAGTTTCATCTAATGGATCTGACACAGCAATCAATACTCAATAATACAATTTTTTAAATACTTTTACAGCAAGTGTATTTTGTGGCTCCACTAGTTCACAGAGCAATTACCTGAATTTTATGTTTACAGCTCAGTAAGTGGAAGTAACACATCAGGGCCTTGCAATGTTAGAGCTGTATTTCACATCAGTAAAAAGCAATGGCTTTTCTCCTTCATCAACTCTGATGGGATATTAAAATTATTTCATTTGTTATATAGGCACCCAAAGGTCTCAGACCTTAAATAAACTATAGCTTTTTTCTAACCTATCAAAGACCTATGAGTGCAGCACTCACAGCACAAGGTTAATTAGTAATTCACATTACATGGCAGCTCAAAAACATTGTGTTCTGCATCACAATTTATTAATGACTTTGGCATTGGTTCAAGTGACATAACCCTAATTATCTGCTTAATGATTTCCAACAACCCCTAAACTTGACTTCTCAACACCAGGCCACAGCAGACTGAGCCTGTGCAATGTTACTGACACTCAAAGAAATGGCAGAGCCATCCAATCCATGATGGAGAGCTACTGTATACATATGTATACATAAACCATGGATCAGGGCAAATTGCCTTGATTCTAGTTCAATTTTAGTTTTCAATTCTGTACATTCATTCGATTTTAGACGTTCAAGTTTTTTCTTATATTAGAATTTGATTCTAGTTCAAGTTTTCAGGTCAAGAATAGTTAATGATACTGCCTATCACTGATAGGGTTACCACTTTGTATTCTACTAACTCAGCTGGTAGAAATGACACAGTGCAAATGTTCTATATAAAATAAAGATTATATATGGTAGATAGGTAGGTATGCATGATTTTCTAGAAAGAACATCAAACATAATTGCTGTTATCTTTACAGTAATGCAACTGGGTTTCATCTACTCGTACATCACCCTATACCTGACTTGTCAAGCTAGCTTCATGACTTAGGGTTAAACTGAAACACTTTTTAGTTTGCAGCCTCTAAGCTAAAAATGTCTGTTATTTTGGTCTTCTTCTAGACTGTTTGACCATGTAAGTGGACAATCAAACATACAATAGTAGAGCATAAAATTGCATGGTTAAAACAATAGCATATCATTTATTAAACTCAAGATGCCAATCCATTGCTTATACAGTGTTTTGTGCTTGAGAAAAAGATAAAACATCACCCTACACAAAATATTGTAGTGGACACAAACATTTTGTATACCCTCAAATAATTCAATACTTGCTCATAACTACCTACATCGCTGCAGTATTTATGAGCAACAAACACGATTTGTTGTGCACACAGATATGCGCCCAGTGTTTTATGAGGCAACAGAGCTCTCATTTTGAAAATCTTGCACTCTTCATCATACTTTCCAACTAATGTATGATAAATGGCACTCACATTTACCATAGTGAACACTGCCTGAAATTAGCTTACTAGTTTTCATTAAGTTAATGGCAAATTTATACAGTACCATAAACATGAGGGGATAATTAAACTGATTACTGATTTGTTTAGCAGGAAAATAGAAGCACTCCTTTTTTCTAAAAGTTGCTGATCATTTAGGAAATATGCGTAAACAGTTTAATAAATTTTAGAAACAGCATTAATTGAATTATGATTTGCAGAAATAATTAAAAAAATAATTTTGAAATGTAATAATGTTCCTTAGACAGTTTATTGTACTGCAAATTTGAATTGAGTGCTGTGCAAGATGATGTAATTTTTGGGGCTCACAACAGTAGGAGCGTTACATCCATCCAGATAAGGTTAAGAAGACTAATAAAATATAATAGATATGAGTATTGAAGTTTCACCCATATAGAAAATTATTTTTGTCTGCGTTATGGGAGGCCCATTTATTAAATGCTGAATTTTAGTGGTATTAGAGCTTTTTGAAACCACAATTAAACCATTTCTTTAAAATCACAAATGCCATGAAAGTTGTTAAATGATCCAAATATAAAAAGTACAACAGGAAAAAAGTGCTTAAAAATACAAATGTCTCTAAAACCTCCAGTTTTTACTAGCAGAAAACAAATCTGAATAGCTTTGGTAGGCACATATATAAAGGTTAACATTTTAAAACTCCCAAGGTACTCGAAATTCAACCATTTAATTCTAAATTTATTATAAAAATCTAATTTCTAAACTCGGGTGAATAGGATGAACCTGAAAATTGAATTTTAGAAACCCGATTTGAGTTTCTCTGAAACAAACTCAAAAGTCAGGATCGCTACAAATATCACCAAATTGATCCCCACTGACCTATACAGACATTCGGCAGGTAAAAGGTGGCAAATAGTTCTTAAAGGGCCAGAGTATGATACAGTAAATCTTGAAAACTGAATGGAATTTTTTTTTTAAAACTCAAATTGAATTTGGATAAGTCCTTAGTTGAATCTGACGGTGTTGGCCATAAAAAAACTTGAACATTCGAATCTGGAATTCAACCCTTGTTAAATCTGGCCCTAAATGTCTGAATGATTAAAAAAAGTCCAATAGGATCGGCCCAGCTCCTATTGACTTCTATGGGACATTGACTGCTTTTACTTGTAGAAGTATTGTATTAGAAATTTTCATGGTTTTTACACTTAATAAATCTCAAAATTTTAGGGTCCCATTTACTTTGCCAGGTAAAAGTCCTATAGAAGTCAATGGGAGCTGTGCTGATCCTTCTGGACCGTTTTATATCATTTCAGACTTTTGGAGATTTTCAGATTTTTTTTCTCTAGAAATTATCTGAAAAACTTAAATTTTTAGTGGTTTTAGAGGTATTCATTTTTTGGGTTTTTTTCATACACTCTTTTTTATTCAGATCTTTTAATAAATTTCATGGCATTCAAGGTTTTAATGAGCTTAGTCATGGTTTGAAAAACCTCTGAAACCACTAAAATTTGACCTAAATATATAGGCCTTCATGATTTTTAGAGAAAATTAGAAAAATATGTAGAGAAAAAATACAATTCATGAAAAAAAAAATCAGAATTTGAGTAAATAGGCCCCTTAATATCAGTCTTGTTGTTTCTGTTGATGCTACCATCTCTTTGGGCTTTCCAAATGGTCAAGATATCCAAATGGGATCTCAGCACAGGTGACTGTTTTTCAACACTAACTCTTTAAACAAATAGTGATGCTGGTTTTTATTATTTGTATCTTTACTATATTTAGCATTTTTAATATTCTTTATTTTATTTCCAGGTATCAGATCCACACAGGTCTTCAGCATTCTATAATAAGACCTTCACAGCCTAACTGTTTGCCATTGGACAATATGACACTCCCTCAGAAACTCAAGAAGGCTGGCTATAACACACATATGGTTGGAAAATGGCATTTGGGATTTTATAAGAAAGAATGCATGCCAACTCAGAGGGGATTTGATTCTTTCTTTGGTTCACTTCTGGGTAGTGGAGACTACTACAATCATTATAAGTGTGACAGCCCTGGTATATGTGGATATGACCTCTATGAGAATAATAATGCAGCATGGGATCAAGATAATGGTATTTATTCAACAGAAATGTATACACAAAGAGTACTGCAAATTCTATCTAGCCACAATCCCAACAAACCTTTATTCCTTTACATTGCTTATCAAGCAGTTCACTCTCCTTTGCAAGCCCCTGGAAATTACCTGGAGAACTATTACTCAATACCCAATGAAAACAGGAGAAGGTATGCTGCCATGCTATCATGTTTAGATGATGCTGTTAATAATGTAACAACTGCTTTGAAAAAATATGGTTTCTATGACAACAGTGTTATAATTTATTCATCAGACAATGGTGGCCAGCCAATGGCTGGAGGCAACAACTGGCCATTACGTGGAAGTAAGGGGACATACTGGGAGGGGGGAATACGAGCTGTTGGATTTGTACATAGCCCCATTTTGAAAATAAAAGGTTATGTTTGTAAAGAGCTGGTTCACATAACAGACTGGTTTCCAACATTAGTCACTTTGGCAGGTGGTGAAATTGATGAGGAAATACAATTAGATGGCTATGATATTTGGGAGGCCATAAGTGAAGGAAAACGTTCCCCAAGGCAAGAAATTCTGCACAATATCGATCCCATGTATACCAAAGCAAGAAATGGTTCTTGGGCTGCTGGTTACGGTATTTGGAATACTGCGATCCAATCAGCAATAAGGGTAAACCATTGGAAATTGTTAACAGGAAACCCTGGTTATGGAGATTGGATTCCTCCGCAAAGTTTTAGCAATGTAGGACCCAACCGCTGGCACAATGAAAGAGTGACTCTATCAAGTGGAAAATCTGTATGGCTTTTTAACATAACAGCTGACCCCTATGAAAGAATAGATTTATCTGACAGGTACCCTGATATTGTAAAGCAGCTGTTAAGAAGACTTGCACAGTTTAATAAAACTGCTGTTCCAGTGCGTTACCCGCCTAGAGATCCAAGGAGCAACCCTAAACTTAATGGAGGAGTATGGGGCCCATGGTACAAGGACAGCACTAAACGAAAGAACCCTAATGCAAAGAAATCTAAGAAGGCCAAGAAAAAGCAAAATCATAGGAAACAGCAATATTCTGGTTGCCAGCCTGTTTCAGTGAAGTCATAGGTTCTCTGGGAAATAGAAATAAATGGTACTAGCGGAAAAATAGATCTGCCATAAAAAAAAAAAAAACATCAAATGAAAAGTATGTTTTCACTTTTACTAAATTATATTTTTTTCTCATATTCCATTTTTCTAAATAATAATCTATTTATATCATAAACCTATGAGTCAGAGAAGAATGGCAAGCCTCACACAGAGTATCAGCCTTTACAAATAATCAGTTATAATTGATGTAGTAGCCCTTCACAGTACTAAGGAACTAACCCCTTAAATGGGTTATTGACCTTCCAAATGCTTTTCTCAGTTGTGTTGTTTTCATATGGTCAACAGAAATAAAGTTTTTTTTTTTCAATTGCTTCATGTTCTTAGCACTGGTGTTTCAGTCGAAAAGCTCGATAATCCAGGAGCAGATTGTGAACATTTAGTTGGTACATTTCTCAGCATGATATTAGCAACTATTGATGGAGGAATCCATCCCATTTTGCTTTGTCGAAAAATTTGTGAAACTACAGAAAAAAAAACTTGAAAATTTGCAAAACACATTAAAGTCAATGGGCTTCAAAATTATTTTGATATAGGACAGTTTTTATACAGTTTTTACATGCCCACCTGTTTTGTCGAAATGTATTAAAGACAGCTGTGCAACTTTTTTGTTGCAGAGAATTTTTTTGGTTTGTGAATTTTTGCAGCAGTTTCGAAAAAAATTTACATGTGGCAAAATGTGGAAATTTAAAAATTTAAAAATTCTAAATTACAATTGCACATCATTTTTACATGTGCAACTTTTTTGTTGCAGAGAATTATTTGGGTTTGCGAAATTCGAGTTTCATGAAAAAAATTACATGTGGCAAAATGCAGAAATTTGCCGCAAATCCATGCCTGCAGAATAAATACGCCCATCACTATAAGCAACTATTATATCAATTCTGAAAACAACTGAACTGAAAAAAGTGTTGGAAGGTGAACAACCCATTTAATATTTCCATATTTTTGCAGTGCAATCTCAAGGGCTCAATATCCTGAAGATGTCTGACCAGGAAATAAATTATGTAAATTATGTGTTCAAGTAAAATTTTCTTCATGTAATGAAAGGATATAAGCACAGGAGCACAGTTTTACTTTGAGATACAGTATTTACAGTTAATAGTTGCAGTGTTAATGTTACACTATGGGGGCATGTGCAAGGCCTCTCTGTCAGTCACATACACAACCTAAAACAATAAGTGATTGGTGCAGGACTGTATAAGGGGCAGGCTACTTGGAATTGACTATTTACAGGCAGAACTATAGCAAAATATACATCTGGTTAGTATTTTAAACCTCTTTATTTCACAAATAGTAACATTCATAGAGGGAAAAACAGTTGTGAGTACATAAGGGCAAAATGTTTATGTAAAATCCAGGAAAACATCACTTAAAATCAGGGAAACGCACCCATTGAAATGCATTATAAATTGGGGCATCAGAAATAAACGATGTAAAATGTGGGAAAACTTAAAATCAGGGTACTTAAAATCGAGGTTTCACTGTATTTATTTTCAGACCCATTTATATTTACGGCAATTCTTGAAAGTGCAATAACTACAAGCAATATATTTAACATCCACTGCCTGCTCAGGAGCTTCTAGTTAAAAATCCTCTTTTTTATTGCACTCTTTTAATAGCTTTGTCATTTAAGGCAGCGAAGTATAGCAACTACACCTGATGCACCCTCCAAAACATGCACTGCATTTAAAACAATGTATATTTGTGCCAATTTCAATTTGTAATTCTTATTAATTTTGAGAAATTTACTTTCACTTTGTGCATGCATTGAGATGGGTAACCCTAAAAAGCCATGCCCTCTATTATATTTAGTAAGGACAATATGGAACTTGTAATAAATCTTGAATCAATTTAAAATAAAAAAAAAACAAAAAAATTTGAGTTTTCACCCAAAAAGCTTGACCAGAGTTTAGTAAATAGCCTCCAATATGTCAGATTTGGTGTAGACTTAGGGGGTTAGTTTGTCAAACTCAGAATGCCAAAATGAGCAGATAAAATTTTCAAGTGGAAATTCTCTGAGTTTGTAGCAGCAAATGCTGAGATAAATCCGGTGCTTGATAAATAACCCCCTTATTGTATACTTATACTTCCTTAGTCATTTAGCCTCGGAATATTCTAAATACAGCAGATTAGAAATATAAATTTAATTTGTTTAAAGACAATGAACTGTAATGGTAAATGTACTGCATACTGAACTCCTCAATACAAGTTTGGTCTCTAGATCTTTTTTTTATGTTTCAGCTTTAAAGCCAAAGGAATGAAGTGTTGATGAAAATGTTCACAATTAACAAAAATGTATTGTAAAAGAAGTTACATTTTATATATATTAAATTATTTTATTTTTATGTACAAATTGTGTTGGAACATATTTCAAAGCAATTTAAATGTGTAAAACATATACAATGCCATATTGATAGACATTTCGAATAGTTTTTTTGGATTTTTTGGAGTTTATAGACCAATTGAAAATGATAATTAATGTACTAATTTGAGTTTTTTTCCCAAAAGTTCTGTTTGATCTAGTTTTATAGATTCAAAACTTTCAATAAATAAGCAAACATTCGTGTTTACTCAAATATCAAGTTTATAAATTTTTTTAAAAAATTCACAAATCCGAATTTTGTTTTTAAACAAAATGTTGTTGAATATGCCTCTATAATCTATCCCCTTTGTAAACATTATTGAGTGCCAGTGTTTCGTTTGGGTAATATTTTTGCCCAACAGGTGCCCTTTAAAGGGGTTGTTCACCTTCACACACCTAATTCATACAGTTCATCAGAAACAACAACTTTTTCCAATTACTTTCAATGTGACTGTTTTTTAATATTGAAGTGTAAAATGTAATTTTTCCCCTTCGAAAGCAGCTCTGGGAGGGAGGTTGACCCTATTGTGTTGAAGGAGGAGGTTAGTGATCGACGATTGAATTCCCCTTTAATTAATTTAAACATTAAATAAACCTCAAACTATTGTTCTGTTACAATATGGGTTTGTGCAACTTAGTTACCATCAAGTACAAGGTATTGTTTTATTATTACAGGGAAAAATGAATCCTTTAAAAAAAAAAAATTATTATTTGATAACAATGGAGACTATTGGAGTTGGCCTTCCCATAATTCAAAGCTTCCTAGATAATAAGTTTCCAGATAAAGGTTCCCATGCTGGGTTTTTTTCACTACACAGTGGCGATTTTTCCATTTCTTGACATGTAATTTGACTTTGTTTGTAATGCATCTTGAGGCTATGTGTGCCAAGTTCACTTTCCTGAGAAGTATAAATAAATCCCAGTAACACTGCAGAAAAATCATGCTGATGTTAATGCAGCTGTAAATTACTGCTCAGAAGAGTTTGTTTTCCTTTCTATTCTATGGATATGGAAACCAAAACAGTCAACAGGTTGTAAAGCAGTCAGTTTAGGAACTGCTGAAGTAAACTAAATGTGAAACTGAACAACAAGGACACCCTTGTAAAATATTATATGAGTACTGTGCAAAGCTTTAGTATCACATACTAGAAGACAGGGCAGGACATGCACGTAGTGCAATGAGTGCACGGAAAGACAATATCGTATTTATTATTTTTAGCTGAAATAAATTTCACCTGATTTTAAATTATTGTGACTCTGTAAATGTTGCCTGTGGCTCCTCTCAGCTTTTGAAGATCCTGTTTATTGTGAAACCTGGGCCTGCATAGGGAAATGGTATATGTATATGTGCTAAAAGCAGTTTTTAACAAGCAATGCTATACAGTGGTGTGAAAAACTATTTGCCCCCTTCCTGATTTCTTATTCTTTTGCATGTTTGTCACACAAAATGTTTCTGATCATCAAACACATTTAACTATTAGTCAAAGATAACACAAGTAAACACAAGTAAACACAAAATGCAGTTTTTAAATGAGGGTTTTTATTATTTAGGGAGAAACAAAATCCAAACCTGTGTGAAAAAGTAATTGCCCCCTGAACCTAATAACTTGTTGGGCCACCCTTAGCAGCAATAACTGCAATCAAGCGTTTGCGATAACTTGCAACGAGTCTTTTACAGCGCTCTGGAGGAATTTTGGCCCACTCATCTTTGCAGAATTGTTGTAATTCAGCTTTATTTGAGGGTTTTCTAGCATGAACCGCCTTTTTAAGGTCATGCCACAACATCTCAATAGGATTCAGGTCAGGACTTTGACTAGGCCACTCCAAAGTCTTCATTTTGTTTTTCTTCAGCCATTCAGAGGTGGATTTGCTGGTGTGTTTTGGGTCATTGTCCTGCTGCAGCACCCAAGATCGCTTCAGCTTGAGTTGACGGACAGATGGCCGGACATTCTCCTTCAGGATTTTTTGGTAGACAATAGAATTCATGGTTCCATGTATCACAGCAAGTCTTCCAGGTCCTGAAGCAGCAAAACAACCCCAGACCATCACACTACCACCACCATATTTTACTGTTGGTATGATGTTCTTTTTCTGAAATGCTGTGTTACTTTAAAGCCAGATGTAACGGGACGTGCACCTTCCAAAAAGTTTAACTTTTGTCTCGTCGGTCCACAAGGTATTTTCCCAAAAGTCTTGGCAATCATTGAGATTTTTTTTAGCAAAATTGAGACGAGCCTTAATGTTCTTTTTGCTTAAAAGTGGTTTGCGCCTTGGAAATCTGCCATGCAGGCCGTTTTTGCCCAGTCTCTTTCTTATGGTGGAGTCGTGAACACTGACCTTAATTGAGGCAAGTGAGGCCTGCAGTTCTTTAGATGTTGTCCTGGGGTCTTTTGTGGCCTCTCGGATGAGTTGTCTCTGCGCTCTTGGGGTAATTTTGGTCGGCCGGCCACTCCTGGGAAGGTTCACCACTGTTCCATGTTTTTGCCATTTGTGGATAATGGCTCTCACTGTGGTTCGCTGGAGTCCCAAAGCTTTAGAAATGGCTTTATAACCTTTACCAGACTGATAGATCTCAATTACTTTTGTTCTTAGTTATTTTTAACAAATTACTTTTTCACACAGGCCCATGTAGATTTGGAGTTTTTTTTCTCCCTTAATAACGTAAACCTTCATTTAAAAACTGCATTTTGTGTTCAATTATGTTATCTTTGACTAATAGTTAATGGTTTTTGATGAGCAGAAACATTTAAGTGTGACAAACATGCAAAAGAATAAGAAATCGGGAAGGGGGCAAATAGTTTTTCACACCACTGTATGCTGATAAATGAAGAACACATTGCCTCTTTACAAATATTAAATAGTGCATCTAACCCCACTAAAGGATAAAGTTGTGTAGTTATACAGTTTGCACAGGTGCATTAGCCAATCAGCAGGTAGCATTTACTGATCACCTGTTTAAAAGTAAACATTATAATTAGTGATGGGTAAATAAATTCGGCAGACGCGAATTTACGGCAAATTTTTCACTGTTTCTAGTATTTCTCGGAAAATTCACAAATTTTTGGGCGAAATGGTAGAAATTCGTCCATCACCAAGTATAATGATTATTGCACCTGGGCAAACTTAGTGCCTTTTATTACATATGGAGGGTTTATGTCTGAAACTGCATTTGTTTGGTTTAGTCACCAAATGAGATATTTCATTTCACCTATAAGCAAAAGTTGGAGGGTAAATAAAGGTAAGACCATGTGGATTGTCTATCACAGATCTGCAGTGGCAGCAGATACATATTTATCACCACCAATTTATGCTCACCCCTGAAAATTACTGATCTGAAAAAATGAACGAACACCATCTAATTAAACTAAAAATTAAATTAAATTAAATAAAAATTGTGTTTATTAACACAAACCACTTAAAACTAGATAAAGAGGATAAAGCTATACAAAAAATAAATACAATTACTAATGCTACTATTGGTGCCAGCCTACACACACATCATCACATCTTTGATGTCAAATGATGTCGTACATCCTGCTAGGTGGTCCATTGCAGCACTGTTGCAAAAACATGAATTAATTGCGCATCAATCAAAAATTGTGTTGTTTATGAGCACAATGTAAGTCAATCCTCACTGGTGGATACATTGTGGGCACCTATGGGGTTATGTATAGTGATTGGCGAATCTGGGCAGCGAAACCCCACCAGTGAATTTTCGCCAGGCAAATTTCTCCTGCTGTTCCGTTAATTTATTCACTGGCGGCGAATCAGCAGGATGCATTGACATCAGCGATCTTCCTTTCCTAGAAGATGATCCCACTCAAATAACTGAATCCAGCACAGACAAAATCTAACAAAATAACTGCTTTTTGCAGAAATCTTGCATGTAGAGAGACATGATATCTGGGGATTTTAATAGAGTGAGCTTTAATACATCTCCTTGGCAAAGGGAGCCCCCTATAAGATATATTGGATCATTCATCTGACACCCAACTCCTGAATGAAGAGAGAACAAAGAGAAACAGATGCTGAGAGAAATAGTGAAGATGAACTTGATTATTTCAGAAACAGTACAGAATTTTTAATTGATTACATTTATAAAGTTTCTTATTTTACTATGATGAAGCTTATATAAAATTTTTGCTCCCTATTGGCAAAGATGTGCATCAATTGCAATTCCTTAATTTTGAAGGAGCCGGCACACATGCAATAGGTGCTATCAGGGCCGGGCACAATCGGCCGGACGCCCTAGGCGGCCCGGCTGACCATGTCACCCCCTCCTCTTGTGTGCGCACAAATGGGCACGCACATGTGAGGACAAGTGCATCCGTGTGTACATACAGATGCAGTCACTTTGGATTGTAAGTTTAATGCGTCGTGACTTAACTCATTTATCTCATTTATCCCACTTAGCACAGAATATTGTGTCACAGCATCCCATCCAATTAAAGAGTTCACCATTGAAAACAATGGTGCTTTGGTATGCTAATGAAAAGGTTAAATGCATTAAATGAGTTAAGATAACTTTAGATAACACAGTTTCTTCAATTAGCCCTGAGTCATGACGCATTTAACTTACAAATCCAAGTGACTCTATCTGTACGTGCGAACCTGGAAATCAGGAAATGTTGCTGAAGGCACAAGAATCAAGGGATCGAACAAGGGGAAGGAGGCAGAAAAGGTATTGTGCCTGGTGCCCCTCCAAATTTGCGCCCTAGGCACTTGCCTCATCTGCCTACCCCTTGTTCCAGCCCTGGATTATTACACCGGAATCCTTGGGAAAAGTTCTTTGTTATGGCTAAATTTGCACTTTCTGCATTTGTAGATGACGATTTGGATCTCAGAAAATAAAGGTTTTGGGACCACTGCACAACTTTTACTTTTTAAAGTTTTATGTCTGTAGGAATGGTACAATATTAGCTAATGAACATCCATAGCTAAAGATGTTCCGTATCTGCTCACTGCTTATCTGAATGCTAAACTGATACATACAACTGCATACCTCCAAATCCGTCCTTTTTAACTGCAAAAGAACTAGAAGCATGAGACCCAGCCTTTCTAAGAACCAAATGTTAACTAAAACTTTTCCTTACCCACAGCCTACAGAATGTGTAAACATATTACTAAAGGAGCCTGTGTATCCTAGACTACATTTATTCAAACATCCTAAACTTTGCTTTCAAATGAAACCACAATAAAATAGACAGAGCATTTAGCTTACAATAAAAGCCATCTCTCTTGACAGATGTTAGGAAATCCATTTGGTTTAGCTATAAACAAAGTTTCAGATCAAATCCTATTCAGATGTATGTGTTTATCTTTATTTGTATTGCATCAACAACGAGAAGAACACATCACATCACTGCCCTTTTACTGTCTGTTACAAAGATAAAATGGTCAGAATGTTTTGGGCCATAGAAAAATAAATGATTATGGTCATAAAAAAGTAGTTAAAAAACCCATCAAAATCTTCTTGAAAATGGGAAAGGTGATGCAGTCCATTAACCATATTACCATGTGACAAGCTCAGTTTAATCAAGAAAAGAAGCCTGCATACAGTGTCAGATTGGCCCACCCGGATACCAGGAAAACTCCTGGGGTCAAATTCACTAAAGCGCGAATGTGTGCTAATGACAGCTTCGCCGGCGTTTGCTGCACTTCGCCAGGCGGATTTTCGCCAGCGCTATGCAAATTCGCTAAGATACAAATTTGCACTCAGGGCGGTGAACAGTAGCGAAGTAGCGCTACCGTTACTTCACCAGGCAAAGCGCATTTACGCTAGCGATGCCTAATTTGCATACGGCGCGAACTTAAGCGTATAATAGAGGTGTATTTTACAGCCACTACATTACACTACACAAGCCCAGGAAATCTTTAATAAATAAAATAAAGTTGTCCTATTGCCCTAAACATGTGCCCCCTGTATAGTTGAGTTGCCATATGTTAGGAAATGTAGGGGGAAGAAGGGTAACCCCAAAAAAAAATTCTCTATTTTTCAGACTATCACCCAACAAAAGGTAAAATACGCCAGCTTTTTTTGGGACTTAGAAAATTAGCGCTAGTGTTAGATGCTTCACGCTTTAGTGAATTTGCACCCTGGTGTCTGGGTGTCAGTGGGCCCTCCCTCTTCAAAACAATTGGCCTATTACCTATTTATGCATGGGAAAAAGACGATAAATAGTTAGAACAACAGATTATAGTATAAAAAGAAAAGAGATAAGGGGCAGATTTACAAAATTCTCGTGAAGAATTCGAAGTTCGATTGAATTCGGATCGTACAATTTTATCGGACATTCGAATATGCAAATTTGGCCACTTAGAATACGCAAAATTCAAGCATATCGAATAGATCAAATAGATCGAATATTCGATAATTCAACCATTCGATTTTATTCGACTGCCTACTTCGCCAGATTGAACCTTCCGAATTGCAAAAGAAGCCTATGGGAATCCCCCCATAGGATTTTTTTCTATCACATGCTAGAATACCATTAGTATGATTGAACGCCTTGATCGTTCGAATCGTACAAATTTTTCGAACGATCGAAGGAAATTTCAAAATTTTTTCGTGGAATCGAACGATCGGTATTCAATCGTACGATTTTTTCGAGAAATCTAATAGCTAAGAAAATATAGCCTAAAACTATTCGATAAGCATTCAATAGTCGAATTACTATCGAATTTTGGCTGAATTTGAGGGCTAAAAGCCCTCGAATTTGTGAATAGTGATAAATTTGCGCCTCAATCGCATATTTATTATGTGGTGTAAAAAAATGGCACCAGGCATCACCATGTAAAAAAAAGCCTAAAAACTTGTAATATTTGAAGATCTTTTTCTTTGAACAACTTCCAACAAAACTTACTTCCACAGGTCTGAACAAGCGTAAAATACAGTCTCCAGTCTCCAACAAACAAAGGAAAGTTGTGCTCACCACTAATTTTTTAAAACATTAAGCAAACAAACCAGGGTACCAGGAAAACTCTTGGTGGGCACAGGTGTCAATAGGTCCTCTTGCTCAATTTGCCATTTTCATGGGGGGAAGGATAGATAATATGTAAGGTTAAATGATTAAGAGAATTATAAAAGTAAGTGAAGGGAAGGAAAAATAATTTGCAGAGAGGGCCTGTGGTTCAAGGAAAAAATGCTAAAAGATGCTCTACAAATATGAAAACCTCTAAAACCTCTAAAAGTTCCAATTTTTTGTTGGACAATTACTACTGAAAAAGTTTTAGAGAAATAAAAAAATGATTTTTAGAGAGAAAAAAATAAATCTGAATTTTTAGACTTCCTAATAAGTCCCTTATAAGCAAAAAGACCAACAGGGTGCCAGTGTAAAAATATGTGTGATTGACTGAAAGATCAAGAAGGAAGTAGGGAGGAGTCAGAGAAATCATTTAGGCTAAATATAAAGGGGAAAGGAGAAACAGGTGGAGTGTGTGTGTAAAGAGAAGGATGGAAAAATGGCTTGAAAATAGATAAAAACAGAAGATGACAAATGTCAACTCCCACTCATGTAAAAAAGAGTATGGAATCCTCCTCTTGTGTAATCTGCTACATGATTGTTTTTGCTAGATTATCTGTATCAGTTTCTTCTCCACGGCTAATTTTCTATTAGTACAGTCTACAGAACTGAGCTGCAGGGGCTCCAGCATTAAAGTCTGATCACGAATTCTGAAGTGGCTGAAGCAGAGACCTTAACTGATTTACAGTCTGGACATCTTTGATCTGACAAATTTGATTATCAGAACAGAACATCACAGGCATCGTTTTTTTTTTTTTTGTTCATATAAATTTTTCATTCAGTATGCAAATGACAAGCCGGCTGTATCTGCACAATATAAAAAAACAAATAATATTGCTCGATAAATAATGGCATGATGTTGATTTTATTTGGTTTCTCTTGGGAATATTTATTAAAAAAAACTTCAGCAGATACTTTGATGGTGAAGGTGAGGTTATTCTTTTGAAGTATTGGATCAAACATGATCAGAAGCTAATATTACATATATTACAGAGGGTGGCTATTGTGATGCATATTATTAACATGTATTTCTATAGCGCCAACTTGTTGCGTAGCGCTGAATGCCAATGGAAGTTTCTCATCTCCTCTACTTGCTGGACCTTCAAGATCCACTTCCCAGTTATAGCTCATTTTAAACTGACTTGGAAGTCATTTGTAACCAGATCCCAGCCATGATGAACTTGTGTTATCCCAGCACAGGAATAGCCCACTGACCAGTGAGGCCTAAAAACTGCCTTTTAACAACCTCTGCTGCAGTTGCAGCAAGACTGGTAAAGAAAATGTAACTGATCCTTTAGTGATCCATTCTTAAGTAACCAGTCTCGCGCTTGAATAGAAATCAGCAGTCATAGGGGTGTATACTTGGCTTAGACTCCACCTCTGATGAAGTGCCAAAGGGAGGCATGAAACGCGTCAGGTGACATGATACAAGTATGGTAGCCACAGTTAGCATTTTTTGATACCTGCTCTGTTTTTATAATGCTTGGTAAATAAATATATTTTTCATTTTTTCAAATCCAGTATTTGGTTCTTTGAAAGCACCCCTCCATCCCCATTTATTGAAATGTGACAATTGAGGCTGGAGCGGAGTCCAGCGGATGGGTAGCTACCAAATGGATTAATGTGCAGTCTGACTAGCATGTGGAAAGTTGTGGAAATATAGTTTATCCTCTGCCCCATCAAACTCCATCCCCCATGATCATGAAAAATGCTGGGCCCACACTGGGGCAATTAGCTTCTGTACAATGATACATGTCTCCAACAGAGGAAAAATAAGATTTAACGAGAACATTCATCCACTAAGTAAAAGTGAAACAATTTGATTGAATACAGTTGCTTTTAGAGATAATAGAAAGGAAATATTGAGGTTGTCCAATCATGTAAACTCAAACATATGTGTGTACACATACAAATCATCATTAAAAATATTACAACCATATCAGGGGGGATAGTCAAAGTCAAACTTTACTCTCACTGAAAGATTCTGGGCAGCATAGGAACTACCTTCTCAGACGAGGCCAGAATCGCCATGCAGCAATCCTTTATATACCCGTGACAACCCCCCCATCTTTCAGATCTATCAGATGAGATGTGTCTTTTGGGTCTACATGCTTTTTCCCAGTAGTTCTTGGTTTGATAGGAAAACATTGCTGCCCATGAGAAAGCTTGGTTATACCAGTGTAGCATATTTTATCCAGAATTCTCTGGACATGGGGTTTTCTGGATAAGGTATCTCCATACCAAAGTCAGTGTGCATGTGCATGGGGTATCAAGAAATGTACTGTACGGTACATTGCAGTACAGTACAGGCAGTGGGGGTCATTTATTAACACTGGGCAAATTTGCCCATGGGCAGTTACTCGTGGCAACCAATCAAAAGGCTGCATTCATTGTTCTACTTACAGCTGGCTTTAAAAAGCTAATCACTGATTGCTATAGGTAACTGCACATGGGCAAATTTGCCCAGTGTTGATAAATGAGCCCCAGTATGTCTACATTCACTGTATTTATTTATCATTTAAAAAAAGACAGGCAGTAGCAGAATTAATTAAAAACCAAGAAAAGCTATATGTCTTTTCAAAAATCTAGTTTTAACAAAACTTCAAATTTACCCCCTGTAGTTGGCACAGTTATTTCTAGAGATTGTAAGCTCTTGTGGGCAGGGCTCTTATTACCTATTTTATCGGTTTGTCTGTATTTATTTGCCCTTATGTATAGTATTCTTGTCTGAAGGGATAGTATTTGGATTTTAAAAAGGTATACTTGTGCTTATGGTGATGAGACACCTAGTGCTTATGTATTACAAAACCTTAAATTGTCCAATATTATTAACGGGTGTTACCTTACAGGACCTAGAAACATCATATTATTACAGCAGGTAATTTTGTAGCGCTAGTTGCACTAAACAGGTAGCAGGTGACCTTAGGGTTGGTAGTAGGGTTCTACATGATGTGAGCATTATCTCTGCAGGTTTAAGAAAGATTATTTCAAGATTATTTTAAATAGTTGAAAATGATGTATATCATAGGATCAGTTATCCAGAAACCTGTTACTCAGAAAGTTCCATTTATGGGAAGACCGTTTACCATAGACACCATTTTCTTCAAATCATTCAAATAATGATTTTGATCTTCTCTGTAATAATAAAACAGTAACTTGTACTTGATCCCAAATAAGATATAATTAATCCTTATTGGAGGTAAAACATTCCTATTGACATTAATTAATGTTTTAATGATTTTTTAGTAGAATCAAAGTATGGAGATCCAAATTACTTAAAGACCCCTTATCCTGAAAACTCCAGGTCCCAAGCATTCTGGATAACAGGTCCCATACCTATAGTATATTTACAAAGGAAAGAAGTCCATATGCTCAGTTACTCTTGTCCAAATTGTCATCCCATTTCCTAGAATAGTGCCTTTTCTAATTATGTGGGTTTGTGTGGGCTTTTCATCCTATAATTAGCGTAAATCCTGAAGGACTACCTAGATTTTCATGTTCAACTTATTTGATAAAGAAGTGGATTTTGAAACCTACAGGCAGTTCAAACTTTCAACAAGAACAGGTATTGCCATCCATCCTTTAAACAATATACTGCATCAATAGGTTTAATTTTATACTTGGAATAAAATTCTCTTTTTTGTCCTCGCAGCACTACCTCACAGAAACAACCTTAACGGTGTTATTGCTTCTCTAGGCAAAAGAGAATATTTCAGGAGCCAAGACTGGAACCAGGCAGTGTGACCTCATATATTAAAGCAGGAAAGAAAAATCTGGTTCTGTTCAATAGAAAGCTTTAACGAGGACCAAAGCTGTGCTTCACTGGCATCTCCTGTGTATCTGATGACTTCCACTTATGTGCTTCTTATTTCCCTGAAGAGGCTGTGATTAAATGCTGTATATGGAAGTACTCTAGCCTAGCCATATAAGCTGCCTTCTAGAAAAGGCAGCCACACTTTCACTGAGAGTTATACTGTCAACAGCATTTCATTATTGTATTCCAAGTGCCAACTGAGAGACTGACACCCAGATTTAACCCTCTTTAACTGTGCCATTCAAACTGATTGCTGCGTGTTATACAATTATATGCAGCCATCAAGCAATCTGGCCAGTGTGCTTGGATATTTCAATATGTATATCTATTTTACAGAATTCATATTTGCTTTGGGATATGACATTATGAAGGGGTTTTATTGGGCCTTTGGAATATTTTCAATCCCCCATACACATCACTGTCATTGATGTGATCTCATGGGACTAAGAAGAACTGCAAAGAGGTGGCAGATGGTTGTCAGGCAAGGACAGTAGGAAAAACAGCAACATGATGAATAGAGACAGGATTTGCTCTTCATTAGTAAAGGCCATTATACTGAAAATAATAACTTGGGTTCTACATAGAACAGTCTACAGTATGAATAAAGTTATGTGTTTTATTTTTTAGTATAAAATATGTTTAGAGCTATGTGTTTTTTTTTTTTTGTTAACCTGTGTGTGTGTGTGTGTGGGGGGTTACTAATTGCGAACAGCAACTGCAATAACTGCATGTAGTTCATCAGTGTATCTCACCTTAGCTATAGCTAGAGTATTACACATTTAAGGGACTGATAAATAGATTCCAAATTTATATTGCATTCCCCTAAAGCTTGGCAAATGAAGGGCCCTTCTTTTATACAGAGTCTTCCTGACTCAAAGCATGACCCCTGGATTTCTATAGTTTGGCCACTAGGTGGCAACATGCTATAGTATATATGCTGAAACACACATATTCAGGGTCCATTTTGCCCATCCCCTTTCCTGAGCAGGCAGGAAGGGTGCAGCGGATCCTAGACAGGTAAAATCTAGAAAAGGATAGGTTGCTCACATTAATACTGTAGGCCACTTTAGGACTGATAGATAATCAGAGCAATTTAGCCAAGCAGCACAGGCTCCACCAAGGAGTTTTGAGTGGGACTAGGATCCTTGGTACTAATTGTCCAGAAGTAGGGACTAAGGGGGTTATTTATCAAATGTAGAATATAGAGTTTTTTTTCCTTGAAGGAAATCATAACTCAAATGGTTTTTTATTTAAGGAAAAACTCTTATGGAAAAAACATTATTCAGCATCGAGTTAACAAGCAAAAAAACTCAAATTAACCAACTCTATGGGATCTGCATGTTTGAAACCACACATTGCGTAAATACGCAGCGTATCTTAAATATGGAGTCCAAATTCTCATTGAGAACAATGAGAAGTGCATTTTGGGAAAAGAAACCTACATGCGGGAAAACGCCTTAAAAACGCATCGTTTGGTTTCAGTGGCGTATTTACACCCGACGGAGCATTTTTAAAAATGCAGTTTTGCCAGCGCTATGCAAATTCACTAAGATGCGAATTTGCACTCAGGGCGGTGAACTGTAGCTAAGTAGCGCTACTGTTACTTCGCCAGGCAAAGCGCATTTACGCTAGCGATGCCTAATTTGCATACGGCGCGAACTTAAGCGTATAATAGAAGTATATGTTACAGCCACTACATTACACTACATAAGCCAAGGAAACCTTTAATAAATAAAATAAAGTTGTCCTATTGCCCTACATGTGCCCCCTGTATAGTTGTGTTGTCATATGTTAGGAAATGTAGGGGGGAAGGAGAGTAACCCTAAAAAAATGTTCGCTATTTTTCAGACTATCACCCAACAAAAGGTAAAACACACCAGCGTTTTTTGGGACTTAACCATTGTATTGAACTTCGCCAGGTCTGACCTGGCGAAGTAACGTCTAGCGTAAGAGGTAACGTTCACAAAAATTTTCATCTTAGTGAATTAGCATAGTTACCTCCCTTCGTCAGCTCGCAACTTCGCCTGGCGTAAGGGTGCAAAGTTGCGCAAGTCGATGTCCTTCACTAGCAAATTTTCACCACGGACACTAGTGAATCAACGAAGTTGCAAATTGACGTCACGCTGGTGAATTAGTGCTAGCGTTAGACACTTCGCGCTTTAGTGAATTTGACCCCATGAGTTCTGACTACTATCACCTGTAATTAAAAGGTGTGGTGCTGCTCTGAGAGAAAGGTGAGCAACTGGAGCTGGGAAACTGAGAAAACACTGGATGAAACAGTGAGTTATATGCAAAAAAATGGTTTGTTTTGTTGTCTCTTAGTTAGTGGGGACCATGTTTATAAAGAGGCAGAGTTCCCAGTTAAAAAGAACTGGCTACTATCTGCCATCCTAAAGCCTCGGGAGTGAAATGCAAGCCGTGATCACAGGGAATCTCAATTGTGGCTGCCAATTGTTTGCTTTACTGAGGAAGTAGATGTGTGAACTTGAATTCATCCTGTTTAAACTAGTGAAGTAAGAACACAAGCAAAAATCTGTTTAGAACCCCATATATGTTTAGCATTAAAGAACAAGGAAAGGGAAATATAGTCACTAACCTATTAATCTGCTGCAGTGATCCCCTTTGGGTGTCCTTTACACATGTACAGTAGAATGAGACTTTACATTTAGGGGTTATATAATAAAATCTGAAATATCTCATTATTTTAACAAAAATCCACGACCAAATGCCCATACTCGATTTTACTATATTTATTATTTAAAAAGCTTGAACTTATCGGTTCTGGGAAAACCCAGAAAAACTTGTACATATTGTATGATTTATTCAGGCTTTTTCACCGTGTTTTTTTTGGGGGGTTTTGCCTGAGATGATTGGATTTTTAGGCTAATCCTTGTGCTGACCACGATAGCTTCCAATTAGGAAAGGGACTTCTGCCATTGATTTATACACAACCTCAGCAGGTCTGAGATGGCGGATTTTCAGATTATGGCTTTTTGGTGCATCGGGGTTTAAAAAATTGAAAAATTTGAGTTTTTAAAAAAGCTCCAAAAAGCCCAATTAGATAAATTCAGAGTTTAGTGAATAACCCCATCAAAGTTGCGAACTTACTGTGCATGCTTACCATCGGGACAGTACAGAGTATCTCAGAAGAAAGTGACAAGGCAGGAAAAGGACCGCGGGCTGGTGCAATAGGGTGCAGCCCAGGGTTTAAGATAAGTATCTGTATTCACTGGAGGGTGCCCAACACAATGGTGACACCCCTTTAATTTCCCTTTTCTTGTCCTAAAACCATATGAAACCTCTTATAGAAATACAACTAACCTTTTGACTTCTAAGACTGCAGTTAGACCAGGCTGTTTCTTGGCCTGCTGATAAAGCGCACAATTCTACTTGTGTTGAACACACATAGTTTAGTATGAATGAAATCATAAAGCAGCTGTATAAAGTCTAATGATCCCTCTATGTTTTTTTTTATGTCATGCGTTTCATCTAGTCCTTTCTGTGATTGCGTCCTGACACTATAGTCATATGATATGCACTAGTAAAAGAATTGGGGATTGGGGCTATGCCACAACTGTTCAGTAATAATGCAATATGAATAGGAATAAAGTTGTTTCCCCTGAACACATGCGGCTGCCTGCTGGGAAACTAAGAAATTCTATCAGGCAGATTATTCTTTCATTCAAGCCTGCTGAGACAACTGGATTCAAACAGTGGCCTGGGAATTTGAAGCATTTAGGTTTATTCAGATATATATTATGTCCTCCATATGCGAATACCTTTATAACATACAGCAGATAACACTTAAAAGGGGCCCACTAGAATTTGAATTTTACTAATCAAGGTTTTATTTAGCAATACAACTTATGAATTCAAATAAGTGTTTCTGAAACTGTTCATGATTTCTTAAGCTTAAAAATAAGGCACTTAAAAGCTGGTGAGATCATGTAGATGTCCAAAATTTGCCCCCTAAAAGCTGCAAAGGTCATGTAGAAATCAATTTTTTTAACTATAAAATATTTCTTTGATTTAAGGTTTTAGAGGTTACCATTTGGGGGGGGGGTTTTAAGCGCACAAGATTTTTGTATTCTTATTCATATCAAATTTTTATTTGTTCATGTTTATTTATAGATCTTTCAATAACGACATAAGTTTTTTTCTTTTAAAAAGGGAGTTTTTTTGTTGACTAAGTACAAATTTTGATCATGTCTTTATAATGTTCTCCCTGACTTTGCGGACCCCAAAAACATACAGATTGACCCTTGTGTGAATGTGATAGGGTCCTTAGATTGCAAGCTCTGCTGAGCAGTGAATATTAATCAGTGTCAGTGATAAATGAATTAGATAAAAATGCTAAACAAAAAGTAATTATTTTGCCATCAATGTATTTATGTCAGCTTAGTTAACTTCCTGTATAAGTTACTCTCTCTAGGAATTGGAACTATTTAAATAGGACAGTGTCTTATTTCAGAGCTTTCCTGATAACAGGTTTCTAGATAATTGATACCGTACATGTAGTAAATGAAGGTAATCCAGTACAATGTTCTATACAAGAGGAAACTAAATTGTCTGTTATACAAACCCAAACAGCCTTTAATGTTTGCTGTGATATTGAATTATATATATGGACTTGACAAAAGCATAGAAATAAGCTAGAACAGAGAGCCATGAAAAGGTCAGAAATAGAAGAGAGTCACATAGGGATCAAGCTGTGTTGTTGTTATGTGAGAGTGAACACTGATGAGGTTCCATGCCAGTAGCCTTTCTATTAGTCAGGATTTCTGACTTGTAGTGTGACCCTTTATTCAGCCTGACAGCCTGTTCATCTGTATAACACATCTGTTTAGAGCTTTGTGGTCCGCAGAATGAAACTGCCTTTATATAATATTCATGACTACAGACCTATATTTAGCTTCCTTCGAGAGGTGCAGTCTTGCTAACATTTCTGCCTTGTAATTGGTCTCTCTTTATTGTTGTGTTTTATATTTTTAAAAAGCTCACCAGAATGCATAAATGTACTGCCATATGGCATGGCAGCAGCCAATAGGGAAAAGAGGGCTAATTTATTAAGCGCAAACGCAGTGGTAGCCTCACAGCTCTTGTCGCATTCATAGCAGGAATCTGCATTATTCACTGAAGGCACTTGTGTGTAAAGTCACCCCTTGTTCATTTGTTTTGGAACAAAGCACTAATGCATCTCATGCAGTGTATCTATTGACACAGGGGGGTCCCGGAGCTACCACCACCTTGAAGGTGGATTCCTACAGAAATGACAGCATCCCAGTACCATTTTCATTTTCATTGAAATTGCATCTATTTTAATATATCAGAGACAATCAATCCAAGTGGAACTCCCCTTTGCCTGTAAATGAGCCCAAAGGGCTTTTCTCCTATATGACCTCCAATCAAAACCTTAAAGGGCACCTGTGGCCCAAAAAATTTCCTACAAACCGAAGGTGCGGGCTGATAGAGCCCGCATTCCGGTTTGGGGTTCTAGTACTTTTTTTAAAAAAAAGCTCCCTGCTGGTGCTGGCTTACTCGCACCAGGAGGGAGCTTCCGGTGCGAGCCGCCATGTCTTCTGAAGCGCATGCGCAGTATGTGCGTGTGACGAAACACACATGCGCATACTGGAAAAAAACAACATTGTACGGATCATAAAAACATATCCAAGTTTTTAATGCAATCTAGTATGCATATTTGTGCTTAAAGGGCACCTGTGGCCCAAAAAATTATAGAGCTTCCGGTGCGAGCCACCATGTCTTCTGAAGCGCATGCGCAGTATGTGCGTGTGACGAAACACACACGCTCATACTGAAAAGCGGCCACACTTCCAGGGCCGCTTTTCATACTGCGCATGTGCTTCAGAAGACATGTTGGCTCGCACTGGGAGCTCCCTCCATCAGCTGTTGCTAGGTGGAAATCTGCCGTAGAACAAAGAAGTGTTTGCAGGAATCTATGACCTGCAAACATTTGTTCAATGGATAAGATTGCCACCTAGCAACAGCGCCCACCCGTGTCCAACCCCAAAATTGCAACCCCTTCCGGAATACCTAGTAGTTGTGATTATTTATTGGATTTTACTTCCTTTTCTTCTTGTCATAAAATCGTAGGAAGAAGTTGGATTATAAATCCAAACTCAAAGAGGACTAGAAAGGATGTAACTTTAATCACTCTGGATGTACCTAATGTGTCTTTATCCAAATTGATTGAGTTAATTTCATGATGAATGTTACAATACAGGTAGCTAGATGTTATTAATGATTCAGTTCTAGAAACTATAGCATTATTGCCTGATACGTCTACCTTGAGACAATGTATTTATTTTTCAACGACATTTGTTTGTTACAATTTTCATTCTTAGTTTATGAGACAGGAATAAACTACATCTTTGTCACTTAATATTTCTTATTATCTCTGCTTTTATCAAAGAGCATTCCCTTATCCTTTAGGATTGTCATCCGCAGACTCCCGGTAAAAAATCTAACTTCCTCATTCAGCTAATCCCCTTCCTGTGATGTCACTCTGCTCCACACTGAGCACTGAGCAGACCTGTACTTGCTCCCACATCTTAAAGGTACAAGCACATCAGAAGGGAAATGCTGAAATGTGGATGTAGTGATGCAATAAAATTCTCCAGTGTATCTTCGGAAGGCTGCCACTGTTGCTAGGTGGCAATCTTATCCCTTGAACAAATGTTCTTTGCAGGTCATAGATTCCTGCAAACACTTCTATCTTTTTTACAAAAATATGTGAAACAGTGAAAATTGCATTGAAGTCAATGGGCATTTTTTCCCAGTGACTTTTTCATCAAACAATACATTGGTAGAAAATTTGCTCATCACTAAGCACAAAATATTGCACAGGTACACCATTCCCTATAATAAAGAATATGGTGCATGATTCAGCACATATACTAACCACAAGAACAGTGATCCCCAACCAGTAGCTCGTGAGCAACATGTTGCTCTCAAACCCCTTGGATGTTGCTCCCAGTGGCCTCAAAGCAGGTTTGGAGGCAAGTTCTGGTTGTATAAAAACCAGGTGAACTCCCAAACAGATCCTCAATGTAGGGTGACAATCCACAAAGGGACTACCAAAGGGCCAATCAGAGCACTTATTTGGCACCCCAAGAACATTTTTCATGTTTGTGTTGCTCTTCAACTCTTTTTACTTCTGAATGTTGCTCACAAGTTGAAAAGGTTAGGGATCCCTGCACTAGAATGATGGCAATCCTGTGATTGGCTTACAACTCAGCTTTGAGGGGCTACACTGGAATTGTAATTCTGCAACACCTACCAATTGCCTATCCTGTTAAGTTTATTTGAACAAACATGCCACTAATTTGCACTTTGATTTACAGTTTATAAATCTGTATCTCCCATTTTATAGATACTCAAATTGTAAATATGGTAGAAATTATATTTACAGCCTTATCCAGAAGCCAACAAAAAGTCTGTTTCATTCTTCAATTTGAGTTCAGGGTGGCATTCTTAAATTACCAACAGCTCTCTGTGTGAGCTCACTTTCAAAAATGTATGTGAATGTAATAGTCATTTCTGTTCCCCAGGCATACATTAAAACCAGATGTAAAAATGTAAATGTATCTGTGCTGGTATAATATTTAACTAAATATATTCTGCGATCATACTGTAGGATTCTGCTAAACTGCTTAGTTCTAAAAGACTAGATATGAACATTAATTAAACACAGGCGTCAAGTCAAATGTCACCATTTTTATAATGTGTTAAGAAAAGAATTGAAAATCTTTGTCTGTCATTGAACTAAGACAGTTGTACATTTTAACTATATCTATATGTTTACTTTAAATCGTAATAAGAAGAGACATATGTATGTGAAATATTGCTTACTGAAAGTAAATAGTATTTATTAACTTTTAACAATGTTGCAAAACATTGTTAACCGCTAAGTTATCAAGTCATACAGTTATAGGGCAGATTTACTAAATTCACATGAATAACTTGAAGTCCGATCGAATTTCAAAAGGATTCGAATTTGAATCTTCGAATATTCAAATTTAGTTTGAATATTCGACTATTTGATGGTCGAAGTACTTCCCCTTTAAATTTTTATTCAACCACCTAGTTCGCCAGATCAAAGCTACCAAATTGGGAATCATTATTTCTGATCGAATAAAAAAAATGCGATTGATCGAAAAAAACAAAATTCAATCAATTGAAAAAATCATTCGAATCGATCGATTTGAACGATTAACCGATCAATCAAATTTTTCCTATTCGATTGTTTGATCGACTTGCGGTAAAATCCTTTGAATTCAATATTCGAATTCGAATGATTTTACTTCACCTACTATTCCCGTGGTCGAATTTAAAAAATTTTTTCAATTCGAAATTCGACAAATGATAAATCTGCCCCATAATGTAGCAATAAAGTAACCAGAATACAATAAAAGCAGAACTGCAGAAGATGTCATCATTGTTTTAAAAAACATGTTATAGGGCAATTTATGTTAAGTCCTTGAGGGGACAGAGTACCTAGTTTTTTTTATCCAAAATACATATTTTTGTAGAAAGACATTGGAACAATCACCACTTCTTCTAAGAGGGAGAATGTGATCTATTGCTATTTATTTGAATCTTGGGAGCTTGTGCCCATGTTCGAGAAAGTGTTTGGCAACAGGTTTAGTAGTTTTACTATTCCTAAAAGCTGTATGCTGTGCTGAATGATGTGCATCCATTTGAAGCCTAAGGGTTTGATCTGTTTTGCCTACATGAGATAATCCACAGGGGAAAGTAATTAAATATACTACAAAACTGGTGGTGCAAGATAACCTCTTACCAGTTTGAGGATGTAAGAAAGTTTGTCCCTGAGTCTACCCATGCCCTTAGTGCAAGAATTATACTTGGTACTAAATGCTAATCTAGACTGGTTCGCTTTCTGTTGTCTTCAATAAAGGTACATTAACATGTCTTAGCTTTATCCAGGACATTTTGTAACACCATATCAGTGTAACCCCTTTCTTTAAAACAAATCCACATCTCGGCAATTTGTTTTGCACGGACTATTTGCACTGAATTTTTATGTAAAACTCTGCAAAATTGTGCAACCGGAAGAGATTTTTTTCATAGAAAAGGGGTGAGAACTTGTATAGTATAACAGCACATTTTTGTCAGTAGGCTTATGGTACAGTGAGAAATCCACCTGAGACCCATTCAATGTTAGCACTACATCCAAATGTATCTCATGGGAATGTATAGTGAAAGTAAATCATACTGGGCTATCAATTGAATTAAGTTCATTAAACATCTCTATGAATTGTAATTCAGTGGCACTCCAAATAATTCATAAATCGTCATTGTATCGGAGAAAGAAAAAAAAGTTTATTGCCAAATTTCAGCAGGATGTGGCACTGTTCATATTGATGCAAAAAGACATTCCTGATATCTGTAAATAGTAATCGTGTTCAAAACGGAAATAGTTCATTGATAGTGTCAACTCTAATAATTTTATCAGGAAAGAAATAAGAGGTCCTGTATATGCACTATATTCCTCAAGTGATGGTTGTACCACTGCAATGCCAGAGGAATGGGGAATTATTGTATACAGGCTCACTACATTCATGCTGACCAACATACAAGGATGATCATCAGGTAGCGTCAGGTAACGCATTCCAGCAAATGTGGTGTGCCCTTTAAATATGTTGGTGTACTCTGTGCAATACAGAGTCAATGTATATGCCTATTGGATGACGCAAAGAGTCACAGCCCAAAACAATAGGTCGGCCTGGAGGACTTGTCATGCTCTTGTGAACTTTTTGTAACGTACACAGATGAAGCCACTAGGATTTGTGAGTTAAATGCATCATGACTCAGGATTAATTGAAAAAACTGTGTTATCTAAAGTTATCTTAACTCATCTAATGCATTTAACCTTTTTATTAGCATACCAAAGCACCATTGTGCACAATTCTGAATGCTTTAACTAGATGGGATGGTGTAACACAATTTTCTGTGTTAAGTGGGATAACTGGGAAATCTGAGTTTAGTTATGCTGTGTCAAACACACAATCCATAGTGGCTTCATCTGTATATCAGCCTGTACATACAAGAAATCTCTCAATTGTGCAGTAATTAACCCTTCAGCAAAAGTGTTGGACACAATATTACTCAATTCACATTTAAACTGGATCACTGGATCTGTGGGTAAAGGCATTTACACAGAAGTATCAGAGAGTTGCCTCACAATGTCAGCCTTATAATCACTGTAATTCAATAACACTTTTCCACCTCCCTTATCAGCCAGGCAGATAACTATATTAGTATCATTACTTAGAGTCTTCAGTGCAGCAAATTCCTGATTAGAAAGATTTTTCTTATACACACCAGTAAAGGACTGATTCAGACCCTCAGTCTCAACAGAATGTTTAAACAACATGGTAAGAGGTTATCAATAAGGCACCATATCCCTTGCACCACCAGTTTTGTAGTATATTTAATTACTTGACCCTGTGGATTATCTTATGTAGGCAAAACAGATCAAACCCTTAGGCTTCAAATGGATGCACATCATTCCGCTATAAGTACAGCTTTAAGGGATGGTAAGACTACTAAACCCGTTGCCAAACACTTTGTCGAACTTGGGCACAGGCTCCCAACATACAGTACAAATAAATAGCAATAGATCACATTTCCCCTCTTAGAAGAGGTGGTGATTGTTCCAATGTCCTTCTACAAAAAGTAGTATTTTGGATAAAAAAAAAAAAGCTAGGTACTTTGTCCTCTCAAGGACTTAACGTAAATTGCCCTTTAACGTGTTTTTTAAAACAACAATGTAATCTGAAGTTCTGCTCTGATTGTTTGCTGGTTACTTTATTGCTACTTTACTGTATAACTTGATAACTTAGCGGTTAACAATTTTTTGCAACATTGTTAAAAGTGTATTTAAGTTACAAAATACTATTTATTTTCAGTAAGCAATATCTGACATACATCTCTTCTTATTACTATTTCTGTGGTTCTGTTGTTACTTATATGAATACCATTCACTTATGTGTAATTATTATTTTCTTTTTTTCTCTCTGACACAGGAGTGTCTAGTTTATTCATCTACACAAATGGCTTGGATCCTTTGGTGATTGGTAGGTTTCTTTCCTCGGCACATGATTCTTTTCCTCCCACGTGATTGGGAGGCTAACAGATCTTGTCTATTTAAGCTATGTTCTTATAACTATTGTGGTCTTGATAAAGGTCTTAGGAGGAGGCCGAAACGCCGGCCTGTTCTTTTTTTAATGTTTTCTAAATAAATTATTTGAAGTTTTTTTAAAAAGCCAAGTATAGAAGAAAGCACTCACGGCATGGATTTTTCAAATAAATCTTTTACTGAAACATAAACATCTATGGTTTCGGTTTCGGTACCTCAAGAGACCATCATCAGGATCCAGTCTGATCCTTTCCCTATGGGACCAGACTATAAATTATATCCTTATAAACGGCGGGTTCTGACGTCAGAACGCGCTGTTTATAACATGGGTCCACAACGACAAATTTGACGCTGTGTGTCCGAATTCTATACCAGCACGCCCGAATTGGACACCAGCAACCATAATGGACGCCGACCCCTCTGAGCCCCTACCCCCCTCCCGGCATTTCCCTGTAGATTATAATGCATAATGTACCCCCTACTGAAATGTAGTGTATAAAGATATCAGAAGTCACCTCGGAGTTATGTGACCTGTATAAAAGCACTCGGCCTGCAGCCTCATATTTTTATATGATCACATAACTCCTCAGTGACGTATATCTTTATAAATTATAGTAGGGGGTACTTTATCCACTATATATATATATATATATATATATGTAAGTCCTGATGTCCCATTATATGATTAGTCATTGTTTCCAGCTCCCTGGTATCTTTGCATTATCTATGTGCCCACTCTGAAAGTTGCAAAACATGTCAACAAAGTACCCCCCAGGACTTTTAGATGGAGATCTTATCAATTATTAATTAATTAATTTTATAGGAATTTCTAAGATTTTGCTCCCCAGTGGATAGCTACAATTGAACCCCTAGTCAAGTCTTAACACATTGTAAATTCATAGATTATTAGAAGTATTTGATACATAAAAGTGGAAACTCTTTGATGTACAATACAATACAGATGTTGTTACCGAGTATGGAAGCATAGCCTTAATCGGGTTATTCCCTGCACTGTTGTGATGTATATGATTTCATGTAAGATGCAGTATCGGAAAACCCCTTAATGTTTTATAGCAAACAAATGTGCTGGTATATGGAAGTTTCTTCAAGAAAATGCCTCAAGGTCCAATTCTAGATTGAGACCATATGCTGTTAAAGTATTGTTTACAAATCCAATCGGTCTCTTGTCACTGTTTTTGAAATATTTCCCCATTCTGTGTTTATTACTGATATATTCCAACACCACATATTGGAATCCTCTGGGATCTCTACAAATGGTACTACTACACTTTGTAGCTTATTACTTATGTATAGCATCTTGCAGGGACATGGAAAAACCTATAAGGGGAATTAAAAAATTTCTAGTATCATTTCAGGCATGTGGGGCATTTTGACATCCAGCTGAAAACAGCAGCTGTCAGAATACATTTGTCTGCCTGTCAATGTTCAGAATGTTATTAAATGAATAGTGCCCTGTCTGACATACGATTATTAAAGTGGTAGTCTGCTTTAAGTTACTATTAATAACATGTATTTTTAGATTGCCAACATATTGTGCAGCGTTGACTTTTAGTATGTTATAGGCTGACTAATTCTGAACAACTTTTCAATCGGTATTAATTTTTTTTTTTTAAGTTTTTGAATTATTTGCCTTCTTCTGCTGTTTCCAGCTTTCAAATCGAGGTCACTGACCCCATCTAAAAGCAGATGGTCTGTAAGGCTACAAATGTATAGTTATTGCTATTTCATTACTCATCTTTCTATTCAGGTCTCTATTCATATTGCAGTGTTTATTCATATCAATGCATGATTGCTGGGGTGATTTGGACCCTAGCACACAGATTGCTGGAATTGAAACTGGAGAGGTGCTGAATAAAAAGTCAAACTCAAAAACCTCAAATAATAAAAACTCTGAAAACCAAATCACTCTCTAAATCATACTTAAAGTTAATTTAAAGGTGAACAACCCGTTTAAAACCAAAAACAAATATTTAATTAGATTTATAATAATTAATGATAGCCAAAAAACTTGCGAAACAACAAAAACTTAAAGGGGTTGTTCACCTTTGAGTTAACTTTTAGTATAATGTAGAGAGTGATATTCTGAGACAATTTGCAATTGGTTTTCATTTTTTATTGTTTGTGGTTTTATAGTTATTTAGATTTTTATTCAGCAGCTCTCTAATTTGCAGTGTCAGCAATTTGGTTTCTAGGGGACAAATTACCCTAGCAACCCTGCATTGATTTGAAGAAGAGACTGGAATATGAATAGGAGATGGACTGAATAGAATGATAAGTAATAAAAAGTGGCAATAACAATACATTTGTAGCCTTACAGAGCATTTGTTTTTAGATGGTGTCAGTGACCCCCATTTGAAAGCTGCAAAGAAACAGAAGATAATTGCAAATCATTAAAAAACTATGAAAAATAAATAATGAAGACCAATTGAAAAGTTTCTTAGAATTGGCCCTTCTACAATATACTAAAAGTTAACTTGAAGGTGAACCACCCCTTTAACAAAACAAATTGAAGTCAATGGGGGTCAAAATAACAACACAAGCGAAAATTTTTGTGTAAATGTATTGAAGTCAATAGGTATCCGACATCAATTTTTATTTTAAATTAGCACGTGTGACGTATGACAATTTTTTAATTTGCCGTGACTAATTTTCCATGGCGAATTGTTGTCGCAATTTTGCAAAATCGTTCGTCGGTGGTGAAATGTGCATATTTGCCACAAATCCATGCGTGTCAAATAAATTCACCAATCACTAATAATAATTAAAGGGAGCTGAAATTATTGTCAATAAAGCTTAATGCTGCATCCTTGTGCCGAAGCACATCTATTTGTAAACCACTTGTCAAGGGAGGCACCCAGATGTAATCCATAGGAATAAAAACAGATAATAAACATTAATTAGTAAAAAAAAAAACATATCTGGACGCAATTGGCATCCTTCTACAGTATCCTTCTACAGTATCTATCAATATTGTGCTTTGACCCCATCAATTAGCCGATGTTTGTTCTAAATCAGTGTCTCATCAGGCCCCCATAGTGCCTGGAGCCTGAGTCTGTCCATAACCCCTGCAGCTACTATAATGAAGCAATAGCAGTGAATCTTCCTGAGGATAATAACTAGCAGTGCATTACTGTGGATAACAAGGTTACATGCAAGGCCAAACATATTAATTTCTGTTAATTTTGGCATTGTGGGAATGAGTTTAGCATCTTATAAATACACTTAATGTTTCATTGAGCTGGTTTTGAAACATTAAATGTGCATTAAAAGGCCCATTGTGTATGTTGATTTAATAATAATAGTCCATAAAAGTACCATTACTTGAAAATTATAATAATAAACCTTAATGGAAGTTCCAGTGCAGTGTTGGTAAGGCATGAGATCAGTTATTCTTATAGGTAATTGAATATTGCACTTGCTCTCAAGAACAGGGTCACTATATATGCTACATCTTTTGCAAAAAACGGGAACAGCACAGCATGAATATATTTATTTGTCCATTTGCTGCCATCAGACCTACAAAAGTTTCTACACTCAGACTGAATCTTTGTCTTTGTGGCTGAGGGTCAGTCCCCGCCTGTTAATTATCACTGCCTGCAAAGTAATGAGGTACTGCTGAGCCACCTACAGGAAGCAGATGAAATTGCAGCATGCAGAGTTCAGTTGTTAGATTCACAGCTTCAGCCCCTGTCTAACATTAGGAGAGGTGAATCACTGTATGCGTAATACTGACAGAGACACCTGAGTTGCTGTCTTGACAAGTCCTGATGACTGTAACTGAGATGCAAAATAGCATTTTTCACAGTGTGCTCAGGAACTGCAAATGTTAATGTGTGCTGGCGGGTTTATAGTAAAAGTCTTTATTCCCCCCTTAATTGCATAATAATATGTCAATACCTTCAGCATTTTTCTATCATTTCCCCACTGTTGCGGTACTTTTTCTGTTTAAGTTTCTTTGTAAAGGAGAATTAAAGCTTAAATATAGAAATGGGCTAGAAATGTTGTACGTTGTGTTTTTAGATTTTGTATCAGCCGAATGCAATCACAATCCTTTAGCAGGGAAGATCTGGACTCCCAAACATGCTCCAGTAGCTCCCCATCTTCTTTTCTGCTGATTCACTGATTCACATGCTCTGTGCTGCTGTCACTTACTGAGCTTAGGGACCCACTCACAATATACAGTACACATAGAATAGAAATGTCACACTATAAGACTATAACACTATAAACCAAGTAATATAGATACTTACTACATGGCAGCACAGAAACCAGTGCAACAATAATCAGAATTTATTAATCAGTCCTGTAGTCAGGGCCATGTTAAGGCCTTTGTAGACCCTGGGCAAAGGGCCAAGTAGTCTGACCTCCACAACCCTGACATTCAGTTAATCACAAAATATCAGTGTCTTTTCTGATGTTCTTTTGTTTTTTGTTTTTTTTGCTGGTATCATGTGACTAGAAATTCTCTTAGGGGTATTATAGAAATTGCAGTTTTGCTGAAGTATTTATACTGTTCTGAATAGTGTGTGTTCACAAACTGCTTGAAGGGTTGCCAAACATGCCAGTAAAATAAGATATTTGTTTACTGGCCTTGGATTTTATCATGCCCTATCTCAAACATAGATTAAATCTATATGCCTTTTAAGCAACACTATCACTTCTGTAATTGCAATGTCACTACCACTAGTAACCTCACACACACACACCTAACAGAACCAAGCTGGAGCCTGGAGTAGAGTTACCCTGTCCCCAGCCCAGCATCATTGGCAGATCATGTCCAGGACTGGACTGAGAATTAAAATAGGCCCTGGCATTTCAGGTACACAAGAGGCCCATCAGCCCACATAGAGGCCCAAACAGCCCCCACCAGCCCACTAAACACTGACTTTCTATGGGACCTTATAGCAGCCCCTCTGGCATTTGCCCTAACCCACAAATGGCCAGTCCGGGCCTGATCATGTCTCTTTGTTATAAGGAACAACCTGCCCAGAGTAGGACAGGATATGCACCACAAGTGGAGTGAAATGCATAGAATTAAAGTGCGCCAATGACAGTTGACTGTAGTTCCACTTTTCCAGATTCTTGTGCGTACAAACTGCTAAACGCTTGTTTCTTGACTATAAACCTGATCCTTCATTCTCCTTGTAGTTTTCCTGCCCTGACTTCTGTCTGTGCTTCGATAATTCTGACTCCATTTTACTTTTTTGTTTTTGGACTTTTGCCTCCCTTGCTTGATTGGCTTTGTCTAGCTCACATGTCCCGTATGTAATGATGCCATATTTTTTGGAAAAAGATAACAGCCTCCCTGCATCTTTTCATTCTTCCCTATTAATAACTTTGCATCCTGGAAACTTGTGCATTTTTTGGCAAAGTGAAACGGGATAGATTTGCCCATCACTAGCCAGTAGCCCTGACATCTGTTTTCCAATATAATGATGCCCATTACTAGTATAGCTGGGGTACTGGATGACTTGCAGGGGTCTAAAAAAAGACTGGGAACAATAGCGACACATAGTATCATTACATCTCTTTCTGAAACATTTAAAGGGGTAGTTCACCTCTAAGTCAGCATTTAGGGAGTTATTTACCAAACCTCAATAGTTTGTCATGCTTTTTTGTGGGGGAAAAAACTTTTTTTTTTTTTGAGATTTATGATGCCCTGATGCTGTCCTAGATAAGTCCCAAAACTCGGCATCACAAACCTGTTGAGGTCATGTACAAGTCAATGGCAAATGTCCCTATCCCAATTTAAAGATATTTTGGTCTGCGATGGGTTTAGCCCAAATATGAGATTTGGAGTAAATCATTTGAGTAAATAACCCCCTTAGCAGGTTATAGAATGTCCAGTTCAAAGCAACTTTCAGTTGCCCTTCATTTTTTCTTTTTTTATAGTTTTTGAATAATTTGCCTTCTTCTTCTTTCCAGATTTCAAATTTGGGTCATTGGCCCCATCTAAAAAACAAACTCTTTGTAAAACTACAGATTATTTTTATTGCTACTTTTTACTCATCTTTCTATTCTGCCCTTCTCCTTTTCATAGGCCACTATCTTATTCATCAGATAACTCATAACTAGTAAAGAAAAACCTGATTTTCCTGTGCCCTTATGTCTCACAAGGAATTTTAGCGGCTGTTGTAAGGGAAAAAACCTTACACTAATATTACTAAATTAGAAGTGGTGGATGTGAAGCACTAAACAGAAATGGGTGTATATCTGCTCAAAAGATACTTCCTTTACATTTCTGCTTTAATAACAGTAGCTGTGCTGATCAAAACGACAAAGTGCAATAGGCCCAACACGTCAAACTTCCATTGAATTAATCACCCTTTAATTAACTCCATTCCCATGATATGATCTACTGTCCAGATAGATGTGTAGATCAGGCAATGATTCCAGAACTGTGATGTTTCCATGCCAAGTCTGACAAAACTATGCTGACAATCACTGGGTTACAACTGATTTGTGTGTTGCCATCTGTCCGGCTATCTAATAAGACAAAGCTGCTTAGCTCTCCTCCTTGTCATCCAAAGAAAACCTGACACACTGTGGTGCAGTTGTGTCCATTAGCTCTTTAAGGAGAGATTATTATAGTATAATTACAGTAATCATCTGTAAGAATTATTAGACCCGTATAATGATTTCCTCTCTTTTCACTTCTTTAATAGTAAAACAGAGAAGGTAGTTGTATGTGTGTAAAAATGCTTGCAAGTCCAACAGGTCCCATTATTCTCTGGGGACAAGGTTAAAAAGGCATTTTATTCAGAGTTCTAAGAAAATAAATATCATATTGTAACTGTATCTTGTCCCAGAGTGTGAATTTTAGCTTAGGTTGGTAGAACATTGGTTACATCAGACTACCTTTCTTATCTAGACCCTAACAATGTGGAGAAGGAAGGGAGCGGTGTTGTGCACTACACCTCTCATTTTCTGCAATAAGATGTCAGAGGTACTTAAAGGGCAAGGAAAGGCAGAGAAATTAAATCCCATTTTTACTTTCTTTTATGAAAAAGAAATCTATCTCCAATATACTTTAATTAAAAAATGTGTACCATTTTTATAAGAAACCTGACTGTATGCAGTGAAATTCTCCCTTCATTTAGTGCTGTGGATAGGAATTTTCAGACGGCCCCTAACTTCTGGCAGGGAAACAATCATACTTATGAACAGCAGGGGGAGCCCCTGCCTTACTTACCAGCCATGCAGAACTCAAGCAGCTTTGTTTTTGATCATTTATGACGATCCCTAAGCAGCCCAGATCACACTGAGCATGTGTATGTAGTCTAGTCTTGCAAAGATGTATAACAAAGTTACAAGATGACAGCCCCCTGTCACCAACTTTGAAAGCATAAATAATTTGTTTGATTAAGCTTGTGGTGCAGTAAGTTCATATTTATGTTTAGTATACAAAATACAGCATTTATAAACTTATTCTATTTTAGACTTTCCTTGCCATTTAAACAGCAGATATGGTTTATTTACAACACTCCACAGGGTTCATAATAACAAGCACTTGAGATAGACAGATGACATACAGAAATATTCAAGACAAGAGCAAAGCAATGTGGCTTCACTGTGGGGACAGTCTGGCAGGTTGTAAGATGCTACCAGATGGTCCTGATCCCTTACAGTAGCAATGCTCAATGAGTAAATAGTCTGAATCCATATTCTTATTGGTCCCTTCACTTTATGGCCAGTTCTACCACGGAGAACTACCTCCAGCTACAATTCCTATGTTAGAGCATAGTCTTTCTTGCTAATCTGTCTATCTTGACTTCCTGGAATGTGCTATGACCTTGATCTCTGATTTATATATGGGGTTGGTTCTCTTAGGGACAGAACACTTATAGTGGGTTTTGTTAAACACCTGCTCCCCAGCAGACATCGACCAACCTCAGAAGATTGAGGCAAAAGGGGTAAAACACTCTCTGGGCCAATGGGGAATATTAACCCACCCAGGCACCAGGAATAGCAGGAACTAAGTAAGGGACAGACCAAGTCATGGGGGAAGTTAATCCTGTGGATCCCTGCATTATTTTTAATAAGCTCATTAATATACAAATTTAACCATAAAAATGTGTACAAAAGTGCATTGGTTTGAGAAGAGAAAAGAGTACAGTAAAGGGAGGTGAAGTGTGGGCAAGGGAAACTGGCAGTCAGTCTTTGTATTAATTCAGTCACCAGAAAGAAGCTTGTAACATATAAGATTACCATAAATATATGGGAGACGCCTTAAAGAACAAGTAAACCTTTTTTTTTTCTATCTGTAAATTTGCTCTAAACAGCCCCCCAGATTAATGTACCTTAGTCCCTGCTGCAAGTCTGCTCTGGTTTCTGTGTTATCAGCAGCTTGTTTCCTCTTCTTCCTGGTGCAGAATGAAGCCCCGCCCCATAGCTTACTGAGCTGCCCTTATCTCTTGGACTAGTCCTGGAGATCATTTGCATACTATGACATAGCAGAGACCAGTGTGTTTAGCACCTTTTGCTTGGGGAAACTAGCTTACTAATGCACACACTGGCTCCCTCTTCCTCTCTATTGTGGAACAGCAGCAAATGGACTGCTCAGTAAACTAAGGGGCTGGGCTTCACTCTGCACCAGGAAGAAGGGGAAACAAGCTGCTGATAACACAGAAACCAGAGCAGACTTGCAGCAGGGACTAAGGTACATTAATCTGGGGGGCTGTTTAGAGCAAATTTACAGATAGAAAAAGAAAAACATTTACTTTTCCTTTAAACCAAATCACCTTGGTATTCTTTTGCCGAAAATAATTGCAACCATAGGACAATATCACTACAATTTTTAAAACAACTTATGTGGACCCAAGAGAGAGGAAAATAAGAAAACGTTTGTGCACAATATTTTCTCATGTGAAAAACAGGTATGGGACCTGCTATTCAGAATGCTCTGGACCAGATAGAGATCTTTCCGTAATTTGGATCATCATATCTTAAGTCTACTAGAAAATCATGTAAACACTAAATAAACCCAATAGGCTGGTTGTGCTTCCAATAAGGATTAATTATATCTTAGTTGGGATCAAGTACAACCTACTGAGAAAAAGGAAATCTTTTTATTTTTTTTTATTTTACTTATTTGGATAAAATGGGGTCTATGACAGATGTCTGGATAACTATAATAACATAACTAAAAAAAACTAAGAAGAACAAATGATCTGCCTTAAAATTTGTGCAGTAAGTGATTTTACTGCTTTCACATGTGGATGGCTTGAGTTTAGGCTTGCAATTGTATAAATACATAGGTTAAACTGCTTTTGCCATAGCATATCAGGTCAGTTTAAACACAAATCCAAACACTACTAAAGGCTAATGTACTAAGACAGGTGCTGTATCGCATCAGTGATGATCAGTGAAAAGCAACCAACTGGATCTTTTCCAACTTGTAGTAAATTGCTAAAACAAGTTGCTTGTTGGTCAGTACTAATAACTGCACAGGGGGAATTTAGTATCTACATAGAAAATTTTTTTGCATGGTTTTAGTGGTGAGGTTTACTTGTATATTTTGACACTGTGATTGGTCAGATCAAAAATTATATACTACCTTATTATAATATAGATACGTTTGTAATATTTATTTTTTGTTAGTGGTGAAGATTATTTAAAGGAATATTGTACAGCTACGCTGTAACTTAATTAAAATAGATTTGAGTCTGAGCAATAGATATTCAGTATCTTTAACCTGTAAACTATGAGGAAATTATTGTGCATCCAGTCATCTCTAAGCCTGCAGGACCATACCCTATTTACTCCCTAAATGTTCTTGCTACTTGCAGTTTAGAATAAATCATCATTCTGCCCACGCCCTATTTGAATTTATTTAATCTAAACTGTCTTACTTGCTCTTATCTGATTTCTAAGACTCAGTTGTCATCTGTGAGGCCAAAACATGCCACAATATTGCAATAACGCACTAGCAAATCATGTTGCTAGGCTATACTCTACTAGAGAACATAATCCTCCTCAGCTTTGGTAAATTACTTACTACTGTATGTAAGAGGATAAAGAGCAGTATAGCACTGAGGTTTAAAACGGAAGCTCTGGCAAAATAATTTCTTTTTCAAAGTCACTTGGTGTATAGGGATAGTGTCCTGAGCTGAGACACAGGTGTTGGCGGAAGGTGAATGTACTTATTCTGAATAGGTAGAAAAAAAATATTTATATTGTACATTGAGTACACAACAATATATACCTTAAAATCTTTATGCAAATATGTTATACTCGTGCTGTTCTCTGTCTCCGTTTTGTTCAGTGTGCAAAATGCAGAAGATTTAATTTTAACTTTATCTATACTATCTGTGTTCAAATAGGTGCTTAAACAGTAGTTACTCCTTTGATCCTATGTAGCCATGCTTCATCCCTTCCCCACTCCCAATGCACAAGGGTGTCAGAATATTTTCCCTAAAATCATTTCCCTTAAAAGTAATGATAGGATCAGTAGACATAAAGGCTAAGGTGTAGTACAACCCCGTATTGGTCAAACAGAACTGAATTACCCATTAATAGCCATTGGTAGAAGAGATGATTATATATATATATATATACACATCTGGCATCCATCATAAATCTCACCCTAACCCTGTTCCAAGTTGAGCTGACTGAGTGCTTACAATGCACATATTTTTATGTTTTCAAACTGATGAAAGATTGCTCTTTCTCAGCATGAATTATACAATGCAGCAACCGCCACCCTACATAGGCAACAACATCAATTGCTGCAAACTTACAGAGGAGATATGTTATATATCCAGAAAATACACTGGAATAATTTGCCACCACCTTTTCTTGGGTAGCTTGACAATAGGCACTAAAGCACTACACACTTCCTATCTAAAAACATTTGAGATTGGTGCTCTTCATTCTATGAAAGAAAATAAATGTTGTTGAACACTTACTATTAATGTTTAAAAATTGGTGGTCTCCTGGGGAATGAATAAGGCCATAACTGGTAAACATTCATCTGATGAAACCTGACCTTTCAGGAGTCTATAAAATTTAACCTCCATATCTTTTTAGTTACGATTTTCAAGTTTAGATGATAAGAATATGTATTGTTATTTTTTTTTCTTTTTAACAGGCATGTATCCAACCACATGTAGTCATCAGGAGAAGAGTGATAACTAATTACAATAATCAAACATTGAGTATTAAAGATCATACATCAACAAGCAATAGGAAAAACGATGTAAAGTGAAGTAGAAGGTGTAATATATACTCTTATATTCACTTTCATTCTTCTCATAGCCCAAAAGTGGTGGTGACAGGGGTGGTCCAAATAGTAGCTCCCAGGTTAATATGACCCCATACCAATACATATAAGGTAGGTAGGGGTTACTATGCTAGTAACTTTTTAAGTAGCTTAGAGGGTTCTCAAAACCTACCTGGCCAAACTCCTGCACTAGCTGGTGATAGGGTACTTAAAACTAATATTCTCTTTCCCCCACTATGCCCTACCCAAGTTAATGGAGTTCCTTCAAAACCTGGTGCTGATTTTAACATCATCTCAACAGCAGTGGAGCAAAGGAACAAGGTGTCTTGAAGATAAGGTAAACCTGATCTTTTCTTAATGTTAGTTGCACTAAAACAAACAGAATTGAGGGTTGTTTATTCTAGGCAGTTATGTATAGCACAAATAACAAAACGCATGTTTACTAAGATTGGAGATAAACATCTGGAGAAATTTCTGGAGATGTTGCCCATAGCAACCAATCAGATCTTTGCTAACTTATAGGTGGCTGTTTAAATTGCTGATTGGTTGCTATGGGCAACATCTCCAGGAATCTCTCCAGATATTTATCTCCAATCTTAGTAAACATGCCCCAAAGACCTAAAAATGTTCAAACATGAAGCACTGAATGGAGAAATAAAGAACTGTAAGAGAAGTACCTGGTGGTCTAGTGGGGGGACAGCAGGGACGCCTCGGCGGGGACGCCCACCACGCCAACCTCCATCGTGCGCTGCTTCCTCCTGTGTGCCGGTTCCTTAGTGCGCGCGCGCGTGCACTTCGCAATGGCGCGAAATTTCAACGGTATTGAAAATGGGCAAGTAAACAGATCAATAGACTTTATATTAAGCAAAACATGACTGAATTAAGTCCTGCTAGCTGCCTAGTGCTAAGAACCAACAGTCTAATTGCTTATTATAGACCAAAATCCATTTTGTGCCCACATTATTTCTTTTTATAGATACAACGAAGACCTGATCCTTATTTGGAAAGGTGATACCACTCGCATCAGGGATTTTGTGTAATATTGCAATAACACCAAATAGGAAATCTCATTTACTTGTGAATGTTGTCCAACAACTATGTCTTTTTTAGACATTAAATTTACGATAGAGGACAATAATATTGTTTCATTGCAAACCCATAACATGAAACACCCTTTTACATGCAGATAGTTGCCATCGCACAAATGATGTAGGAGGGGTCCTTCTAGTTCAGTTCCTGTGCTTGTGCAGGCTATGTACGACTTGGGATATTTTCAGTAATCGAGCAATGCAGTTATGGGAAAGATTCATACAATGAGATTATGCTTTTTTGGGATATAAAAAATGCTTATGATAGAGCAGTTGGTACCAGTCAATGAAATTTTTTGACTCCCAAAGATGATGATAAAAAGTACCGTGTGCATCGAACCAATAGGAGCTCCAAAAAGCACAATCATTATAATAGTGAGTGTCCCAGAATTATTACCACCTACTCACATAACAGTGACCAATTTCGCAAGATAGTGTCAAAATACTGGAATATTTTAGGCTTAGATCCTAAATTAAAAGGTCTTTTACCTTCACAACCTCTTTTTGCTTTTAAGAAAGGTCCTAGTCTCGGATCTTTGCTATCCCCCAGTCTTTTCACAGAATCCGGTACATCTAAGTGGTTATAGTAGCTGGCATGTACAGATGGAATAGACATAAGACCCAGTAATTGAAGTCCTAACATATTTTAGGCTGATGTTAATCAATGCTTAAGTGGAGAGGATACACCTCTTTTCAACATGAGCTCAATGGATATGATTCATTTTGCAATCACAGCCCTTATTTGGCACCCGAGAGACTTTTTCATGCTTGTGTTGCGCCCTAACTCTTTATACATTTGAATGTGGCTCATGGGTAAAAAGGTTGGGAATCCCTGATCTAGACCCAAACATTGGCTCACCACTAAGGGTTCATATAGATGTGGTGTTACTCGTTGTGGTACTTGTCGTTATATGCGACCATCTAAGGGCTTCAGGGGAAGCTCAAATTAAAGAACCTATAATGTGAATTTTTATGCAAATTGTGGTACCAATAATATCATTTATCTCATTAGATGTGAATGAGATATGAGACAATATGTTGGCAAGAAGATCAGATCTTTAAGGAAGCGCTTTTCTGAACATCTGGGCTGTGTCACAAGACAGGATTTGAGTTCAGCTGTAGCAAAACACTTGATTGAGTGTCATGACAGTAAATTGTGTATTACCACCCAAATCATTGATAGAGTAGTAATAGGTATACATAAGGGAGATATAGATGTACTTTTCCGCAGGAAAGAAGCTTTTTGGATTCATAAGCTCAATACGATTAAACCGAATGAGCTTAACAGAGAGTGGGAGTTAAGTTGTTATATTGATCGTTAAGGTCTGGGTTTAAATGGATAAAATGTATCTTCTGCTTCCATTGTACTTTGTATCTATTTATCTGCATGATTTTTATATACTTATGTTTTCTTTGTGTTTCCTGTATTTTTTACAACATATTAGCCTCTTTCATATATCCGTTTTCGTATAATGTATCAGTATACACTTTTTCTACATACACACTTTCTTGATGTTTTAGGTGAGTGTGGATTTACATTGGCATATTCTTGATATGTTAATTTTTTGATATTTTGTATTTCCATATATTCGTTATTATTTTTTGAGAACTTACTTTTTTGAGAACGAATTATTTTTGAGTATATTAGATATATTACATTGGCTATTTATATACATACATATATGTATGTCCTTCTGATGAGAGCGCCCATGCTTCTGATGAAGTGACACATACATCATGAAACGCGTCGAGCATTCCCCTGCTGCCATGCTGTTGTTATTTAATAGTATTCAATAAAGCTATATATTTTACTATATTGGTTTCCACCTTCTTTCAAATCGATCCAGAGGGACCTTTCTCGATACGATTGGATTATTATAGAAATAAGCAAAAGGTTCAGTATTGCTAATGTTTTGGTTTTTGTACTGTAATTTGGTTATCATTTGTTTTTTAAGCTTATATTTCTGTGACCACATTAAGATGGTTTTTTTCTACCTTGAATAAACTCACAATTCAAATGCTTGCTTATTTATGAAAAAACCCGAATGTAAAAACTTGATTGAATGCAATCAGTGGGGGGGGGGGGGACTTGAATACTCAAATTGATTGAGTTATTGCGGAAAAAAATACCTTGAATTGATCGATTTTTCAAGTGCAAACGACAGTAAAAAAAAAAAAAACGAACCACAAAGACATCTTAAAATGTTCAAGGGACCTCTGCCATTGACTTCTACATGACCTCCACTGGTTTTAGCTGGAGTATTTTCACGTTTTGGCCATTAGCAGCTTTGGGGCAAATGAAAAATTTGTATGCTAAAAATTTTCTGGAAAAACACAACTGTACCTTTAATAAATAACATCTATATGTTTTTGCCACAGGACTATTGTGATTATTTCTAACGTTACCTCCATCCCCCCTACATTTCCTAACATATGGCAACTCAACTATACAGTGGGCACATGTTTAGGGCAATATGACAACTTTATTTTATTTATTAAAGTTTTCCTGGGCTTGTGTAGTGGAATGTAGTGGCTGTAACAGATACTTCTATTATACGCTTAAGTTCGCGCCGTATGCAAATTAGGCATCGCTAACGTAAATGTGCTTTGCCTGGCGATCTAACGGTAGCGCTACTTCGCTAACGTGAATTTGCGTATTGCTGGCGAAAATTCACCTGGCGAAGTGCGGCAAACGTTAGCGAAGCCAACACAAGCAAATTTTCGCTGCTTGGTGAATTTACCCCATGGTGATTCATTTGACAAGTTTGGGGTTAGTGCAACTGTAAGACCTCATGAGAGGCCCATGTGGAAGGCTTTTATATGGGATCCTGATGCACCATAAATTATGTGGCCCTGGAATTATTTACTAATGGTATGATAAGCATTCCATCTGTAAAGTCTTTAATTGTAGTGTTTCACCTGCTAGGGTATGAGGTGTCCTTAACAATCATGCACAGGCATTCCATGTGCTTATTAGATTTTGTCTGCGCCAATTTACAGGAGTATAAGCCCAGCAACATTATAAAAAGGGCTGCTTCTAACAAATTATATTGTGTCGGTTTTACTCATAATATTATTAAGCCAGATAGCGCACACATTCATAGTCCTGACAAATTCCAGTTAGTCCAGCTATGAATTTACCATGACTAGATATCATGTCCTGGATGAATGAACCCCTTAAAAGACAACTATGTTTATGCATTTGGTATATCTGCCTTACTCTTGTCCTGACCTGGAGGAGGAAATGAGCAGTCATCTGTTGAATATACATTGGCATATATGATATATTACAAATTAAATTTCCAAACATGCCTGAACAACGAACCAACTGATTTCCATAATACATAAATATCAACCAGGATCATCAGGTCCCAAAAATCATATCATTTTATAAGCTTTATGTTTCTTCCTATGGAAACTGTCAAAGCATAGAAAACATAACCCCCTTAAACATCTTTTTCATAAGATTGTGAAGGCTGAATTATTTCCCACTCTAGGGGTGCTAGTTCCACTGAAAAGGGGTTGATCACCTTTAATTTAACTTTTAGTATGTTATCCAATTACTTTTTTTCTGACTCTTTGCAGCTTTAAATTGGGGGTCACTGACCTATTCAGGCCTTTTCCTATTCATATTCCAGCCCCTTATTCAAATCAATGCATGGTTGCTAGGGTAATTCCGAACCTAGCAACTGGATTTTTGCAAATTGCATACTGGAGAGCTGCTGAATAAAAAGTTAAATAACTCAAAAACCATATATAATAAAAAATGAAAACCAATTGCAAATTGTTTCAGAATATCACTCTCTACATAGTACTAAAAGTTAACTCAAAGGTGAACAACTCATTTAAGACCTTCCATCCCCACTGGCAAGTAGTAAGCAGGAGCCCCATTATACTTTTGTAGATCTTTGAATGTGTAAATGTTTTGTTTTTATTGCAAAATATAAGTATAGGACCTATTCTCCAGAAACCTGGGACCTGTGGTTTTCTTGAAGGAAATCTTTACATTTTTTAGGCACTCTACCTTAAAGCTAATTCAAACATTTAACTAAACAAATCACTTTGCCATCAACATGGATTTATAGCTTAGTAATCATCAATGTATTGCCTTAATAAAGCAAAAAAAAAAGAAGCAATTCAAAAATTAAGGATTGCTTTCTTTAAAAAGGACATTGTGGGAAACAGCATTTAAGAGTTTTCTGCATAATGGGTTTCAGGGTAAAAGATCTGAATCCTATATTGCTAGATTATGAGGTGCATTAAAACCAGGGGCAAGATAGAAATGTTGTGCCCCTTAAAATGTCAGCAGTTACATAGGGTTGAAAAAAGACTAAGTCTATCAAGTTCAACCCCTCCAAATTAAAACCCAGCATACAGTACACACACACACACACCTACACTCTTTCACACAAACCATATATGCCCATAGCTATGCTAACTGTAGAGTTTAGTATCAAAATAGCATTTGATATTATGTCTGTCCAAAAAATCATCCAAGACCCTTTTGAAAGCATCAACAGAACATCACTCGGCAGTGCATTCCACAACCTCACTGTCCTGACTCTGAAGAACCACCTACGCTGCTTCAAATGAAAGTCCTTTTCTTCTAGTCTGAAGGGGTGGCCTCTGGTGCGGTTATCCTCTTTATGGGTAAAAAGGTCCCCTGATATTTGTCTATAATGTCCTCGAATATATTTGTAAAGTGTAATCATGTCCCCTCGCAAGCGCCTTTTTTCCAGAGAAAACAACCCCAACCTGTGGTGCCCCTACCTGTATTAAATGTGCTTTTGACTGACTTACAGAAGCCACACATTGATGGTTATATGAAGAGATAGTGTAATTCAATGTGATGCATGTGGATTTGAATACACTTGTCTCCACATGTCACATTTATCTTTTTTGCAGCAAAAAAGCAAATGGGTGTAACTAATTAGACATAAAATTGAAACATGTTATAGGCAATCTGTTACTTAAAACTCAAACTACAAACTACTGCAGCTTGTATAGTCAGCCTATTAAAATGTAGTCCACATCCACACTCTATGGGTTATTCATCCTGTGTGTTCCCTTCTCTATATAATCAAGGGTTGAAAACAGACAGAGTAGCAATTAGATGATACAGAGATGCAACCCGTGTTAAGTGGCAAAATCTTCTGTTGCTGCAGTGGGAAGCTTAGTTATGGATGAACAAAAATAATTATGAAAAGACAATATTCATCAGATTTATTTACATTTCAAGCCAGCTTAATTTTTGGCTCTACTTTTTCCATTTAATTAATTTTTTAAATCACTTTTTTGGACTGAAGAAGCGTTTATTTTGAACAGGTATTTATTGGGATTTAAATTAGATTTACATGTTAACAGTTTTAATAAACCATGGCAATGTTTACTTTTTTCCATAATCTTATTTAAACATAGACTTATATTGTGCAAGATAGTTGTATTCCTGCTTTGCTAATATGCTAGTACGTCTCCTACTCTGGTTTCCAAAAGAAAGCTCTGAAATGTATTTTGCTGAAAATTGCTCTAACCCTTTCGTAATGTTATCAACAATACTAAAAGGTATACTTGGAAAACGAAATGCTTCGAGTGCCATCCCACCGGCAATTTTCATTCCATCCAGCAGGGAGGCAGTTCGGGGAGATTAGTTCGAAGAAGAGGAGATTTGTCGCTGGGCGGAAAAGTAATTTCTGGATTGGACACAGCGGAAAATAATCGGTCATCAAACAGAAAGCAAAATGAAGCACATATGGTTGGGACTGGGAGGCACAGCAGATACACTAGGTTGCATATTTAATACTAGTATAGTTATAATTTATACTGATGAATGGCCCTCTCTGCGGTACAATTGTGCTTAGGCACGGCGCTCACTGTTCCAGCACAAACATTTTTTAAGTTAAAATCATTGAACGGTAGTTGCACATTTACTTCCAAGGAACAGTTACTCCCGACGCGTTAGAGATATGATTTTTCTTACAGGATAGTTGTACATTTTTTTGTGGATAAGTTAAGCTACCGGCAGTACGGATGGCGCATATCCATACACAGTGGGGGAGGCACATTTTACAACTATGCGGGACCCTAGGGGAAAGGGATCAATGTCGGGTGCCTGCTGGGTGGAAAGGAGCGCAGATCAGTAAAGAGACTTTGTTGGGTCGGCTGGTTCACTTCAACGGGGAGCAGTCATCGCCTTCCTAGCTGGAGAAGGAGATCTGGGCAGAGGACCCGCTGTTCATGAATAACCAGGGAGAAGAAATCAAGCACCAAAGCATGGATGGTTGCCTTTTCTGTAGAGGACAGGAAGTGGAGTTTCTGTAAGTTATTTCTTAATAAATGCTTTGCTATTTTAAATTTTGATTTGTGTTGGTGTTTTTTTTTTTTTTGATCTATTTTAACAAAAATTTTTGTAAAAATTTTTGATTCTTCCAAATCAACATGCAATTAAACTCTGGAGAACTCTGGACAAAGTAAGAGTACTTTGTAACAAGCACCTGATGAAGGAGGTGTTCCTCCGAAACATGTTGTGCAAATAAAGACAAGACACACTGAATTTGGTTCTCCAGAGTTTAATTGCATATTCCACTTAATATGTTGCAGAGATGCCCTTATACTGTGAAAGTTTGCACGCCTGAAATCTTTTAGCTACTCCCTTATACAATTGCCTCCTTTTACAAATTTAACAGCCGCTAGACACCTCCTATAGCCTTTTATGAGTGTCTGAATTTGGGATGGCTGTTTTTTTTTCGTCCACACAAAATCCCTCCAGTTCAGTTAAATTTGATGGCTGCCAAACATTATACTTCAAATCATCACATAGATTTTGGATGATATTCAAGTCGGGAGACTGTTATAGCCATTCCAGAATATTGTACTTCTCCCTCGGCATAAATGCCTTTGTAGATTTCAAAGTGTGTTCGAAGTCATTTTCTTGTTGGAATATCCAACCCCTGCGTAACTTCAATTTTGTGACCAATGCTTGAACATTATCCTGAAGAATTTGTTGATATTGGGTTGAATTCATCTGACCCTCAACTTTAGGGCCCCAGTCCCTGAACTAGCCACACAGCATGATGGAACCTCCCCCAAATGGGGTTTTTTTTGGAATACGGTGTTCTTCTTCTGCCATGAAAAGTGATTTTTATTATAAACAAATAACTAGATTTTTGTCTCATTAGTCCAAAGCACTTTGTGGTTTGTCTAAATGAGCTTTTGCATACTGTACAACAAGAGACTGTTTGTGGCATGAGTGCAGAAAGGGCTTCTTTCGTATCATTCTTCCATTCAGATGTTCTTTGTGCAAATTGCGCTGAGTTGTAGAACAATGTACAGATACACCGTCTGCAGCAAGATCTTTGGGTTGTCTGAAACCATTCTCAATGCTGCTCCTGTATTTTCCCTGGCCTGCCAGACCAGTGTTTACAGCAACTGTGCCTGTGGCCTCTCATTTGCTGATTACATTCCTTACAGTTGAAACTGACAGTTTAAACCTCTGAGATAACTTTTTGTAGCCTTCCCCTAAATCCTGATACTGAACAATCTTTGTTTTCAGATCTTTTGAGAGTTGTTTTGAGGTTCTCATGCTGTCACTCCTCAGAGGAGAGTCAAGCAGAAGCACAACTTAAATATCTTTCCTAATGATTGGACACACATGCCTATGAAGTTCAAGGCTTAACAAGCTAGTCCAGCCAATTTGGTGTTGCCAGTAATCAGTATTGAGCAGTTCCATGCATTCAAATTAGCAAAATTACAAGGGTACCCACATTTTTGCACAGCCAGTTTTTCACATTTAATTTAATACAACTAAATTCTGCTTCAACTAAAAATCTTTGTTCAGAAAATATCCTGGTACTCAAATGTTCTTGGGAAAAGAAAGACATAAAACTTTTCTTTTTTGTTGAAAGTGTAGTAAATTATTCAGCAGGCTGAGAGGGGTTCCAACCCTGTTTCATATAACTGTGTCTCCTGTGCTTGAATGTCTGCCCGCATGGTTACACAGCAGCTTTTTTATATAAACTATAGTAGTCTTTCTGAAACAAACACACCAGATTTACCAGTGCAGGACAACAGTACATTATATTGACATTCATTTTAAGCACTTCCTTTTTTTGGTGTTACTGTTCCTTTAAAGTGGACCTGTCACCCAGACACAAAGATTTGTATAATAAAAGTCCTTTTCAAATTAAACATGAAATCCAATTTCAAATTTTTATTAAACCAGTTATAGCTGTTTTAAGCTCATTTAAAAATCTCAGCTGTCAATCAAATATTGTCTGCCACTCCTCTATGCCTTAGGCATAGAGGCGGGGCAGATAATTACTTTCACTTTCCATTCAGCACTTCCTAGATGTCACTGCTCCCCACACATTCCCAGAGTTCTCTTAACCATTTAATTGTGTAGCCAGGACATAGGGATAGACATCGGGTCCCCCATTCTGGTGCACAAACAAGATTCTGAGATGATGCAAGGCTTTGTCTTAATAACAGTGTCCACAAAATGGCTCCTGCCTGCTTGCTATAATTATGAGTTCCCAGACTGAAGAAAACAAGATTAAAATAATTTATATAGTGTAATTGATGTTCATTTTGCTTGACTAATGTGATAAAATATGATTTTTAATATTTTTTTGGGGTGACAGGTCCACTTTAAGTGGATTGGCAATAAAAAGAGGGACTATACGAAGAAGAAGGAGAAGAAAGAAGTGTTTCACATTTCTACAGCCATAAAGAAATATTAAGTGGTGTGAATATTACTGTCTAGGTCCAAAGAATGAATAACTTTTCTTTATTATGCTACAATATGTGTGCAAGCCTGGACAACACATCCCATTTTAACCATTGAGATAATGTTTAACATTCATTATCAGGCACATTGTAGCAAAGCTTATCAGTAGAGATAAAAGGACCCCTGTGTTCAGTGTGAAAATGGATATATTTTGCCAAGATATCCTTCAAAACTTTTAGAAATTACTTTATGCCACTAAAATGTTTAAATATGCTCATTTAGCATTTAATTGTCTGACTGCTCAGCAGTGTCAGCACTATTGTAAGGAATACATTTCAGAGTTATAGAATTCTAATAACAAAGGCTACATCCAGGGCCGGTTTTAAGCACATTGGACCAATTTGGCCCAATTGGGCCCCGCACTTATGGGGGCCCCGCTCCAGTGCGAGCTCTGATTCCTATTCCCTTAATTCCCCAGTTGCCCAGCCTACCCCCATCCACAACTGGCAGCCATCACTTGGACAGAGGGTAAAGCAGGCACTATTTGCCCATCCAGCTCTGTGACCCTGCGACAGACAGCAAAGTTCCTTCTAGGGGGCCCCATCAAAATGGTTCCAATTGGGCCCCGCACTTGGTACGGCCGGCCCTGGCTACATCATTGGCAAGCTGTGTTGATATTTGTTGATGTTAGTAAATTTTGTCATAGAAAAAAGAAGCCCTTAGGGAAGGCTTAAAACCATGCACCAGACAAGCCAAGTATTGCTAGACTCTAATCTAGTGTTACAAATCACTATTCTCATTAGTATGGTCCAAACTCTTCATGTAATTGGCTGATTATCTGTGCTGCACATATCACAGTTAAGGTAACCCATAAGATCTCCCAAGATCCCTACCAATAGTTGGGCTGCCATTTCTTCCAAATACAGCGTGGAACTAAGCATGGAGTGTTTGAACTGAATACATGTACTTTTAATGAGAGGGACCAGATACATATGGTCATATGGGGCAGATTTAGGGGTCAAAGTGAAAATTCAAATAAAAAAAATAGAATTTCAAAGTAATTTTTGGGTACTTTGACTACTGAATAGACCAAAATCCGATTCGAATTTAAAAAAAAATTGATTCAAATTTTAAAATTGAACCATTTGAAAATCGAAGTACTGTCTCTTTTAAAAATTCAAATTCGACCCTTCGCCGCCTTAAACCTGCCGAATTGCTATTTAAGCCTATGGGGGACCTCCTGGAACCTTTAAGGATTATTATTGAAAATTAAATTTTTAGGGGGAAAAACATTCAAATCGAACAATTAGATCAAAAGATTGAAACGATTTTTATTTGATCGAAAATGGACCTGTTCGATTGAAAACGGTCCATTTTCGATTGAAACCCCCCTTTTTACTCCAAAATCCGACGCTAAGTAAATGTGCCCCATAGTGTATGTAACAATTGTGTGTACAGTTCAATAACCTACTGTATATCATTTAAATGTCCTTTCTTTATTCTCCATGCAATAACATTAGTTCGCCTACTCAAAGCAATACTATTGGTTACTGGACTAATGCACAAAACTGCCATACTACAATTAACCCTATATAGGGATTGAAGGAGTAAACAGACATAGAGGTGACTTTATGATAAACCAGAACATTTTGTAGCATCTACTTTTTTCAACACCTAGGCTTATATTTAGGTAAAGGTTTATTCATATACTAGACATTAAGCCCGTTAAATTAACGGGCGCTAGAACATATGTAGTCAAACATTTATAAAAACAGACTTGTTCCAGTCCAAAAAAAAGTGGACAACCATGGTGGACACCTGGAGTGCTTCTCAGTAGTTTTAAAAATACTACTGCTTCCTAAAGAGTTTGGGCAATGTTTGTTTATGGTAGATCACACCAGTTTTTCTTTTCCACAAAAAAAATGTTTGTCCTACAGAATTTTAGAGGCGATTCTGCCTCAATGTTACTTTTAGAAAAAGAGCCGCCTGACTTTGTCAGCTCAGCATCCCTTTTACCGTAGCAAGGTCGGGGACATGCGCTGAGTGAGCGGGTCTCGCTTCTAACAACGCTAGATTAAAGATAGGAACAGTTGGCATCGCCCCCGCCTCTTGATCATTCTCGCTTCAAGTGCGCATGCATATTTTCCGCCAATCATATTTTTTCCTTGGCGTCCTGTAGGCGGAGTTGAGTGATTCAGAGAGCGGGAGGTACTTTCACAGCTATGGAAGGCCAGACAGTAGCTGCTCCTCTGTCACCCGCCGGCCAGCAAAGCTCTATCCCTCTGCCATTGGGCAGCACAACAAAGAAGGGTGGGAAAGCGCACTGGGATTGGCTGTGGCTCTCCCATGAGGGCGGGGCTTTTAGGCAATAAATAAAGAGGCAAGACACTCTGTGCGGAGCTGGTGGAAGTCTCTCTCTACCCCGACCCCCCATTTACCTTTACTGACTGCGCCGCAGACTCCCCGGGTCACACATCCCACAGCTCGAGCTGCTCCTCTGTCACATGGTGCTTGGGCATGTGTACAGCTGGCGGTGTAGCGGTGAGCAGAGGAGCAGCACACCGTTATGTAGCGCCGGTCTTTCCATTGATTGAAGGCAGCAGATTAGAAACCACTAACGGAAGTCTCTGCGCTCCAAGTGGGACATTCATTAAGATCTGAAAAATCGCTAGCGCAGGCTTCGCGAGCGTTCGCCGCACTTTGCCAGGCTACGCAAATTCACTAAAGTGCGAATTTACGCTCTGGTCGGCGAACGGTAACGTATTTACGCTAGTTACTTCGCTAGGCATAGCGCAATTTTGCTAGCGAAACCTAATTTGAATACGGTGCGAATCCTATATAATAAAGTTCAAGTGTCTCTGCGTCCAGTCCCTGTGTCCGTGGGATTGCGCTACTGAGCATGTGCCCCACAGACAGCCAGCGCGAAGTGTCTAACGCTAGCGCAAATTCGCCAGCGTGACGTTAAATCGTAATCGCAAATTCCCGAACACCGACTCTGGCGAATTTACGCTAGCGAAGTAGATAGACTTATGCAACTTCGCACCCTTACGCCAGGCGAAGTTGCCCACTGGCGAAGGATCGTAATTATGCAAATTCACTAAGATCAACTTTTTGCTGTTCGTTAGCACTTACGCTAGAGCAATACAATAGATAGGAGGTTGAAAAAAAAATTGAAAATTTTTCTAAGTCTGGGTGGGTGATAGTCTGAAAAACATTGGTTTTTGGGGGGGGTGTTACCCTCCTTCCCCCCTACATTTCCTGACATATGGCAACACTACTATATAGGGGGCACATGTAGGGTAATAGGACAACTTTATTTTTTTTTATGGTGTCCTGGGCATGTGTAGTGGCTGTAACATACACTTCTTTTTCAGACTATCACCCACAATAGTAAAACACGCCACAGCGTTTTTTGGGACTTAGAAAAAAATTTTTTTTTTTCAACCTCCTATCTATTGTATTCTATCTACTTCGCTAGCGTAAATTCGCCAGAGTTGGTGTTTGTGAATTTGCGATTACGATTTGACGTTACGCTGGTGAATTTACGCTGGCGAATTTGCGCTAGCTTTATACGCTTCACGCTGGCTGTCCGTGGGGCACATGCGCAGTAGCACAATTCCACGGACACAGGGACTGGACGCAGAGACGCTTGAACTTTATTATATAGGATACAGTATATCTTATGATTTTGTTAGTTTATGGCATGGTATTTTGTTTGTTAAGAGAGGTATAGACCAGGACAAAATTTACCAGTTCTCATGCTCATGTTTTTACCGTTTGGCACAGCACTGTGTAAAAACTACTGGCTAAAAAGTAATTGGCATCACAACAATAAAATATGACTTTTGTGACAATTCCCAGCACCCTGTGAGGCATGGTGTGATTTTTCATGGTCAAGTTAATGCATTCCCTGCAGGTGAGTCAGAGTTTGCTAAGAGGTTTTTTTTCAATGATTTGACCTTTGTATTTGTTTGTCTTTTGCTGTGTAAGCACTGGCTGCTTAGCATTCTGAAAGAGGAAAACATCAGTAATGAAAGCATGTCTGCTAATAATACATTTGCATTCATAATATTTTACTTAAAAACTTTACACAAACCATTGCAAATCCAACCCTCAGGTAATGATTCTGATAATATCGAGTAAAATATAAAAATGCATTTTTAGAACTGATTCAGAATGTTTAATTAGATAATTTTCCTGCTACAGTAGTTCTGTGATTTTGGCATATTACCTTTGAAAATGTCTCCTCTAATTTTTCTCTTTAAGGAGCCATCTGTTGTCTTGACATCAGTGTCTGGGAGTTGGATATTGATAGATATATACTGAAAGTGTTCAGCCCCACTGGACCCCCAAAAGTCACCAGATCTGCTCCCTATATGTTTACACCCTTGAATGACAATCAAGAATGTTTTTTTAAACCATCAGCTAAATTGAATTTACCTGAGCATTTAGAACTCCTAATTTGGTATATGTTAAATTAACTGGGATATTTTTATTGGCAATAAATATTTTCACTTGAATATAAATTTACATATATGAAGAATATTATTTGTTCACATCTTAACATGGAATAAAATATCTTATTTGGTTTAGTTAATCATTAAAGGGGTGGTTCACCTTCAAGTTAACTTTTAGTATATTGTAGAAGGGCCAATTCTATGAAACTTTTCAATTGGTCTTCATTATTCATTTTTTAATGATTTGCAATTTTCTTCTGTTTCTTTGCAGCTTTGAAATGGGGGTCACTGACACCATCTAAAAACAAATGCTCTGTAAGGCTACAAATGTATTGTTATTGCCACTATTACTTATCAATCTATTCAGTCCCTCTCCTGTTGATATTCCAGTCTCTTATTCAAATCAATGCAGGGTTGCTAGGGTAATTTGTACCATAGATACCAAATTGCTGACACTGCAAACTAGAAAGCTGCTGAATAAAAAGCTAAATAACTCAAAAACCACAAATAATAAAAAATGAAAACCAATTGCAAATTGTTTCAGAATATCACTCTCTACATTATACTAAAAGTTAACTCAAAGGTGAACAACCTCTTTAATTGTGAGGGATAAATGTGTATAACCCCTCCACATCATCCACAGGGCAGTGTCCCAGACAAAATCATCTAACATTTGTTGGACATGTTTAGTGTCCTTCAGACAATCGGGTATATTTATCAAAGTGAAGTTAGAGATCACTTCGGTCCTCTAGAGTGAAATTCTGCCACTCTCCATTCATTTCTATGGGATTTTTTTAAAGAGTATTTCTCAATGGGTGAAAGTGAAAGTTCATCCTTTGATCAAAATTTCATAGAATGATGGATAGTGGCAGAATTTCACTCTAGAGGACTGTTATGATCTTTATCTTCACTCTTTGATAAATATACCCCAAAATTTCAAGCACTTTACTAAATGCTTTAAAACACATCAATGGTAGAAAATGTGAACATTGTGTAAAATCCAGAGTAGGGGATAACGGTAAGCCGTGAATTTTTAAAATTCTACCTTTTCTTTCTCTTTCACTGTGGACTTTCTTTTGTTTCTTAGTTCCACCTTGCTCTAAGTCAGGGATCCCCAACCTTTTTTACTGGTGAGCCACATTCAAATGTAAAAAGGGTTGGGGAGCAACGCAAGCATGAAAAAGTTTCTTAGGGTGCCAAATAAGTGCTGTGAATGACTATTGGGAGTCCCTCTGTGGACTAGCATCCTACATGAGGCTGGAACAGAAGATGAACAGCAGAAAGTTTTCTCAGCCACACAATGAGTCATCAGCACTGGAAAAGATAACATGCTTAGGGTACAGCGGATGTTTTAATATAGACTTTGGTGTTCTGTTCACAAAACCACATTGATTACACAAGAAAACTTTTCCTTTTTCATAAGCTCTCCTGTCTTGATGGTATTTAACTTTACATTTTATAATCAAATCATCCTCTTTTTTTAACATTGAACATCAAGTTGGGATTGTTTACACTGTAGAAGAAGTGCTTGGGGATTATGATAACTGTATAAATATATAAGGGGATCATAAATAATCTCTCTAATGTTTTGTTTACCATTAGGTTCTTTCATCAGACACAAGGGCATCCATTCTGATTAAAAAAAGGAGGTTCCATCTAAATATTCAAATATTTTTTTTACAGTAAGAGCTGAATTAATTTTGCTGTTTCAAGAAGGGGTTCAAGAAATTGAGAAAATACAGGGTTATTGCAAATAGTACAAAATTATTTAATAGAGTGGTCCGATCCTGGAGAAAGAACCATTTCCCCCTCTGAATCAAATTAGAGAAGATTCAATGGGGATTTTTGCCTTTCTCTTGATCAGCTAACAACTAAACAGGTTTTAAATAGCCATAACATGCTACACATTACTATGTTAATACAGTTGTGGGATCCATTATCCAGAGACCTGTCATCCAGAAATCTTAAATTATAGACTCCATTTTATCCAAATTTTCCAAAGTTTTAACAATGATTTCCTTTTTCTCTGTTATAATAAAATGGCTTATTGTACTTGATCCAAACTAAGCTATGCAGTATTTATGCTTTATTGGAACAGTACCAACCTATTGGGTTTATTTAATGTTTACATTAATTGGTTTTCATTTTTTATTATTTGTGGTTTTTGAGTTATTTAGCTTTTTATTCAGCAGCTTTCTAGTTTGCAGTGTCAGCAATTTGGTATCTATGGTACAAATTACCATAGATAGTGTTGCCATATGTCAGGAAATGTAGGGGGGAAGGAGGGTAACACCCCCCCAAAAAAAACGATGTTTTTCAGACTATCACCCACAATGGTAAAACACGCCACAGCATTTTTTGGGACTTAGAAAAATTTTCACATTTTTTTTTCAACCTCCTATCTATTGTATTGCTCTAGCGTAAGTGCTAACGAACAGCAAAAAGTTGATCTTAGTGAATTTGCATAATTACGATCCTTCACCAGTGCGCAACTTCGCCTGGCGTAAGGGTGCGAAGTTGCGGTAGTCTATCTACTTCGCTATTATACACATGACAAATTACGGAATCAGGTAAATCCATTGAAAATTGTAAAAAGATCAGATGGTACATTTGAAATCTTTTTTTTTTTTATTTAATTGAATTTTATTGTTGTTAATGAATAATGTATACAATAATTTTATTTTATTTAGAGTGTTGACATAATCACCTTAAGAAAAAAAAGTAATTGTTTTCTGAAGGGTGAATATTCAGAGGGTGGAAGTGTCATGGTGGTGTGACATCACATACAACATATAACTCTTTAAATAATAGGTGATGTGTTTTGCCTATAACCACGTTTAGGAGTCAAAATATGTCAGGCAAATATTGTTTTAATTGTATGATATAAACCTTTGCTTGACTTTAAACCTGTTGGCCTCGAGAGTGCTTGCTGTTCTTGTCTTCCAACTTTGGTCTTCACTTTTAGCTACGGATTAAAAGTAATGCACCTTGGCAACCAAATTGATCCAGTGAGTGTTTTTCCTGTTTCTGCTCACAGCGTACTATTGAAATGGTTAACCTGTTGAGCAGGACCTGGGCTGTATATGTATAGCCAAGTCACTGGTCAAATTGGGTGACTGCCTTAGATTGACAATGACATTTGCATGATTTCTTCACATGGGCTAACAGAAATATGGTTAACTTATTCATAAATTTGTGGAGCAGTGCTGTTATTTTCTTGTATCTGTTTCTCCACCTCTCTACCTCTTGAATAGGTTAGTGGTTGTTTTTCTGTATGTTCAATATATATGACCATTTATTGTACTGCACTGTTCGATATGTTGACACTTTATATTTACATGATAATAATACTGTGGTGATATTGCTCAGTGGTTCATAGGCCATTCAAATGAGCCCATATTTACAAACTGGTTCTCTCCACTCATCGCCCTCATATGTATCCCCCTCTCTGTCTGTCCCCTTCCGCCTCAGCTTTTCTCTTCCCCTCCCCTGTCGTCCTCCAATTCCACGTCACCCTCCCCTTCTGCTCTGTCCTTCCTGTCTCCTTGTGGGGAGGACGACAAGGAGGTGACACGGATGGGGAGAAACTTACTTGAATGCATGCTGCCCCTGAATTTCTGCCACCCTAGGCCCTTGTCTTTGTGGCCTTGCCACAAATCCGGGCCTGCATTCAAACCAGAATTAGCAAGTTTCTTCTATCCACCAAGTTGTTTTCTTGATCAGTGCGGATTTTCTGGAGAACTGAATATTTTATAAAATCATGAGATAAATTCAGATTTTGGTAAATAATCCCCTGAATGTTTAAATTATTTTTGTAGACTTAGGAGCAGTTTTTCAGGGGTCAAAGTGAAAATTCAAATTAAAAAAATTAGAATTTCGAAGTAATTTTTGGGTACTGAAAACACCAAAAATAGTTAGAGGGCTATTTTTCGACTCACATAAGTCTGGGACATCAG